>JAOVVH010000039.1:4391497-4408828 GCA_028566435.1 Scorpiodoras heckelii
GGTTTCCTCCCACGGTCCAAAGACATGCATGGTAGGTTCATTGGCGTTTCCAAAATTGTCCCTGGTGTGTGTGCGAGAGTGTGTGTGTTCCGCCACCCCGCCGACGGGGGGGAGGGTTGCGGCAGGAAGGGCATCCGGCATAAAAACAGTGCCAGATCTGGGTGCGGACTTGATCCGCTGTGGCGACCCCGCAGTATGGGAGCAGCCGAAGGTAAAAAAAAAACCATATATATTGTAAACAAATAACTATAAATATCTGGGTGCGGACTTGATCCGCTGTGGCGACCCCGCGGTACGGGAGCAGCCGAAGGTCAAAAAAAAAAATATTTATATAAAATATAACTATATAAATACATTCTCATTACTTTCTGGACAGATGATAATCTTGATAATCATAAAATCTAATATCATATTTGATTTCCAAGCCATTTTACGATTTTCTTTGCACTTAGAAAGTCAAAACTTTTCCCAGCTGTGGGGGATTTCAGCTACTCTGGCAACACTTTGAATAAGTATAAAGTGCTGTTTGATTGCATGAGCACAGAAACCACTACATTTAATTCTCAACACACTTGAACTGTTTTGCAAAGTGGCATATTTTCATATGGAGCATTTAATCGTAATTAAAATCTTTTAAATATCGACCTAAATAACTACGCTGCTCATCATTCTCATAGTCATTCTTTTTGAGTAATATTTCTGAGAGCTGGATTTTTAGTTCCTCCCCAATAACAGTCTCTGGTATAACAATAAATGTTGTGTAGATATTAAAGCGCAATCTGTGCCCGAACAGACATACTATAGCACGCTAATGTTCAAAGCCATATCATACATTTGCCATCAAAGTCACACTAGTCTGGCTAATTTAAAAGCCACTCTTTGTGATGATGCTGAGCCGTTGCTATCAAAGCTCCAGTGTTCTTCAGAAAGGCTCTTATTTTTTAAGAACAACAAGCTCTGTGTAGTCCAACAGTCCACCAAAGGCAATTCGCAAATCTTTGCTGGCTGCCATCTCGAACAGTAACACATGACAGAGAAGGCTAGCTGCCTAAGCTTGAGGGCACTGCACCTCGGTCACAAGCCCATTTTCAAGCTAAATCACTTAATTCAACTCGATCACTTCTCGGGGAAAAAGGGCATGGCTTTATCTATTATTATCACTTAGTGTCTGCCACTGAGATTGGCTTATTGACCTGTGTGTTTTTGACAGCTGCGTGGCTGGAGGTCAAAAATGCCAGACAGACCTCATTTTCTAATGAAGTGGTCATTGATTCCAGGGATCCGGACACTTTGCTCATTTCCCTTCTCTAAGACATGATGTCAGAGAACTAACTGGTTAGCTGGCCTCCAGATCTCTGGGCTATAACTGGTGACCCCTGCTTACATCTCTGTAGGCGGTCTAATTTCTATCACTTCCTTGTATTGACATGTTCAACAGATAAGCCACTGTCTCAGGCACAGATAAGCATTTTGCAGAGACCAAATACGTATGAATATGTATGAATATGTATCACCAAGTCAGTGGAGTCCCCAACGGCTCAAATTACTCAAGATGGAGCCAGTATTTTATTCTCTTGTCCAAGTTTTTGTTTTCAAAAGCTTGAACACCTAGTCTGACTGACCTACAGCAATATCTTAGCTTCTGTACAAACAAAACCATAAAAAAATCAGGCCTCAACAATTAGGTTTGGACATGAGGCCAAGTTTTATGGATTTTTACAGGTACTTAGGGGTGAAAATGATTTTAAAGTGTGATGGTACAGCTAAAACAGCCTAAGATTTTACAAGATTCAAACCCTAGCTGATATTTCTAGTCAAAGAAACTCATTCATTCCCAAAGCCACTGTCAAAAAAACAACATATGTCATGTAAGATAATGCATTTTAACCATAACATCAAGCATTCACATGTGTTATGAAATACGCAGCATTTAAAGAATAGCAGCTAAACCAATTCCTCCATTTTGGTATTTGGTGCTGTTCACAATGTGTTAGCATGGTTAGTATAAAAATAAAGAACCCATGCCACACATTACACCTTCATAAATTGAAGAACGTGTTTACAGAATCAAGGTCTGTGGATAAACAAAGTTTTCATACTGGCGTTTTTGTGACGTAGCATAAGCTGGTTCCCTAGATTCCTCTATTTTGGATCTGAGACTCTACAAAGGAACATTGTAATTCATCCAAAGCTGTTTTGCTACAGGATGCAAAGGCCCTGCTTTATGTTATGTCCATAGATGATATTTGAATACTCAACAATGTTGATGCACCGCTTAAGACGTTTCCCATTTCATTTACAAGCCAAATAATCTTGTTACGCTTTTCAGAACTGGCCCTGAGCTACTATCTGCCAAGTCCTGATATAAGCAATGCAAACAGAAGTACAAATAGGTTTAATACCTGTAATGTATAGTCCATATCCATCAAGAGATCTCTGTAAATCCATTCTCTGTAAAAGGCTCCAGGCTACGTTTGGTCTCTCTTCTCATCTTATGCTGAACCGAACAGACATTTGCTTATAGCCCCTAGAGATCAAGGAGACCATTAGCTAGCTCTTCTGTCTTTGTGACAGACGCATGCACAAAATCCTCCATGTCAAGCAGTTATGAACTTTGAGAAAGGAAAGATAAAGGTAGGGAGGTGATGGGGATGATCTGAGAGCCTTCCAGGGTTAGAGGATGGTTCAATAGTTCTGCCTTTCCACCGCATCAGTACTGAAGTTTTCCTTTTTTTTTTTTCCTTCTGGTTTCCTATTCCATGTGCTGCCACAGTCACTCCATGTGACTTAATCAGTATGACATTGTCTCAAAGCCATAGGAAATATTCTTCCCCTCTCTCTTCATGGCACTCCCTTGCTCTATAAGGTTATACAGGCTGTGACAAACTCACTGTGGCACCTTTCACAAAGTCTCAATGCACATTTGCTCTCTCTCTCTCTCTCTCTCTCTCTCTCTCTCTCTCTCTCTCTCTCTCTCACACACACACACACACACACACACACAGACCCAAGTTTCTCCTCACTGCCTTTCATTTTCTATATCCCACTTCATTCTTCATCCAATTTAGTGTAATGTAATACTTATGCAGGATATCATGTTTCTGAAATGCTAAAAGGTTAACGGATTTTATATTCAAAGGTTCTTGCTATAAATGGTGTACGTTGAAAAGACCACTCTGTGCCACCACCATATTCCTCAATCATTTCAATCTATGACCTTCATATCATTTTATTCACTCATTAATTCACAGTCAACAAATATGGCCATGTATACTAATCATGAGTGTTGATATTAATATCATATAGTACAACACAAGAACAGTCCTGCAGTGGGAAATCTGTGGTTCTCACTCCCAGCCTTGATGACCCCTGACTCCTGATTACAGTCTTGATGATTACCTAATGAGCTGCGTTAGATAGGTCAGAGCAGGTTAAACAGAAACCTTTCCAAATGAATGAGCTACCAAGAGCTAGCTTTGAAAACCAGAGTCTCCATGGTTTCCTAAGCTTCTTAATGAACACACCTTCATTTATACGTCACAAAATTGCATCATAACACGTAGATGGTTATTAAGACCTTGATGTGTATGACGATCCATTTACGTAGCTGTCCCATGCCTGTGACTGATTCTTCCTGTCCTGCATTTGCAGCTTAGCAGGTTGACCCCCTTGGATTTGACAAGTCTGGCCATTGTATCTTCATTCATGTAGCTACATTCCATGTAGCCCACAGTCCCATTTCCACATAACTGGACATAACTATCTTCACACCTGCCAGTAGACACAGTTTACAAGAGGCAGAGAGGACTTTCTAAGCCTCTTTCATAGACTTTTGACCTATTCTAGATTGTACGGGGTGAAGTTTTGAGCGGGTCGTCATGTTGATTGTGGGTGACAGCCCATCCTCAGCAGAGATCTCTCCCCTGTCTTGCTCTCATCCAGCCTCTTCCACATGTCTAGGCATTTTATTGACATATGCTCATAGGCTTTCTTCAGCCGCAGACGCATTAGCAGGGCCTTTCTTAGAGCGAATGAATGATAGTGTGGAGGATGGATTTGGCATTCAGGAAGCAGTGGCATTAACAGTCATATTTTTCACTCTTTCCTTTGTTTATTATAAGTATTCATAGGGATAATAACACATTTCCTGCCTTCTTTTTTCCCCCAAAAATGGATAATTTGCCTTTGTAATAGGCTACACATCATCATTGCTTCCAGCTCCAACTTCTCCCCCCTTGTTCCTGTTAATTTTCTCCTGATTTTCACCAGGCCATTTATTCACAGCAGTGTATCGCTCTAATTTATTAGGGACTGTCACGCTGCTTCTTAGGCACAGATAAATAATGTACATACACACACTACATGGATAACTGTCCTATATAATTTGGGGAGGGAAGAGCAGTGGTAAGGGATGAAGGAGGTCCCTGTGGCCCATGCTCAGAGACGGCGTGTGATGGCGCTGACGTTCTCTGCTTGACTCACCTCGCGGGGATAAAATCCACTCAGGTTGAAATCTGGTTCAAGCCTCCACTGGGCCTACCGCTGCTTCAGTGCCATCATTAATTCAGACCTACAGTATTTCACTTTTTTTCTTTTTTTTTTTTTCTTTTTTTTTTAGTTTGTTTCACCATATTTCCCGGAGCTTCACATCTTGCCTTTTTCTGTGCTCTGTCTCGCCTACGGGTTGAATCCTCACACAATCACTGCCGCTGCATGTGGCCATTTTTAAGACCTAAGGACACCATGCTGTCCTGGATGAGAAGTAGAGGACATACATCTGACCTGATAGTAATATCAAATAAAAGTTATAGGACCTACCATAGACATCGGTCCCAAGCTTTGGGTTAATCAAAAGTGTCTTCTTATAACAGCATTACCCAATGCCTATTATCTTTATGGTGAAAAAAACTCCCACTCAGCTTGACTGTGTTCCTGTGCATCATACCCTGTAATAATGGCAGCCAGGCCTCAGGGTACATCACTCGAGCCTCTCCACACTTGCCCCTTTAATTGGATCTTTTGGTCCAGGTTTCCATTTTCGCTCAGCAGAGCAAGACCAAGGCTCATAAAGAAAGTACTATGAAGGAGATGTTATTTCCAGGGAAGATGTTTAAAAGGGCCGGACATAAAAAAGGGGTGCTACAATGGCTGCCTCTCATCTCTTTTGGTGAATGTGTCTTCAGGCTTTGTTAGTGGTTCACAAGATGAAAGCTCAGTTGTTTTGCAGCCTTCAGACAGAAGAGGCATAGGGGCACTGAAAGTCACTTTTGTGGCAGATACTTTAATCCCAGGCTGTAGCATTAGAACTGCATAGACAAGCAAAATAATGAGAAGAGGAAAGGTGCAAGGCCAGATTCTTTGTAAGGCAGTGCCATAGAAGCAGGTCATGAAGCACAGTGAGCCTCATTAGCTGCTGCCCTTATGTTTTTGCTGGCAAAGGAAGCATGTTTTCTTTTAGCGCTCCTGAAGCAAGGAACAATCTGTAGGCCTTGGGATTGAAAGAGAAGGAGAAAGCGAATTGTCAAATGTCAATGTCATGGAACAGTGAGGCATAATATGAATAAATAAATGGCAAGAATCAGCCTTGGTACATTGCGGATGTCCACCTGTAGAGAGGTTTTAACAGAAAGCAGAAAGATTTCTCCGTTCCACTCTACACGTGTTACTAAGATCCTTCTGGAAAAGTGCCTTTTTTTTTTTTACATGTCTAAATAATTCACGGCATTGACATTCATAGACTTTGTAACATCATTGTGGGTTAAAGCCTCAGTTTAAGGGGTGATGACACCTTGGAAGCTCTTGTCACATGAAACGGTGATTAAAATCGAGTGGGCCGCCTGCATTCTTAAACAGCCAGCGTGTTAGAGTCAGCAGCGCTCACAGAGCAGTGCAGATCCATGCCAGCCCTCACTGTCAGCAGCATCAGCATCAGCAGGCCATGCAAGACTGAGTGCTTCAGCATGCTGTAGCAGGCATGAAATATCAACACGAATTACTGTTCCCCCCAATCCCTGCCGCAAAGCCTTGCTTGCAAATGTCATAACATAAAAGACAGCCGGTGCGCCATGAAAAAAGGCATTTTAAGCCATGGGCTGAAGCTGTTATGTGTCAGATACGGAAACAATATGTGGTAATAAAATTAGCATACAAAGAATGAGTGGCGTAATCTCATTCCCATTTGCAGGCACACACACTTGCAGACACGCACACATCAGTGGCGAGGATTACCTTGCTGGTTTTCAGATAACCTTAATTCGTCTCAGCAATCCCTTCGCCATTCTGTCTCTTCCCAAGCTTTGTGGTAAGATAGCTCTGTTTACCCTTTTTATGCCAGTTGATGTACCTAACCAGACCACAATTAGATAACCCAGCCTTAGAAAGGAAAAAAAATGCCTCGGAGGGTTTGCGGAAAACTGTAACTTTTGGCTTGCTTAAGTACCTCGAACAGCTTTTTTTTCCCCTTCTTACATCCTTTTCCTCTAAATTCCCACATACTGTTTCATTTCTTCAATGGATTTTGCTTTTCTGTCTGACTCAGCTTTTTCACATCATTGTTCTCCCAATGCTGCCCAAGAACACAAAGCTTACAGACTTGTGTTTTCCTCACACTAGATGACCAGATCATGCACTGTTCAGACTGGACTATAGAACGAGGTCAGTCTATAAAAAGTTCAGTGTTTCAGTGTGTTGTGATCCAGGATACGTTCTATTTGTTAAAGTGTCATGGTTTCATGGTTAGTCACAGTGTATGAATGGACAGTTATCTCACCACTGACTTTTTAGAAAATACTGATTTTAGCAGATTTCCGTCTATTACTGTGCACTGGAATATTTGTTCACATGTGCATTGCAATTTATGGCAGCCTATTTGTGAATGAATGTAGAAAAATGCTGCTCATACGTTTGTCTTCGTTGAAAAAAACACCAGGCAAAAAAAAAGATAGGTCAGTAGAGGATGATTGTGAAATTTGTAGCATTTATGAATAGCACTCTGCTTCCAACAAACAAAGAAAGAAAAGCAAGCGAATGCTTACAAAATAGATAACATTTAACTACAGTAACCATAGTGGGTACCCTGCACCATTGCTATCCCTGCTTTCACTCTTAGAATGTTCCTAGTATTATCATACCTCATGGCTATCAAATGCACAGACGAACATTATATTGTTGACCAAAATTAAACCAAACAACTATATACACTGGAGTACCAAAAAACTGGTATAGAAGTTAATGCTTGATAGGTCCTCCATGGGATCTTGGAGGGAACGTCGCACAGTCCTCAAGCTGATGTTTGTCGAGACTCCAGCATTGTATTTCCGATGTTACTTGATGCAGTGTTGCACGCCTATCGTGTGAAACGATTCTTGCCAGCCAACGCTGGTCACGCTCACCCAGAGTATTTTTACGGCCACGCTGCTGTCATAAGTTTGAGGCTTTGCCAGAATTCTTGTAGTCACGGTACAATCTTTAAATGCTCATATGTGAAAATCCAAACTTTGCTTCGACCTCCGAAATGCTATGACCCATCTCACAAGCTCCAACAATTAAACCACTTTGAAAATCAGAAAATCCTGATAACTTGACATTCTCACAGCAGAGACAGCTCTGAAGCTTCCACAGATGATTATTGCTTTATATACATGGTACGTGGTGGCGGACGCACCATTTTTCTGGCACTTCAGTGTATTTTTTGGCTAAGCAGGACTGAAGACTGCTGTTGGTACACTGCTTTTCTTCACAGATGCTATCTCATTTAGCTTATAACAACATGTTAATGGTGGACAAGGTAACCGATTTGAGGGAAAAGTCCCATCCATCCATCCATCCATCCATTATCTTCCGCTTATCTGGAATCTGGTCACAGGGGCAGCAACCTAAGCAAAGAGGCCCAGACCTCCCTTTCCCCAGCCACCTATTCTAACTTTTAACTAACTAGAGATATAATCTCTCCAGTGTGTCCTGGGTCTGCCCTGGGGTCTCCTCACAGTTGGACATCTCACCAGGGA
Source organism: Scorpiodoras heckelii (assembly GCA_028566435.1). Taxonomy (NCBI): domain Eukaryota; kingdom Metazoa; phylum Chordata; class Actinopteri; order Siluriformes; family Doradidae; genus Scorpiodoras; species Scorpiodoras heckelii. Next base: position 4,399,504 of record JAOVVH010000039.1, read on the forward strand.
GGCGTCCGGGAGGCATCCTAACCAGATGCCCGAACCACATCACCTAGATCCTCTCGATGTGGAAGAGTAGTGGCTCTACTCCGAGTCTCTCCCAGATATCTGAATTCCTCACCCTGTGTCTAAGGAAGAGTTCAGACACCCTGCAGAGGAAAGAGCCGCTTGTATCCATGATCTCATTCTTTCTGTCACTACTCAAAGCTCGTGACCACAGGTGAGGGTTGGAACGTAGACTGACCGATAGGTCGATGGCTCAGCTCTCTCTTCACCATAACAGACCAGTAAAGAGTCTGCATCACTGCAGACACTGCACAGATCCACCTGTCAATCTTTCGGTCCCCCTTTCTCCCATTCGTGAACAAGACCCCGACATACTTAAGCTCCTCCACTTGAGGCAGGGGCACACTCCCGACCCAGAGAGGGCACTCCACCCTTTCCCGACTGAGTACCAGGTCTCAGATTTGGAGGTGCTGATTCTCATCCCAGCCTTTTCACACTCATCTGCAATCTGGTCCAGAGAGAGCTGGAGGTCCCGGCTGGATGAAGCCCAAAGGAACACATCATCTGTAAAAAGCAGACATGGGATCCTCAGGCCACCAAACCAGACACCTTTTGCCATTTGGTTTCTCTGAGAAATTCTGTACATAAAAGTTATGAACAGAATCGGTGATAAAGGGCAACCCTGACAGTGTCCAACCCCAACTGGAAACCAGTCTGACTTATGGCTGGCAATGCGGACCAAGCTCCTGCTCTGTTTGTATAGGGACTGGATGGCCCGTAACAACAAGCCCAGTACCCCATACTCCCGGAGCACCCCCCACAGGACACCCCGAGGGACACGGTCGAATGCCTTCTTATCATCCACAAAACACATGTGGACTGGTTGAGCAAACTCCCATGCACCTTCCAGGATCCTGGAGGGAAAAGTCATACTCAATAATCAGAATGTGAAGGTTGCTTCTACGAATAGAAGAACAATTAGGGGATTTGATCTTTGTGGTTCCTTTTGGAACTGGATTGTAACTCACTCACTTACTCACTCACTCTTGTTTAGCACCCATAAATTCTCCACAAGGGGATGCTGTTGTGTTTCACATCCGATGACAATGTGTTCTTGCTTATTGTTATATTTTGTACAACGATGTGCCTAGATATGTATTTTGTACAGCAGTTGAGATATTTTTTTTTTCATAATATTATTAGACTAGGTTATCAACCTGTGAACATTTCAAACCTCAGCACACAATTTGCTCCAAGTAGAAGCACAATTCTCAGTTCAGGCCTTGCCATAGCAGAAGCCACAGCTCCCATCTGATTCCACATCTTGTTCTCCTTGGCAATAAAAGTGCTTTCTTCCTGCACTCAGAGCCTATCATTGTCTCCCTTTCTGCCATGGGCCCATATCTTTTATATGGCATTGGTCCACTCTACTGCCATTACATAGCCCTTCATGGTAACATTATCACTTAAGATAAGGCTCTAATAAAGTGCACTTCTTTTTCGGAGGGGGCACTCTGCTCTTAATACAATCTTGAAGTCAGGCTTTATGATCAGTGTTTTACGAGACCCCTTCTGCGCCACTTACGCCCTCTCATTCTATATCCACTGATGCACATGCAGGGCTATAGGAGCAGAGTTAACCCTTTCACGAAGGAGCTGATTCAATTTGTCTTAAGCAGAGGCTGCTCTGTAGGAGAGCACATCCAGAATCCGGGCCGCTGGGAATTGGGACGAGGCCAAAGCCCAGAAGCAACGTGCCAGCAGCTCCTGCACGATGTGCTGATTTGCTCTAATGTCCCCTGAGGACTGAGCAATGACCGGTGTCTATTCGCCTGGGATGGTAGCCAGATCGAAAGCCCCTGCCAGAACACTTAAAAGGATAGCAAATCATTTAACCGCTCCTGATAGCACATTAGAATTTTTTTTCTCTGCCACACTGGCATGAGGTACCACCACAGTATTAAATTGCACTTGAAGCCAAGATCCGCAAATGCAAGAAGGAAAATAGATTCATACAGGCATGCCTACACAGAGAGACAGGTAGATAGACATAATATTTAATATTACACATGTAGCTCCAAAGAAGATCAAAATTTTATTGTGTTCAGACATTGAGGCCATTTTTTTTTGCATACTGCACTAGTTTGGCATTTCCTGGTACAGAAAATACTTCAACTGGCTCAGAGAGAGATGTTAGCCAACACTGTGAGTGCAGCTGCAACAGATCAGGACCATAAATCACACAGAGAGAGAGATGTGTAGGTGTGCTAGAACTGAAGCCCTTCATCTCCCACCATGCATCCTGCTATTAACACTCATAAAAATAGACACTTTTGTTTCCGTGGTCAAGCAACACGTCCAATTTTAAGCACTATATTTTACATTACTTATTTATTTTACCTGAAAGAGCATATCATTTGTAAGAAAATATATATATATATATATATAATGGCTTTTGTGTTACATGCTTGCCACATGGCACTGGCTGATCTTTCTCTTAATTAGTATTTTTGTCTGAAGATTGGTTCATATTGAGGAAGCATTTACGCTACGGTAGATTACAGTGCTGCACAAGTTAATGAAAAATTTATATTTTATGGCAATTTGGCTTATAATAGAGAACATTAAGTTTGTAATTAGTAAATAAAAAGGGGATTGTTACTGTTACAATATTCTATGATATTTTTGAACAAAACTTTATTTCAGATGATTTTTGAATCATAAACATAAAAAAGTGTGCATTTTTTGTCTACACAAAGCTAAATAAATCATAAACTGCCACAAACTGAGATTTAATACTGTAAACAAAATGTACAACAGGTTCACTATATCTTAAAATTAGTGCTGTCGCACTATCGTTAATCGCGTGATGATTTTTTTTAATCGTGCGTTAATCGCGGTTTTAACGCACATTTTGATTTGTACATGCGGGTCGGCATCAAGAGAAATGACTGCTGAATGTTGCCTCATTATTCACTTGACTTTATTTGATAAAAGTGAAATATTAATGATGATCGATGTCTTTTCAAAATCTTTTTTTAAAATAAATAAATTGTTTTAGTCTTTCGTTCATCTGATACACTGATTAGAGCTGCAGTTTAATTACAGTCATTGATTCGCCAATTAGAGTAACGTGGCACGTTGCAACCGATGAGTAAAGTTACGTTCCAAGCAAAACATACATTAAAAAGTTAAATTCATCACCCACAGTTCATAGACGTTTCATCACATTTATTTCAAAAGTGCCTACAGCATATAAAATGAGTCTGAACGGTTTTGTTTATCATGTTAAATACAGCCGATTGCTGTAATGTAGAACACAACCAATCAGCTGTCCGCTGTTGATGACGTTGCAGGGCGTTTAGTTTTGCCGTTTTAGTGACCGAGTTCCCTATGAAGTGCCCTTGGGATTCAGTACCCTGTGCAGTGTGCAGGGAGCAGGGATACAAATTAGGGACACTTGCAAAATGTTGTGAAATGCTGTAGAGTTTGAGCCTTTACATCACAAAATATTGGCTAGTGAAATACTAGATTTATGATTTGGACACTATTCACTAGGTGGCACAGCTCCACAAATAAATCATAATGAGCTAGGGTAATGTGCCTCCTAGGGGTCAACTTGACCTAAAATCTTGATCGTTTTTGGCAAAACGGTTTTCGAGCTATTTGCCCAAAAAGTGTTCATATTCCGTATCAGACATGTGGGGCTACAAGCCTACCAAGTGTCATGGGGATTGGTGAAGTTAAAGTGTATCATATCGTCAACCAAAAAATGTTGGGAGAAAAATGAAAGAAGAAAAAATAAATAAATCACATGACTGCCAGCGGTAGCAAAGTGCTCATAATAAATAAAATGAGTGATGTAGCTGAGGCCAGTGTTTTAGTCAATGTCAATTCAGGTTCCAATCTGGATACAGATAGATATTATAGATACTGATATTTATAACACTAAATAAATACACATAGTGGCATTTTATTACAGCTCTAACTTCCACAACCGGATAGGAAACTGAGCAAGATGTTTCCAGTAATAAACACTACCTCAGTTTCTCCATCTACAGGCAAAGAGTTTAACTCAGAGCTGACAGCCTGTTGTTATTAAATGTGCGTATATATGTGGTGGTGGTGGTGGGGGTGGGGGCCGGGTGGTAATCCAGGATAATCCAGGTGCTCTTCAACAAACCATCAAGGACCGTCAGAGAATCAAGACCGTTTTTCCACATACTGTGCTTCATCTGACATGAGCTTCACTGCCTGGTGTCAAACGCTCCTCCGCTTCCTTCAACCGACACCCAAATGAAACTGCCGAAACCTGGCACTCAGCCAGGAAAGAGCGCAGCAGAGAAAGAGAGAGGGCACTTGTATATCTGACTCTGTCTACAGAGTAATCCCACCTTCCCTCAGCTAATTAGCTGAGCTAGCATAGCAGAGAACCAGGACTTTGCTTGTCTGATTATTGAACATATTTTGTGGGCTAACACATACATAAGTAAACACATACATAAGTATCGTGGACTATACATTCATTAGCTCTCTTTCCAACAAACCCACGATGGGTGGGAATAACAGCAAAGCCATCTTAGTATTCAGAGCAAATGTGAGAATGATGAGACTAAATTCATATGTTAGAGGCCTTTTACTCTATCAGTGCTGATAGAGATCCTGTGTGTTAGAGAGAACATAGCATTTTTAGTAAAGTTAGCAAGAGATTAAGCTAAACGTTTAAATGATTTTCACATTTCACAGTCTGGACTCAAGTCAGATTTCAGGTGTACAGTGAAGTACCAGAAAAACTGTTACTGGAGACTATGCAAAATACACAGCAATTCTACATATGCACATCATTGGATCTGTCCACCAGTGTGTATAAAATCTATGGACGCTTCTAGAGCCGTTTCCACCATGAGAATGGCAAGTTATCATGAGTTTGTGATTTTCCACGTGGTTTAATAGTTGGAGCTCATGAGATGGGTCATAGCATTTCGGAGGTAGAAGCAAAGTTTGGATTCTCACATATGAGCATTTCAAGGGTGAACCGTGACTACAAGAATTCCAGCAAAACCTTGAACTCACAAGAGCAGTGTGGTTGTAAAAAGACTCTGGCAAGAATCCTTTCACGTGATAGGCGTGTAACACTGCCTCAAGTAACATCAGAATTCAATTCTGGGGCCTCAACAAACATCAGCGTGAGGACTGTGCAACGTTCCCTCCAATCCTGTGTGGGACCTACCAAGTATTAATTGGTATACAAGTTTTTCTGGTACTTCAAACTTAGAGCTAATGCTAGCTTAAGAGTTTAAGTTAATTGCTTTTGTTTAGTGTTCAACTTTCATTTCAAAGTCTGGACTGAACTCAGAGTTCAGATTAACTTAGTAATTAATGCTATTTCAATATAACATTTAGCCTGAAATTAGCTTTTTCACATTCAAAGTTGAGTCCAGCATAAGCTACCTTGTGTTTTAGACTGAGATTAGCATGACAGAGTCTTGCTTCAGAGTATGTGCTAGACGTTAGAACTATTTTTAGCTTTTACAAGCTTAGAATAATTTCTGAATTTAAACTTGGGATGAAGTTAAATGTGTTAATATTGGCTTTGGACTATAGTTAGAGCTATTTTCACATTTAGACTAAACATGTCCTGTATGTAAGAGCAAGATTGGCACTGAGAAGCATTTTTAGCCAAAGGGTTTGGGCTAAAGTCACATGTTCGCTGTTTCATCATTCAGAGTTCAGGATTAAATACGATATTTGACGTAATTTAGCATTTCATACTCTGGTCTGAAGTAAGATTTCAGAATTTGAGATGATGTTAGATATAAGTCCTATTTAAATATGGGGTTTGGGCTAAAGCTAGATGTTAACTTCTTATCATTTATGGTTCAGTATAAAGTGAGAGTAGCTATTTGATATATTTTAGCATTTTGTAGTTTAGCATTCTGAAGTAAAAAGAGTTCAGGCTGAAGTACATATGCATTATACTGCATATTAGATGTTAGATACATAAAATCTAAGAGTAACTTGAAAACATGATTAGAAATTATAAATTTAGCAACGTTTCAGCCAATTTTGATCAAAAACTCACACCTATAAGCATTTAACTGGCCTGTGCTGAGCAATTCATCCATACTTCAATCTCCAACTTTCGTGAAAACCTCAACATGAAACGCAACCAGGTGAAGGAAAAGAGTGAGACAGTGAAAGGCAAGGAAAGAAACCGAGAGAGAAAAGAAGTAAGGTGTAATTTTCTGGTGTCTCCCAAAACTTCCAGTAAAACCTTCACTGGTGCTGATCAGATTGGCAACCCAATTCCTCAACCTCTCACAATCCTGACACATGAAATATGTCTCAGCAATCCTGTCAGCCCATTTGCCGCCACTTTACAGAGGACACACAACATTACAGTCAGCCTGCCATGCAGCGGTGGCTGATTTACGCCCTGCAATAATGTCCCGACTGCTCCGACTACAATATCCAAACTGATTATTTTGCAGTTTTATTTTTTTTACTCTGGGAGCTTTGCTGAGCAAATTGCTATGAGACTATGGAGCTTTACCTCAAATTCACACTAGACATCATACACAAGTGGCACATATGCATAGCATAAGCACATTAGAAGAATCATTCCATTTGAGCTATGCCTCTTCTGAGACACTTCTGTTCGGTAAGTGGAAAATAAAGCAGCACTGGGTTTCATTTTTTATCAAGGAAACATGGATGGTTTGTACAGTTGAAGATGGACAAGATGTAATTAGCTTAACTCTAGCTCATCAGGTTCTTTGACCTTAATTACATACTTCGACACCTCAACCATACATACTATAGATTTCACTGAAATGATATGGAAATGCTTTTTATTTACTGTACCATCTTTGTTATACATATTGTGCAAGGACCCCACTGGAATTAATTCTTGATATGTTTAGCCAGCTAGCTGCCCTACAAAAGGCATAAAAACAACTCCCTCTTGATTCTTCTGCATTAGGCTGCAATTTAGGAGCCATTAATCCCTGTCTTAATCTGTCCCAAAATCCCGACTGTGTCCTGAGATGGCCATCGTTCCCACCATATCAGTCTGCCACTACCCCACCACTTTATCTCCATCTGGCCTGACAGAAGCAGAAGGAAGTAAACAAGGTTGCTATAGGTGACCCCATGACCACGACAGCATCTGGTTAAATTACTCAACTTTGCGTCCAGCAGACGTGTAATCCGGGATAATGGGCCTCAATCTGGACGAAGATGGCAATCCTGCCCATGTCACCCTGATTCCACATGAAAGGACGACTTGAAATGACGTATTACCATGCAGAAGGTACAGTAATCCAGTACAAATTATGGCGAAGGAATTGGATTATGCATTATCATGTGCTATATTCATAGAATTCTTTGAAGAAGTTGCAAATAATTATTTGCTAAGTTGCCAGTGAGGAGAGAAATCGCACTGTGCTATTCAAGAAAGACTGACAATATTGAGACATTTGAAGCTTCCGTTTTCAGCGCGTGCACAATACAACTGAGTGACATTTTAATTACCAAGCTGTTGTGGACTATTCAGACTGCAGCTCAGCAATCAGAAGGTTCACAAATAGAAAAAAAACGAGGAATGGAATGAACGTAAGACTGAGAAGGAGAAAGCAGGCAGGGGTGAGAAAAAAAAAGGGCAGTTCAACAAAAGAGAATTAGTACAAATGATCAATGACCTAGGAGTCATTTCGAGCGCAGAGACGCATCCATACGAAGACGTTACTTGAGGTGTCTGGACAACACCTGTACACCTATATATTCTTGCAGGTATCTAATCAGCCAATCATGTTGCAGCGGTGCAATGCATAAACCCATGCAGATGGAGGTCAAGAGCTTCAAGCATGAGAATGGGGTAGCTCACGGTGACTTTAACCATGATATGGATGTTGGTACCAGAAAGCCTACATTAGTTTAAGCACTATAGAAAGTGCTGATGTCCTCACAATCTCACACTCAACAGAGTGTACACAGAATGGTGTGAAAAACAAACAAACAAAGTAAAAACATCCTGTCAGTGGAGACTGAAAGACCTTGCTGATAAGGCAGGTCAGAGGAGAATGACCAGACTGGTCTGAGATGCCAGGAAGGATATAGTAACTCAAATAAGCACTCCCACTAACTCATTAGGAAGTTTCAGCATTTATACCAGGGCACTGTATGTTCGTCAAATGGATCAGTCTACGAGCCATCAGTAAGGCTCTCGGATGGCGTCTTTGAACAGTAAGCGAGCCGAAAATCAGGGCTGAAATCATGTAGTGTGAACTCGGCATTACTGACATTATACAAATAGCTACCTTTATAAGCTGTCAATAAATAGCCGGCGTTAGCATTAACAGCCGTTTACTTACCAGTCTCGAAGAAACACTGGGAGTTCAGCATCCAGCTTCATCCCTTTACTCACCATGAGCTCTCTCCAGTGGTGGGAAGCAACACCAATGTTAACTCTAGTTTTGATTCTATCACCGAATGTGGTTTATTTCTGGGAGCAGGTGGTAGTGATGATGGTCATGGACACGATGTCAAAGCTATTCACATTCTGCTGATAATTTTAGTGGATTTTTGAATGTTTCAACCTAAAAATATTACATACAGCACCTTTAAAGTTCATGCTAATACCAGTGTCAACTGCATTCACCGTCAGAGTTCTCCGTCTAGTCGAGTCTCTGCTGTAACTCACAGGATCTGCATTGTATAACTGCACTGCACTCTGAGTCCAGTGTTTGCTGTCTCGACGACTCCTCTGTTGGATTTCTCCTTAATATTAAAAACGGTGAGTGAGAAAAGATTTTGTTTTTAGGAGCTAATCGCGAAACCTGACCTTCCTCCTTCTTGTTTGAGATTTTATTTTATTTTATTTAATTCAACTTTGCATTTTTCTCTTAATAAACACCACTGTAACTGTGCTAGGAATAACAATGTCTCCCTGTGACATCAGTATAGCACAAAGCCACAGACCGCTCACGGGAATAATGAAAATACAGCGCCAACCAGCAGTTTAGCACCAGAATCAATAAAACACATCACAAATAATTCATTATGTGTGTCTGTATTATAAAAAAGTGTACTATATAAAGAGGAAGTAAAAGAATAGTCTATACTATCATATAGTTTCATCATATGACGGGAGCAGTGTGTTCCTGTGCCATTGTCAGACAGAATGATAATTAAACCTACACTGTGAGAGCAGAGAGAGAGAGAGAGAGAGAGAGAGAGAGAGAGAGAGAGAGAGCAGAGAGAGAGAGAGAGAGAGAGAGAGAGAGAGAGAGACAGAGACCACAGAAAGTATATCAGACAACCCGCACCG
>JAOVVH010000039.1:4710326-4720591 GCA_028566435.1 Scorpiodoras heckelii
TCCACCAACGTTCACATCCAACCTGACGGAACTGGAGAGGATCTGCAAGGAAGAATGACAGAGGATCCCCAAATCCATGTGTGAAAAACTTGTTGCATCATTCCCATGAAGACTCATGGCTGTATTAGCTCAAAAGGGTGCTTTAACTCAATACTGAGCAAAGGGTCTGAATACCATGTGATATTTCAGTTTTTTTTAATAAATTTACAAAAATTTCTACATTTCTGTTTTTTTTTTCTGTCAAGATGGGGTGCTGAGTGTACATTAATGAGTAATAAAATGAACTTTTTGGATTTTAGCAAATGGCTGCAATGAAGCAAAGAGTGAAAAATTTAAAGGGGTCTGAACACTTTCCGAACCCACTGTAAATGGCATAAAATACTAGTAAAAAAAAAAAAAAGCCACTTATCATCAGTCATTAAACATTCAGATAACTGTCATTGCCATTTAGACATGTCAGCCGCCTATCCAGACTTCTTATAGTAGCAGGCCTTTATCGGTAAAAGACCAATTGTGTTGAAATTAAGGAAATTATCACCGAGTTGCAGTCTAAACCTTGATTAAGGGACACCAATGAGTGAAGTTTGCACAGTTTTAAGGCCCATTGGACATGTAGCACCATCGATTAATTTTCTTTAAGGGACTTTCAAGCTTATTGAAAGAACAGAAAAGGGAGCATAAGTTAAGTTTGTATGTTCCATTTGTTTAACTCTAGACAAACAGGGATGTAGCGTAGAGCCTGGTGGTAGCCTTAAAGTAATATTGACTCACCCAAGGTCATTGATTGTCTCTTTCAATGTTCCTGAAACAACAAATCAGCCCCAAATAAAAGCAGTTTTAGAGAGTCAGCGCATGCAGTCTAGTCCATCTTAACACGTTCACACTCACATCATGCCCACAGAAGTTTAATCACAGAGCTGATGACAACCACATTGATTAGTGAGATTAGCGTTAAACCATTGGGAGAAGTGAGGATCACGGTGTGTGAAAAACTGTGCCAAACATCAGTGTGCTCTCTCTCTCTGTCTGTCTCTCTCTCTCTCTGTCTGTCTCTCTCTCTCTCTCTCTCTCTCTCTCTCTCTCTCTCTCTCTCTCTCCCTCTCACTGATATTCTCTGTCATACCTGAGGCTGAGAAACACTTCATATGATTTAGCTCAGACCTGACCTCTCCCCAGGGAATCTTTTCAGTTTGTCTGAACTGATGGCCCACTTGGCCCCTCTTGAGAACTGATAAACACACCCTGCCAGTGCTGCAAGTTAGGATTGGCGAGCCGTCAAAATGATATTTCACCCTGATATTTCACAAATAGAGTAACCAACAAAAGTCACTTTCTCCTGAGGTATAGACGTGGGTGTACAAATTGTGCACAACATACAGTATAAGCTACATGTAACTGAGTCACTAATGTATCTAAGGAGTGATGCACTAGTTTCAGCTTCTCCTTCTTCTTCTTCTTCCTCTTCTTCTTTTTCTTCTCTTCTTCTTCTTCTCCTTATTATTATTATTATTATTAGTAGTAGTAGTAGTAGTATTATATAAGGAAATCTGAATAGAAGGAAACAATGAAATCCTCAAGTCATCAATTAGTTATACATTGACTCCAGTTTTCACAAATTGAAGAATAACTCCTCCCTGACATTTAAATACAGTGAATATAAAAGGTTTACACACCCCTGTTAAAATTGCAGGTTTTTTTATATACAAAAATATTAACCCATGAAAGATCATTTCAGACCTTTTCTCCACCTTTATGTGTTATACTTTTGGAACCAAGAACAAAACCAGGTAGAAACATATTAGGAAAAAAGTAAAGAGTTGGATAAGAGTCTTCCAACTTTCCAAGAGACTCACCGCATCTTAATATGGTGCAGGTTTTTACACCAGATACCCTTACTGACGCAACCCTCCCCTTAACCGGGCTTGGGACAGACACTGTGTTTGCATTGCACCTCTGATTGTCACACTTCTTGAGAGCCCCTGACATTCCTATCAACAACCCACAGTTCGAACCAACTAGGCTACCACTGCCCCTGAATTTGGCACATCTTGATTTTATTTTCTCAGAGCCCAGATCTAAAACCTATTGAAAACCCGTTGACTAAATTCAAGAGGGCAAGGATGAGTGAAATAAAATTGCCAAATCAATTTTGGCGATTTGCTAAGTTGGTAGACTTGTACATGTTGTACAAGTCTTTCTTCTTTTTCTTTTTTTTCCCTAATATGTTTCAATTTGTTTTTCAATTCATTCAGAATGTTTTTGGATGTTACAGCATATTTTATTAAGATTGGGAAAAGATCTGACCTGATTGATCTTGGTTTCATTTTTAACATCACTAAAACCTCCAGTTTTAATAGGGATGATAGGGGATAAGAGTTTGGTTTTGTGCCTGGATTTTCTGCATGAAGTCTAGGTATGTGTACAGATTTGTATGAATAGGCAAGTCTGTGACTAACATTGTGACAGTATGTCAAAGACATACAGTATCTTGACCTTTGCTTGACCTTCAAACTTAACAAAAGAACATTTACCACTTTTTCCACTGAAATTTAATCCACCATTTTTAATATATTTTTTTTGCAAAGAATGTGTCATGCCTGTAACCAAATATTTTCATTATTTTGAATAGACGTTTTATTATATAAAAATATATAATGTATTGTATTTTAATTATATAATTTATAGCAGAGACCCTGACTCTTTTTTGTAAAATGTAATAACATGATGTTTTACTCGATAGCTCTGTACTTTCCCTGATAAATATGTTTCTTAACACATGAATAAACTGTATATTGATACACTGTGCCTTAAATCATTCTGTGCAAAAGCTTTTGTTATTCTTTCTTTATGATCAGGCTCACATGGCTCTGAAATATCCTCTGCAGCTTTTACTGAGATGCACGCCATCCCAACAAACTTGCCGTAATTATGAAAAGCAAAAAGGCGCATCCCATCACTTTTAATGCACAAATCCGATTAAGACACAATTATCTGGTTGGTAGAGACTGGAAAATGTAGGACACTCTATAATCATGTAGGAAACTGCAATATGCAGCCACCTAGAGTGGCAATATTTCAATAATTTTGTGCCAATTACATTGGTTTATTGAGTATTTTCAGTTCTTTGCTTATTTAATTATAGCAATTTTTAAAAAATGACTGCTGGGACAATTAAAATTCAAGAGTTTCAACAGGCCAGCTATTTTGCTGAAAACTTGAAATAAGTATTTTTTAAAGAAAGTATTAAGAAGGAAAAGCAACATCTAACTTGTACTTTTTTGTTCTTTCTTTTTGCTCTAAGTGATATATATTTCCAGTCCAAGTAAATATATGCACAAATAAATTATGTTTTTGAGTATAAATTTGTGTGCAAATTTTCTTTTAAGGTTTAAATTTAAAAGCTACCATTCCTTTGGGAGTACTCACAAGTATTAAAGAAGCATTAAAAATAAAACATTATTGCACACATCAGTTCAACTATCACAGTTACTGAGCCACTTAAAAAGAGCTGCAGTTTTTAGCTACATAACCTTAGTACATAATGCATAGCCAATAACTCTGTGATATGCAAAAAAGCACAATTTAGTATCATTTGACAGAAAAAAAAATGTTTCAGACAAGTACAGAGGGCAACATTAACAAATTGTGGTGCCAGCAGTGAGGGGTGTTTGCAAGACCATTTCTTGAGCAGCAACATGACAGAATCAGCAACAGAGTACAGAAGGAATGGAGAATCTCTGAGAGCTACTTACAGCTTGATTTACATGCTACAGCATGCAGGGTTATCACCACACATACACAGTTCATGGAGGGTAGATGACAAAAACCCAAGTCCAGCCCACGCTGCATGATGGGAACACATGCTGCATTACTGCCCTAACTGGGAAGTTGCTGCCCACTCTCTAGAATCTAGTGACTGGATTGCTATATAGCCCACCCTTAAGGGTCAGCCATCCCAGTGACCCAAATAAAACAAAATGCCAAACTGGAACAAGATGAACACTTAGACAAAGTCCTCTAGTCTCTTTGGAGGCCACCCTTTTTGGAAGCTCTGTGGGTGTTCTCAGCTCATGCCCAAAACATCAGAAGTGAAGTTGCTCTGCGTATGAAGAGGCATAGACCTAGTTTTTCTCACTCCCAGCCAGAAACAGGCCTCTGCCATGACTGCTGACACAAAGTTACATTTACCTTTTTGGTATTTAGCAGACTCTCTTATCCAGAGAAACTTACAAAAATGCTTAGATATTAACTGGGAATATCCAAAGCTAGTGCTGGTAAACCCAAATTCAAGATACTTTGAACTAGGATACTGCTACCTAATATAAACAATTACAACCAAAACAAGTCTATAACATAAAAGCACTCCTAAACTATGCAAATTGCTTACTTTTGCTAAGAACAAGATACAGTAAATACAATAATTGCTGTAAGTGCAGAAAGAGCTTTAAACTTCCACCCTTGGTTACCATGCAGCTCTTCTAGAACCCCAAACCTGCAAAAGAGCTTCACGAATAGCCGGGCTTCTGTGGTAGTGGCACTCTGATCAAGAACAGCATATGCCTCTGGCCACTTAGTGAAATATCCCATATCTACCAGAATATAATGCTTCCCTACTTTAGTGAATGGAAATTGACCCAATACATCCACGGTGACTCGTCCCATAGGGGCACCTGACTGGAGAACCTCGAGTGAGGCATCTGACTGCTAAACAGGTCCCTTTTTGGCTGTACAATCATCACAACAGTGTATGAACAATCACCCAGGAAATCTCAACATCCTCACCGTGCGCTTTGCAGAAGTCATCAGGCCCCACAGACACTAGACCCGTGGCTGCTGCACTATGCTCCTTCAGGCACACACAGTGTTTTCAGTCTTCTGTCACACATAAACACCACGACAGAGCATCAGTGTTGCTGTAGAGATGCAATGAGTGATGCTGAATAGTGAACTGTTACTCATGTAGCACTGATATCCATCTTGCCACATGGCCCTCTGGCTCTTTAAACTGCATGAGCCAGGTGAGTATGGAGCTGAAAGCAGACTCCATATACGTATGGCCGAAACAGTTAACAGTTATCTCCGAGTGACACAATAATTCTGCTCTGGTTTACTGAAATGCTCTTTGCTCTGTCCTGAACATGGGAGAAAACAGCACCAATGCGCTTGACACTCGCGTCTGTGTCTACTACAAACTTGCCAAATTGGAGTGCTAACTCTGTTGTTAGCACTGCACAGGTTTTCTCAATTCATCATGAAAGCATGGTCAATGGCTTCAACACTGAAACCTCTTGTCTTTCACAGTTAGCTTGTGTGTGGGGGGCAATCTGTGCAAAGCCAACCCCAGGAAGGTCCGGAGCCCTGCTAGGTTATGGGGCTTGGGCAAATACCACAATGGACACACCTTTTCTAGGGTAGTCTCTATACTTGCTCTGCTCACTACATGTCCCAAGAATTCCATTTGACGCTGAAATAGATAACACTTTTTAACCACAGGATCAGCCCACAGGCTACTGGAAGGTTTGATGACTCCTGCAGCTGCCATCTCAAGGATTTTTTGCTCCACTACCTCTCTTTTAGCCAGGGGGAGCAGGTGCGAGTGAAGCTGGATAGGTGCAGTGTCTGCCTTTCACTTTTGTTCTGCTGTAAGCCTTGTATTACACTTGCGCTAGCACTATCTCTTTGAATACTTACTACAGCTGACTGAGACACTTGCTATGATGATGAAGCTGCTTGGGTGCACCACCTGCAGCCCTTGGGGAACAGTACACCGATACTGGTGCTGAATGTTCAGCTCCCCCAACACCGGTGACTTCTCCCTACAGAAACTGTAGTGATCTCGAACCAGTGGTGTTGCTCCCAGCCCCTCAGGCTCCTCCAACCACCCCTGCATGTTCAGCTCCTCCAGGGATGGTGGCCTCACCCAAGGAAGACCAGGGTAGCACCACCACTGAGCCCCAACTCTCTGCTACTTCACCGATGTGCATAAATCCAACTTGACCCCAACAGCTGCTAGAAAATCCAACCACAGTATGCAAGCTCCTTGAAAACATGCCAGCCAAACTCCATGTGGTCTGGATAAACCCATTAATAGGAGCTGTGTCTTTCCCCACATGCACATACTAATGACAGTGACTGACTTTAACTGCTTGATAGTCATCTGCCTCCCTTCCAGGCTAGTGCCATCAGTACAAGGCAGTACCCCAGGCCAAAGGAGTGACACAGTAGATCTAGTGTCAAGGAGGGCTGCAACTTGTATTTCAGTGCAACACCACACCCATAAGCCCTGACTGTGTTGGTTGGTATCTCCACGTTGAAACACTGAGCCACTTTCAGTGAGACATGCACCCCCAGGATGAGCTCTACATGCCCTGCCTTGTTGACAGCTACTCGGAGGTTGGTTGGAACTGAAAGCTGGATATGTGGCTTACACTCTTTGGGGGAGAGCACTCTCAGAAAATAATCCAATGCTAGCTCTTCTTGTACTGTGTCCAGAAATTATGGGTATGCTTGCTGCCAAAACACCGTTGCAGTACTCCTGTCAACACCACCAGGTGGCTGCGTTGTTCAGGCAGGAGATCCAACTAGCAACAAAGTAGCACTTCTTACCTTTACTGAGAAATTGGCATGCAAACAGTGCTGACACTGGGACTCCATAAATGTTAAATAATGTCTCCTTAGAAAGCTTCGCTATATGAATGATTATATATTATGCTTTAAATAACAAACCATTCTTTAAAATCCTTGGATTATGTGATGTGGCCACAATGTAAATTCCTGTGTGTGAGCTATTACTACAGAAATGGTAATGGATAAGAACAAGCAAATTATTATAAAGCTGTGCTTTAATTTGCTGAATAAACTACTGTACTGTTGTTACAGAATAGTAATACCTTCAGACCAATCAGATTTGAGATTTAACAGCTCTGTGGTTTAAAGGTAGTTATTTGGTGCACGTTATAACTAGAAAAGCTAAAGGTGATCATAAAAATCTGAATACACTACCAACAATACCTAAAAGCCATTAAAACATTCATTCATTATCTTAACCGTTTATTCCTGTCCCCAGAGTCATGGGAGACCCGGTGCCTAGTCGGCGGCATAGGGCACAAGGCGGGATCAACCTTAGACAAGGCGCCAATCCATTGTAGGGCACACGCACTCATACACACATTCACACACTAAGGACACTTTAGAGACACCAATTAACCTAATATGCATGTCTTTGCACTGTGGGAGGAAATCAGAATGCCCGGAGTAAACCCACACAGACACGGGGAGGACATACAGACTCCACAGAGAAAGGACACAGACCACTCTGCCCGGAGACTGAACCCAGGACCTTCTTGCTGTGAGGCGACAGTGCTACCCACTGTACCACCGTGTCGCCCCATTAAAATATTAATTCTTTAATTATATTATAATAATCCAGTAATTATTTTCCTTGCCAAGGTTACAGAAGAACTAAAGAGAATATGATGTATAATGCAAAGAGAACCATACTGGTTCAGGTATGAAGACATGCATTAACAGGTATTAGATGTTTACAGTTGTTATCACTTAAATGAAGCAAATATATGTAATTCAACACAGCAAAATGTAGAAAATTCAAACATGGCAATTTATAGCAATAACAGATTTAGTGTGTGAAGTATGACAGATGGGCAAAAATGGGCAAATATACAATATGTTAAGATACAAATGGTGAGAAGAAATTATATTAATGCATCCAGCTATGTCTATAATCCTGCCAGATGTCATACACCTTCTTCAGAATGAGAACGACAGTCTCCTTGACAGAATGTCATCATAACATCAACAAAACAAACTTCATGTTAGAGCTTTAATGAATTTATTAGTTACAGTTACAGGTTGTTTTTTACTTTATAACATATATTTATAGAAAGGATTATTCTGGTTTATCACAATATCCAGTGTGGTCCAAATAAGGATGGGGTCCTTTTGAGTCCAGCTCCTCCCGATCTTTCTTCCTCTTAACATCTCAGGGAGTTTTTCCTTGCCATTGTCACTCCTGGCTTGCTCATTAGGGATAAAATTAATATAAAATTAAAAGTTATGTCTAGATTTGATGTCATCATAAAGCTGCTTTGGGACAATGTCTATTGTTAAAAGTGCTTTAGAAATAAAATTGAATTGAACTGGATTGAGAAAGCCCATTGACATGTTTAGTATTTGTTTCTTGAGTTTTAATAAAAGTTTATAATCAACGCCATTCTCCTGCACTTGTATCTGCCTCCAACTCTATTACCTGACACTGGTTCATAAAAATACATATTCTTAAGTATTTATCTGCTTTAATTTCTTCAAACTTGTATTTTAGATGGTCTCTAGACTTGCAGAAAGCCTGCATCCATACTTTGTTTCAGAACTCTAATTAGATGCAGTGAGAGGTTTGTTTTTCCCTCTAGGGCAAAAGACCATCTGGTGGAAACATATGGAGAAAGCATTATAGATTAGCATAAGCCTAGATCATTTTGTGATGATTTGTTACATGATTATTTGTCATATGATGAACTTGTAATGTGTGTAAATTGGTGTTCTGACAATCAGTCCTATATCCTCTCAATATAAGAAGTGCAGTAGCTATCCAGACAAAAACTGACCAAATTAAATTTAATGTGATTCTAATGACTGTAGAAAAGATTGTTGTGGATTTTGTAGAAAGCGGTGTTTATCCCTAATTCACTGAGTGCATTAGACATCCAGGGAGGATGTCCATGTTGAGCTCCAAGACTGAAATTCAGCAGGTATCACTGAGCAGATGGGTGTATTGTATTTATCTGTTATTACTGCTCTCTCTCTCTCTCTCTCTAGCTCTCTATCTCACTCTCAAAAACTGCAGCTTGTCATTGTCCCGAATAGCCAGAAAGCATAAATTCCCCTGTCCTGAAGACATCTTCATGCTGAGAAACCTTACAAAGCACAATGACTGTTACAAAGTGCTGATGACCGAGTCTCCTTCCATGAATATAACATAAACGACTCCTCATCAATGATTATATCCTATATCACATTTGCTAGAGCTGAAACAATAGCTTATTAGAGATTATTTACAAATATAAAGCACCCCCACAGGACCAGAACAGATCAGGTACTATTTAACTGGTGAATCATTCTCAGCACTGCAGTGACACTGACACTGTGTTAGTGTGTGTTGTACTGGTGTGAGTGGATCAGACACAGCAATGCTGCTGGAGTTTTTAAACACTGTGTTCACTTACTGTGCACTCTATGAGACACATCCAGCATATTGCTCTACCATGTAGATGTAAAGTCAGATACAGTAGCTCATCTGTTGTTGTACAGTTTGTGTCAGTCATCCTCTAATCCTTCATCAATGCTCTTTTTTTTTTTTTGCCTCGTTGTAGTCCAGAGTTGGAGAACCCACAGACTAAATAACACTTACAAAAAAGTACATTGTATATTGCTGAATCATATCTGGTATAAGGTTCTTCCGGGAACCTTTAATGATTCCCTAAGAGTCCTAAAGAAATTAAATAAATATTGAATTTTGATAACTTACTGAATTCTGGTCTCCAGGTAAAACTGCTGGAACATGTTCAACCTTGTTTCTGAATTTTGACAGTTAACAGCCATTAAGTTTTCATTCTAGTGTTTGTTTATTTATTTAGACCCAATATTACTTATGAGTGGGGAAAATATAAGATCATGTTATATAAGTTCATTTGGTTCTTTATTTAAAAATAATATGTTTTGTTCCGGGCAGCACAGTGGCACAGTAGGTAGCGCTGTCGCCTCAGAGCAAGAAGGTCCTGGGTTCAATCCCCGGGTGAAGTGGTCTGGGACCTTTCTGCATGTCCATCCCGTGTCTGCTTGGTCTTACTCCGGGTACTCCGGTTTCCTCCCACAGTCCAAAGACATGCATATTAGGTTAATTGGTGTCTCAAAAGTGCCCCTAGTGTATGAGTGTTTGTGTGTCTGTATGTGTGTGTGTCTGTGTGTGTATGCCCTATGATGGACTGGCACCCTGTCTAGGGCTGATCCTACCTTGCGCCCTATGCTGCCGACTAGGCACCGGCTCTCCCGTGACCTTGGGGACAGGAATAAGCGCTTAAGATAATGAATGAATGTTTTGTTCCCTTTGGCTTATTTATAATGTATTAATACTGAAGGTACTGTTTTGTTTTTCATGTTAAAATAATGAATTAAATCAGTGGTGCCCAATCTTATCCACAAAGGGCCGGTGTGGGTGCAGGTTTTCTTTCCAACCAAGCAGAAGACACACA
>JAOVVH010000039.1:4760262-4770359 GCA_028566435.1 Scorpiodoras heckelii
GAGAGATAGAGAGAGAGAGAGAGAGAGAGAGAGAGAGAGAGAGAGAGAGAGAGAGAGAGAGAGTAATGAACCTTTTGCATTATCAGTTGTATAAGGAATTAGTCATATATATATATATAGGGAAATAATCAATGACATTCAAAGTCCCAAAGTATTTTGTTCTCATTCGACAGCAACTTTGCCATCATTGCATTTATCTACATGTAAAATTGATTAAATAACAAGACAGCATACTTTTTCCCAACGTTTCCACTTTCACTGTCAAGTTTCTGTTATGACTTACTGCAGCTCTGGCCTCTTTTTAATACGCCTTGAAGCTAATAAAACTAAAATGATGTAGTACAAAGTCCCTCACTTGAAGGCCAGTGTCACAAAATGTAAAGTTAGAAAATAGCTTTGTGACACTGGAGTCTCAGCGTGGGTAGGACTGTCACCTCACGGCGAGAAGGTTCTGGGTTTGATCCCACGTGGAGTAGCTGGGGTCCTTCCTGCATGGAGTCTGCATGTCCTCCCTGTGCCTGTGTGTTAAAGAAACCAATAAATAAACAAACTGCTTATAAAAAATGTTAATTAGATGTCTCCTCACTGTAAATCACATCAGCAATTACACACTTTGCTTATGTGCAGTGTCTGCGATTTGCCTTAAAACCAACAGGATTGTCAGAGCTGCTATTTTAGACAAGTAATCAGCAGTCAGTTTGTAGACAAGAAAACCTTTTGGGATTTTTTTTTTAGTTTGTAATGAGTGTAGTGCATAAGCCACTTCTGTAATAATGTTTATAGTGTTTCGAGTGATGTAGATGGGCCTAAATGACCCAAACCCACCCACCACCCCGTCACAGGGCTTTTTTTTTTCCCACCCCCACAGTACTTCTCAGCTCTTTCACACGTGGGGGTTTCAGTTCTCATGACCAGCTCATGCTCACACTAACACACACACACACACACACACACACACACACACACACACACACACACAAGTTTACATGCATAGTTTGCACACAAGTGATTCTAAGAACTAAGTCTTGTACCTCTCTTTTTCTCATCACCAGCACACTAGTACACAATGAGGCCACGCACACCACACTTAATACAAAGCTATAAATGTCTTTATAGGTTTGCTTAAACTTTTTCACATATATTGATTTTAGAATAATTTAGTTTCCTTTTGCTTACAAGGTTCTTCCTTACAATGAGCCCACAGTGCTGACGCAGTGTTGAAGATGCTGAAAATGAGTCATGTGTTCTGTGTTGTCATTTTTTATGTGACCACTAGAGGTGCTCTAAGCACACACTGCAGGTTTGCACATTTGGCAGGTACACACACACACACACACACACACACACACACACACACACACACACACACACACACACACACACACACACACACATTGCTAAAATCTAGTTTCACCCAGCAGCTGGTTCTATGCAAGGAGAAAGTAGCTAATGCATGCTGAAAAATTTGACAGAATTCACCATATGATGTCATAAGCTAATTGGCATATTTGTTGAATTATCATGACAATTTGTATATCAAAATGTGATTCTTCAGATTAGAAAAGGATACATTATAGATTTATGAGAATGGAAAATGATTGGTTATTGGGAAGAATACCGATATCACATATATACACAGATCACCCATGCCGTGGACACTGATGCACCCCCATGACATCACACATGCTGGTTTTTGCACTTTTCACTGGTAACAGTCTGGATGGTCTTTTTCATCTTGGGCACGTACAATCCGATGTCTGTTTTTTTCCAGAAAATCTTATGACCACAGAACACATTTCCACTGTCTTTCGGTCCACCTCAGATGACTTTGGGCCCGGAGAACTCACCAGTGTTTCGGTGCAAAATTAATATATGGCTTCCTCTTTGCATAATACAGTTTCAGGTTGGATTTCTGGATGCAGCGGTGGACTGTGTTAAGTGACAATGATTTTCCAAATTACCCCCAAGCCCATGTGACTATGTCCATCACGGTAGTATGACGGTTTCTCAAACAGTCCCTCCTGAGGGCTCGATGGTCACACACATTCAGCAGCGGTTTCCACCCTTGGCCTTTACACTCTGAGATTTCCCCTGACTCCCTGAATCTTTTCATGATATTACAACTGTAGATGGTGAAAGACTTAAATTCTTTGCAATCTTGTGCTGAGAAATATTGTACTTGAACTGACTGACAATTCTCTCATGAAGTGTGGCACAAAGTGGTGAACCACGACCCATACTTGCTTGCAAAGACTAAGATTTTTATGGATGCTCCTTTCATACTCGATTTTGATGACTTCACCTATTACGAGTTAAACTGCTAATTGTGAAACCGTCCAGAACAATGTTACTTGTATAACCTTTCAGTCTTGTTTTGCCTCTGTCCCAACTTCTTTTGAGTGTGTTGCAGGCATCAATTTCTAAAGTTGTTTATATTTAACAAATAGAATAAAAAATCTTTTCTATATCCTTTTGTCTGTTAAATAAAGGTTCAAGTGAATTGACAAATTACAGATTTTAGAACGAGTCCCAACTTTTTTATAAATGGGGTTTGTAATTAAAAAAAAGGTTCCTGATTATGTCTATGACTATTGAGAGTACATAAGCCATGTTTTCAGAATAACTGTACAGCAACATGCATCAGAATCAACATCAAGCCATAAACTTGCTTCCCAGAAACAGTCACTGTTCATTTATTCAGTTAGCTTTGCAAGTGATGAATAAAAAATGTGCGTTGTGTGTTGTGGTAAATGGCTGTGTGATGCTAGGTCATGTCAGATGCTCAAGCTGTGGGGCCAGACCTGAATTTGTATCGCATTAACATTGGTGCTAAAATAAGCAGCAGTAACACACTTGGTCAAGTTGCTGATGCTGTATGAGTTAAGTGTAACACAGTTCCAGATACGGAAATGATGTGCTAAAGAACAAATGTTTGTTCTTTGTGTATCTGTTGCCTAGACTTAGACCAACACAAATGAAAAAAATATAGCTTTTATTTTTCAGTTTTATCCATATCTTCTGTTCTTGCTTTCTAGAAATGTAACTATCAGGTTAGATGCTAGCTAAAATTGGTTTACAGTAAAAGAAAATAAACGTATAATGTTAGGTTTAGTTTTGCACGAATTCTTGTTTTAAATGCAAAGATGGTGATAAAAACTGGAAACATCTGACAAAACTCTGGCCACAACGTTTGGTTTGATTTGGCCTATGGAAATAATTACATACAACTTTACTAAATGGCTGATAAACAAGGTCCATTGTTAGTTAACACACGTTGTCATTTATGTGTGATTTTCAATGATCAAAGATCACAAAAATCAGCATTAGAGAAACTTTTTAAGCACTAGTGGGATTTTTAAACTCAGTGTGGCCTACGAAATCATTTATACACAATGTTACTGAACGTGTTATACAAGAGGCTAATTGCTAGCTAAATTACTTAGCTAACATCAAGCAGCACTGAAATTTAAATTTAATAAACCTATCATTACTGTACTATGCACTAATCTAGCATGTTACGTTTGTTTAGATTGGTACATTGACATATATTTATGTGTCTGAACCTAGCATTCACTTTCTCAGCTGTTTTCTATTTCACACTGAGGCCAGCACAGTAGCATGGAGTCTATCCGGAGACATTTTAACATTTATACATCACATGCTGACTGCAAAGAGGTTTGAACCAAATGAACTCTTACCTCCCGTGAAGGTGCATGCATATGTAGGATTAAGGTGGCTTCTTGCTATCAGACACAACTTGCATTTTCATATTAACCTACATTGCATGTACAAATCCACGTCTGCGGTTGTTGATTTGGAGTACTGTTGCCAAGACAACACCCTAAATTATCCTCAGGTAAACATGTGTGGTTTGTTTTGCAAGAGCACCTTTTACATACTGTGCAGGCAGTTAGCTATTGTGGTTGTGTACCTTTGTGCATTCAGAAGGTGTTATTAATAAGCCAAGTACACGGGAGCCGTGCATGGTTAGACAGATATACACACATTTTCCCTCCTTTCTAGCAGCTCTTTTCTTTTCAGTTGTGTTCACATTTTCAGATTGTGAAGTGTCAGCTAACCGCTGTCTTCCCTGACCTTTCAGTTAGTTTCCATTCAAGACTAAACACACAAATGTGGTGCGGGTGTGCAGCAACATAAGCCATGCATAGCACACACATTCTCTCACTTAAAAATAAGGCAGCAGGGACTTTAATCTATTCATTTTATAACACATGCCTAAGCTTTGAATAGCATGCAGTATTCATAGAGTAATGGGTACATATCCACTGCCAGTATGAAAAAATTGAAGGCCTGGATATTTGCTTGTTTTATTGCAGCTTAACCACTGCTGTTGCCACAGACCAAACAAAATGATACAGAACTTGATGCTCTAAATGAGCGCTTTATTAAAAACAAGAGCACACGGAGGGTTAAGTTGTTAACCATAGTGATGAAAAACACTAAGGAACGGTGCTAGTATTAACTGTTAAACATGAATAAAGTTGTTCTCACATTACTCAATTCACAAAACATTTAATATCAAGTATTTCTCAGTTCACTTATACGTATGTACTCTATATACTGTAAGATAAAAAAATACTGAGTATTTAAAATGTAAATGGTTAAAATATAAATAGCAGCATGGTCCATTTTATACATGCTATAACACAATTAAAGAATGTTCTGCATCATTGCATGTAACTATAAAAAATAAATAATATAAAATGTCATTCTAAATAAAAGTGATATACATCCATGGAAGCATCTAGAGCTGTTTCCTCTGTGAGAATGGCAAATTATCACAATTTTGTGATTTTCAACGCTATTTAACAGTTCGTGCTTGTGAGATTTATCATAGTATTTCAGAGGTAGAAGCAAAATTTGGATTTTCACCCATGAGTATTTCAAGGGTGTACCGTGACTACAAGAATTCTAGCAAAACCTCAAACTTACAACATCAGCGTGGCCGTAAAAAGACTCTGGGTGAACGTGACCAGCGTCGGCTGGCAAGAACCGTTTCATGTGATAGGCGTGGAGCACTGCCTCAAGTAACCACGGCATTCAATGATGGGGCCTCAACAAACATCGGTGTGAGGACTGAGCAACGTTCCCTCCAAGATCCCGTTGTGGACCTACCAAGTATTAACTGCTATACTAGTTTTTCTGGTACTTCAGTGTACAGTACAGTACAGTAACTTTACTTCATGTCAATCCACATCACAGTACTCATTTGTTGATTATTTTCCTATATCATATTTTCTATAAATCCTCCCCATGTTCTATTCCATACACAGACAATAACTGTCGATGCAAAAAATATACAAACTATTAATTATTAGAGATATTTTAATAAATATATTATCAGGTTATGAAGTTGTTTTGAAGATATCCTTCACATAAAGTGCTACCTAAAATATACCCTGCAAATGCACAAAAATATGTATGTAATACTCCTGAGCACATCAGCAGAACTCAGTCAGTATTCCAGTAAATCAGAATTATGGAATAATGTGAAATCATGCAGCATATACTGAGTCACATTATGCCCATTCATGCTTTGTATGTAGTTTTAGTTATGTTTTCTGAGTCCTTTGCAGCTGTTTGTAACACCGATGGTTTTTGTTGCACGACCTCAGGTGCCTTAACTGCAGCCCATGTGGCCTTCAGGTCAGCATGCACTACTGCTCTGTGGGAGTGTGAAGGTTTCGGGCCCACCCAGCACACGAGTTAGTCCTCAAGGAGACAAGTGTGTGTATAGATTATAGATGGTGCAGAGGGGTGTAAAGAGTGGATGGGGAGATATTTACAGCCAAAGCTAGTTCTGTTATCCAGCCTGCTTGTGTGCACCAAAGGCCGTGTCCACCTTTGACCTTCCTGAATCCAGTCTCAGCCCTAACACTGATCATGGCTGTAATTTAAAGAGCCAGCTTACACCTTCTGTTTGTCTCTCTGCTCTGCTTCTCACATTCTCGCTTCTTTTCTCCACTCTCCCTTTGGTTGGATTAGTGATTTACGTTGGCACGTATAATGGCCTCTCCTGCCCTTGTCACCTTTCCGATTTGATATCCAGCCCATGCTCCCTCCCCACACACAGCTCTGAGCTTCTGCTGTGTTATTCCACATATCTGGTTACAGGACCGAACCCAAGGGGGTCTTTAACAGGTCCTGAGTTCATGACCCCAGCTGTTAACAGCTTCTAGGCAAAGACTGTCCATCTTTTCTCTTCTCATGTTGAACTGGTCTCTCTTCAGAAATCTTGTAAGACAGAAGAATCCAAACCAGAGCAGGAACCAGAAACATTTGTGGTCTTGAAATAATGTCTATTGGTTGTTCTGGAGTCCTACATTCCATCCATTGGGGCAGACTGATTTGCTGTCTTATTTCACAGTCACTCAGATTTTGATCTGAAAAGTGGAAAAGTACCAGAGGGAAATCTCTTCATATGACCACAAAAATGTCTGTCTTTCCTAAGTGAGTAGCTTGTAGACAAATGTCTGTAGATGTATTTGGTTCATGTCACAAGTCGTTGAAGATGGTTAGTATTTTACACAAAACAAGAAAAGTGACATTTACTATATGTGCAGCAGTCTGAGAAAACCTGTTGGACGTTCCTGTGGCTGAATTCTTGAAAACAGACAAAAAATAAGAAATAAATGTTCTATTTAAAAAATAATGTAAACATATTCACTCTAAAAAAATCTCCTAAAATCTTCTAAAATCTAGCAAGAATCGTTTCACGTGATAGGCGTGCAACACTGCCTCGAGTAACACCAGAATTCAATGCTGGGGCCTCAACATGCATCGGTGTGAGAACTGTGCAACATTCCCTCCAAGATCCCGTTGGGGACCTACCAAGTATTAATTGCTGTACCAGTTTTTCTGGTACTGAAGGTTCTGCAACCTTGAAAAGATACGGAGGGAAAAATGTTTGGACAACAATTATGGCCTTTCATTTTCACAGAATAAAACTGTGGTTGATTATATTTGTTGAATTTAATTTATTAATTCATTATCTATAATTGCTTTTTTTTCCCCTGGGTGATACTGAATTCAGAGCTTATATTTGGGAACTCTTAGTGCAATGCAGTAATACAATCTGGATGGGATGCCAGGGCAGCAGACACACATTTACGGGTGAGATAAGTGGCACAGCCAGTCCACCTACTGGCACTTTTTGGAAAGTGGGAGGAAACCAGGGAACCCTGAGGAGCCTGTAGGGAGAACATGGGAGAAAGGGGGACAGCTGAGCTCAGGATTGCTCCACACTTGCTCTTGTGGCATTTTATATATATATATATATATATTAACCATAGTGATATATGTTTACTTTTCATTCTTACATGGCCATTTATCAAACTGATGTTGTAATAGCATTACTGGAAGGAGAAACAGCTACATTATTTCACTAAATACGATCTTTTTTGTGTTCGGCACCTCAGATTGTCAGAATCAATAGCCAGTCACTAACTGATGCTCAAATCCTAGAGAAACCAATAACTTTTCTGTCATTTTGCAAAATCATACCCGCCACATCTAATCGGGGTGGACGTCACTCAAAGTAATAGATTTCCATTGCCACATAGGAGCAGTACATGTTTTTCCACCTTCTGTGATCAAAGTTCACATCTCTTCAAAATGGGATTCTAATCATTTCACCACAAGAGGAAATGGCTCAACCTCGGGTTCTTCAGTGGGTTTCAAAGTGTGCCTGTCCATTTTCACCTACACGTCCAAATATGAAAGCACTTCATCTGGTGGCCTGCAGAAGATGAACTCTTGTATCGTTTTTTTGCAATATTCTTTTGGGAACATTCACAGCAGGTAGCATCAGTGGTAAAAAACACTCAGTTTGCATAGACTGCAAGCCTCAGATTCACTTCCTTTGTTAAAGAGGATCTAGCTACTAGTAATTTACATCTGAAGAGTGCGAATGGACAAAATTAGCACTTTTTTAAACCAAGGTTACATTTGTAATCATGTTTTGTGGAATTGAAACATATATTTAAAAACCATGTATGCAAATGGCATGTACTGTTGTCATTTCTGCTATACCTTTTTGCATTGAAATGCATACAGACTGATACCTGTGTGAACATTTTTTTTTTCTTTTCGTATTGCTTCCTTAAATATGGGCATGTCTTGGAACCAGTCATTCCTAAAGTAAATAGTCCACGCTGAAGCACAATGAAGATGTTTGTTTTGAAATATCTGTGATGTGTTCAGTGATTCTGTGCTAATTTGTTGGTGGGAGGTAGAATTGCATGAAAGCATGAAAGTTGAAGCTTTGTACCCTGATGTGTTTGAGTGGTGTGCATGTGACATGGCATTGTGGGTAATGTAGGAAACTATTAACCATTTGGAATTTTATGCTAAAATAAATCTTGGACACCACTGAAGATATAATGTATATATTACCTGTTTATATACTATATCTTCTTGGTGTGAGCTGGATCACTTTGGTTTGTTTGCTTGAGTGTGTATGTGTGAAGGGTTTGGGGTGGAGGGCGATGAAGATATTAGTTGTTATGACTCAAGACTCATTTCTTATTGCCTATTGTCTGGCCTCCCGCAATCAGCATTAACCTACAGCCTGATTCAGATTTCTATTGTCTGGTGCCCCAGGCCATGACCCCCATGAAGGCTGCCTCTATTTTTACCCCTCCATTTCCTCCTTTAGCATTGTGGTCACCCCACACTCCTTACGGCTTGGTTTCCTCCTGCACTTTACCACTGTTTCCTCTGGTTCCTGTTTGTGTGACCAGTGGCCACCACCCCACCACCACCCCAAATTCATCCTATAGCTCCACTGGGGGCTGAACTTTCAGCTGCTTCATTAAATAATCGCACTGGTGATTGGAACCGGGTTGTTTAGACATGTGTGTGTCTGGGTGTGTGCTCGGGCTAGCAAGGTATAGACCATTTAGTCATGTCTGGGTCTAAAATACATCTGAGAACAGATGCAACAGGAGCAGTGGAGAGGAACTTTGATATAGTATTATCATATCCTGTGGCCTTGTCATTCATGAAAAACAGGAAGTTCGTATTTTAATCAACTTATGAAACTTTATCTTTGGAAATTCTATATACGGATCAATATGTATGTTCTTTTGAGATAAAACATAGTATATAATGTAAAAGATATAAATAAAATAGATAATAGATAAAATAAACACTGATCCACTGACTCTTTGCAGCATGTGTGTTTGGTTTGGTGTCCCAGAAGACTTTGTTTTGTCTCATATAGGACCACGTATCTTCTCCCAAGAGAGAAAAGGTGTTTGTTCATGACACAGTTTCAGTCCATTTTGTCTCTGTTTTGTCTGTATTGTGTTCATCTTGCATATATTTTAGGTCCGTAGTTGCGGTTTTGGAAATCATTATCTGGCTTACAGTATATTCCTGTTATTAACCCTTTAAACCCTATGTGAAGTCCTTTCTGACTTTCATTCATTCATCTTCAGTAAGCGCTACCGAGGCAGTATCAGTTTCGGTCTGATACCATGCTCACTTAATCATACATATACTTTGAGATATAAGCATACTGTGAATGATCAGGCTATTGAACAGATATGAAACGAAAGTGATCCGGATGTCTTTCATGATTAAGGATTAACTATGATCATTCTGTTATTTACTTGCCATTGTAAATTGTTGCAAGTGTTTTATATTTCCATACAACCTAATACAACATAAACTAATAAGATATGCCACCTAATAAACATATACTGAAGTACCAGAAAAACTGGCATAGCAGTTAATACACTGCTCAAAAAAATTAAAGGAACACTTTGAAAACACATCGGATCTCAATGGGGAAAAAAAAATCATGCAGAATATCTTTCATGATATGGACTGGGTAATGTGTTAGGAACAAAAAGATGCCACATCATTTGATGGAAATGAAAATTGTCACCCTACAGAGGGTTGAATTCAAAGACACCCCGAAAATCAAAGTGAAAAAAATGATGCAGCAGGTTTGTCCATTTAGCTAAAATTCCATTGCAGCAACTCAGAATGGTGCTCAGTAGTTTGTATGGCCTCCATGTGCTTGTATGCTTGCCTGACAACATCAGGGCATGCTCCTAATGAGACGACAG
>JAOVVH010000039.1:4877701-4889639 GCA_028566435.1 Scorpiodoras heckelii
GTGTGTGTGTGTGTGTGTGTGTGTGTGTGTGTGTGTGTGTGTGTGTGTGTGTGTGTGTGTGTGTGTGTGTGATTTGATTTACAGCTGGACCTACTGTCAGAGCTGCTGTTAGACTAAATTAATCACCAGTTTTTAACCAATCAGAGTCAAGAATTCTAGTGCATTTGTTGCAATGGCATGGTTAATCAATTAATTAATGAAGAAGCAAAAGAAGGTAAAGGGAAGGTTGTTCTATAATTATATAATTGGTATAGGCAATAAAGAAAAACAATTAGTTCCTCATACAGACATTCATGCATGCTTAGATACTCAAGGTGGTGTGTGTGTGTGGGGGGGGGGGGGTCCTAGCAAAAACCAATTCCAAACGTCATCCCTGATGGACACATCCCTCCCACTTCAGTGCTTTTCCAATGGTGTGGCACGGCAGTTCTCCCCACAGTTTGTGGTTGGAGGGAACGGCTGGCTGTCATGCTGGGATGCCGCGCCAGATGTTTTGCTCCTTGCTATGTAAACGGACACACATCTGTTTACTGGGCTACAAAACATGTTTGTTGCCGCTGGGCAAGTGGCACGCTGGGAGCAATGCCCTAAAAATATCAGGATTTTTGACAGGCCTACGTAATGTGATTATGCTTGTTTATAGATTTAACCCGAGCCTTCCTGTTTTGCACTGAGTATTTTTAACAAAGGTAGAACAATCAGACATCGGATTTTTTTCTTTCATTTTTTCAACTCAGAGGATGATTATGATCTGTTTTAACTTGCATACAAAACACATTAAATTGCTGTGTATTTGTTTTGACAGTATATCTAAATTGGCCTGTGATTGTGATTGATTAGCCTAATACTAGTTTATTAAACTACATCTGCACACAGAAAACTGCTAAGCACTACCTTTCTGTGTCATTGGGTTAGTTTCCTCGAGTATATACATTTTGCTGCCAAACTTTAAGTAATTATGGTCTAATTATATACCTCAAATCTTTAAAGATATATTATGCTCATATTTCCACGTGGAGAAACTATATATTGAAGGTATTAAAGATAAGAGTATCACTCCAGAGACAAGGAAAGGCAATTCCTTTTTATCTGAGAAGGATGTATAGAGAGACGTTTTCTCTTTGGTGCACTTTTATTAAAGGCTGTCTGGCAGGACTTGTCTCATCAGTGCTCTCAGATATAATTTGGTTTTAATTATAAGATTGTGGAACACTGCACAGGGGCATGCTTCATTCATTCATCTGATACTTTGAATAGTGACACCTTTCATCCTGGGTACTAAAATCAATCACAATTATGTATTATCTATCACAGTCAAAGAGCTGTGATTTAGGGGAAAAGGTATCTGGGCAAAAATAAACTGTGTACACACAATAGGTCTTATTGAGTTTTACCCCAAAGGAAACTGATGTTTGCCAACAAGCCATGGGTCTGGATTACAAAACGCGGTGGTTTATCAGAATAAAAGTAGAAACAGTGTTGTTTTGTTCACTGAGAGAGTTGTAGGCGGCTTGACTCTAAATGGTTAAACAAGGTGTCTCCCTTAATTAGGGCGAGCTGTGCAGGCCCCCAGGCAGGGGGAAGCCTTGACCCCTAGCAGGATCCAGATGTGCTGGTCTCGAGGGGAGCTCTCTCCTTTCCCCCAGACCCCCAAGTCGCGAGCAGACAGGCTGTTTGACTCAGACTCGGGCATGCTCCCTCGGGCACGTTGGTTGGTTGGGGGTGGAAGAAGGGGGGGTTTGTCTTGAGGTCTGGGGTCTGGTCACGATCTGCGCAGATTCTGTGTCTTAAATCTGATCGACAATAAATTGTTGTAACTGATGGAAAGAAAAGAAAAGAAAAAGCAGGAGTGTATGTGCGAGGGGTGTTTGTAGGCCATGTAAGGCTAATAAAGCCTAGACACTGAAGTATTCATTTTGCTTTTTTTTTTTTTTTATTTAAGATCATATCAACCTTTAATATGGTGACTTTCAGAATCACACCCGTATATAGACCAGACAGTCATATGGCAGTGTTAAAATCATATACTAGAGACATGTTAGAAATGAAAATAGGCCTGGGAGCCTATCAGTCATCCTGCATGCTTGTGTAGACGTTGTGGAAACACGCAGAGCAGTCGCATGTGCAGTCGCCTCTGCGCGCACGTGCAGTGCAGACCGCAGCGCTGACGGTCCGAGCGGCGCGCCGCCCCTGCTGCTGTCGGATTTCTCTGAACCTCTCAAGCTCTGGACGTCTCTGGGACACACTGCACTGAGCACTGAGGGGAAGAAAGCACTGATACACGGGCGCAGGTAGACTCTTTTATCTCTTTTAAGGACGATATGTAGGGAAAAAAAGGACATTGCATGAAATCTGAGCTGGATCAGGGTGAAACTGGGACGAAATGTTCATCTGCCATATTAAGTCCTGCGCATCAAAGTCATCGGAGCTGGAAGAACCTATTGCATAGCAAGGATTTAAAAAGTGGCACTTTTTTTTAGTGTCCAGGGCCTCTCCCACGACCGAGCGTTTTCAGCCTATATATAATCCAAAGTTTTGGTATCATTATTATTATTATTATTATTATTATTATTATTATGATTATTAGAATAACACATTTTTCCCACTGAGACTGATGTGTTGCTTAAAAAATGCGTCACATATATAAAGAGCTGGCGCGCATCCCGTAAATATTTCCCAGCCAAAAACATTTTGCAGAGGAAAGAAACTCTATTGTCTTCGCGTCTTATCTCCTCGGGACAAGTATCCTGCTTTTCGGGGGCCAGCGATGAAGGCAGGGCTAGTATGGTGACACACGCGCGCGCAGACACACACACACACACACCAACACACACACACAGACACACGCACACACACACACGGCTTCCCTTCTCGAGCGCGGTGACTTCATTTCCCAAATGTAGAGGGGGGAAAAAGCAAAACCCCACTCGGGTTCAAGTGTCTCCGTGTCTCCGTGTCTCCGCCGTGGACCGGGGCTTGGAAGAGGTTCAGGCGCGTGTCATGTGTGGGATGTTGTCGGGTTCGGCTGGACTTTACACAAAATGGACGGAACTATTAAGGTAAGGCCGGAGGATGGTGGGGTTCGTGCGCCGGGGAGCGGAGTGGAGTGGAGTGGAGAGGAGTGGAGAGGAGAGGAGCGCTACTCTTCTTTCGGTCCGAGAACTCGCCAAACTTCTGCGTAACCGTCCCCGAGAACAAGCCGCCTACGGTTTTCCTCCTCCGAGTTTCCTTTTCCTTTTCGCCCAAATCTTGTTTGAGAGAAGAAGTTAAAAGAGCACATGGGGAGGAGGATACGAGACGTTCAGATGGGAATCCATACAGGCACACGCAAAATAAAAAAAGTGTGTATAGGACGGAATAGCACATCTGGGACGGAATCAATTCTGGAGATTCTGGAGGACCTTTTTAAAACATATATAAATATATCCATATCCATATCCATATCCTAATGCAGCTCGGATTGGCAGTAAATTTGCGACGCGGCTTTGGTGTTGAATTGTCTGATGAGTTTGTGTGGAGGTTGTGCGGTGTTGCGCCGTTAGTGTTTTGTATAAATCATAAAGCGGAGGTTCCATATGTGGCGCAGAGCCCGAGCTCCTCA
Source organism: Scorpiodoras heckelii (assembly GCA_028566435.1). Lineage (NCBI taxonomy): Eukaryota > Metazoa > Chordata > Actinopteri > Siluriformes > Doradidae > Scorpiodoras > Scorpiodoras heckelii. The sequence continues at coordinate 4,881,303 of JAOVVH010000039.1, forward strand.
AACAACCAGCCCACCCACTACACGCAGCCAAACACATGGTTTTAATTGATATTATTGTTATTAGTTAGAGAAACTAAAGACCGCTTTCTTGATCGTGTTCTGGTTTTAACAGAATATAAGTAAAATGTTCACATTCACACTTATTAGTTTGTACCCCAACAAGAAGTCTGCCTGTGTTCAAGGATTTCGTTTTAAGTTGAACATATGCACTTTTACACCTTTAGGCTACTCTAATAAGAGAATCAGTTTCAGTGTTATGTCAGTATACCATGCTTCGTTTTCATGCTTTTATTCAGTACGAGCAATTTATACAAGATTATATAAGTTGATCTGTAAGTTTCAAGTTTCAAGTTTCAAGTAGTGTCTCGGTTATTTTAAAAGGAAGCCCTGCTGGTTAAAATGGCCTTAATGGTAATTGAGCTTCGCTGAATGCACTTGCTTTAACTGCATTCAGTTTGCAATTAAGAGGAGAAAAATAATCAGTGTGCTGTCTGATTTACCCTCTTTTTGTGGTCATATTAGTGGCTTTGGGTGTGGTGGATGTAGTTAAAGACCTGTGAAAATCTAGAGTTTTGATGTTTTCTTTAAAAAAAATTTTTTTTGTCTATTTTGTTTATTTTAATGTGACTTTGGGAAAAGTCTGTGGTAATTTTTTTACATGCATTTTAAGTGTCTGAAATTTATTAACACATACTTTTAGACTAATTTATTATTATTATTATTATTATTATTATTATTATTATTATTATTATTATTATTATTATTATTGAATGCATTTACGAAATTAAACTCAAACCAAATATATTTGCTGTCTTTGCTGCTTAACTGCAACAGCAGTATTAACTGTAGGCCTATTCAGCATTACCCATCATAAAGGGGATGTCTCTGCCAATGGGAGTTTCCTGTTCTACACAATCTGGTTTCCTGTCAGGTTTCCTTTTCCTTCTTAAACAAAGGACTGGAACGCACTCTGTATCACCACCTTGCATAGCTCAGAATGGGAATGGGCCCATCCCAGCCTAATGTCATGATGCATCTGGCTGAATCCAGAGGTACCCCACACTTAAGCTCTCCTCAGACACAGGAATTACCCAGACTGTCAGTCTTGGGCGAAAATTCAAACCTGGTCTTTCTTCCTGTCTGAGCCTCCAGTTGTGAAAAGAAATGTTGTGGGTGCTCCTCGTAGTCAGTTTCTAAAGCACAAGCCTGTGGTTCTGCGTGGATGACTTGAGCTATGTAGGCATAGCTAATTTATGGTCTGAAGAAAATGCCACTTTTGTGAGCATTTTAACCCTGTTGTAATGAAAACCTTGGTTCCATGCCCCAGCCTTGCTGAGATCACCCGTCTGTATAAATGTAGGAATGCTGCCTTTCGCCAGCACTACATTGTGTGTGTATGTGTGTGTGGAATTAGATTTTCCTATTTTTAAAACCCCTCTGTAATCTTGGGAAAGCCTGACTGCCAATCATGAATTATATGGTGCAGTCTGATATGTCTCAGCATAAGTAGTGCACAGCAGTCAGAATGGTCCTTATCTGGCACCATCGTAGCATTCTTTCACTGTGTCATACTTATCCTTCACCAGCTCCACTGCTGTGGGTCTCTCTGATAGTGTCCACAGATGCCGCATTGGCTCTGCCAGTCAAAATTATGGCGCCTGTCAAGAAGCTGAAAAAGCCAAAGAGAAAAAGAGGACTTCTGAATACAGGCAGGGTGATTATGTGAGACGGCTGCACTGAAGTGATGGCAGCAAGCCGTTCTGACCTGTTTGTAGGGTTGGGTCCATTAAGATTAGCTCATCTCAGTGTGGCACGAATGCATGCAACTGAATCCAAAGAAAGCAGTCTACGAGCAATGATCAGGTCATTCAGCTTTAAAATTTTATTGGATTTAATTCATTGTCTTTAGGGAAGTCATGCATGTTTTTTGGAAGAACCACTGAAGATCATGACTACAGAGATTATTTATTGTAATGTACAGTAAGTAACTACAGTGCCGAGGCTCAATATTAACAGGTGCAGGTCTTGGCAAGTGTCTGAATGAAGCTGAAGGAAATCTGGTCTATTGTGTTGGCTCACACAGTGAACAAAGTTTTGAAAAAGGAATCAGAAAAAGGAGAGGAAAAGGAGGGGGAGCCACTGAAAGATGTGAATGAAACATGAACATTTCTGCATTGGCTGAGTAAGGAGTCTTACTGTACTCGCAATAATGTTGATGGGCAGAATAAAAGCACTCTGAGCACCCACTCATGTAGACACTGTGAGTCTCCAGAGAGGCCTGTCTACTTCTCGTTTGTTTTCTTTAATAAAGCTACATCACCCCAGCTGAGCTCCTGCAACGAGGTCAAACGTAGAAGTGACCTCAGACTAGTTACTGTGGTTCTGTTTTGACTTTCCAACCTGCTAGTGTTTCAGTCATGAACGGGACAAAGAGGCAAGATTACATTCTGTAATCAATTAAATTCTTTTTTTTATTTCCCGTTTGAAGTCCTGGCTTTAAATTGACATTCTCCGAAATCTGTTTCTGAGCATGTTCCAAATGCTACTTCCTAAAATTGTTGAAAAGTTTTTCACTTACTGTATAAGCAGTCGTATATGTTGGCTTTCTGATCACTGATACCTGTTGAAATTATTATGCAATTAGTAGTCTACTCATTAGCTTGAAGTCATAGAATGCAACTCATGATGTAGCATTTCATGTTGCTTTCTCCCAGGAGGCGCTATCAGTGGTGAGTGAAGACCAGTCTCTGTTCGAGCCTCCCTACGCTGCTGCAGCCCCTCTACCTAAAACAGACATGACAGCATCCAGCACACAGGATTACGGACAGCAACACAAAATCAACCCCATCCCGCCTCAGCAGGAGTGGATCAATCAGCCCGCCCGCATTAACGTAAAACGCGAGTATGACCACCTCAACGGAACCAGGTAGAGGATGCAGATTTAAATCAAAACAGTTTTTAGTGTAAACCATTTACTGAATTTCTTAAAATTTACTTTTCTATTACATTTTTAAAGCAACTACCAATTGAACTGGCCAAATGAGGGTTAAAAGTGTCAATTTAGTGGTACTGGGACTCAACGAACACCCGTCTGATCACTGTTCCATTGGTATAGCTTTAATGGCTGATTAATCCATGGTTTCCTACATGTCAAAAGACCAGTCCAAGGTTTAAAAAGAAACAGAATTAGTATCCAAATGCAATAAAAAATGTAATTGATTGCCCTGTAGTAGTGATTTAAAAGACACATCCAGTGGTCACTTGAGTAACTTAAGAACGGCACTTAACGAAAGCATTCTTCTTTAACCATGTCCTCCTTGTATTCCAGAGAATCCCCGGTGGACTGCAGTGTGGGGAAATGCAATAAGCTGGTGAACAGCTCAGACACATCACAGATGGGTTACGGCGGCTACATGGATGAGAAGAGTGCTCCGCCCCCGAACATGACCACCAATGAGAGGAGAGTCATTGTTCCAGCAGGTACAGCAACGTCATAGAAAACATGTCAGGATTTCAATTCTTTTTTTATCACTTAGGCTGGAGGGTGTACTTATATGTTGTTCTCTGGACGTTGCTGATCTGAGTCTGAGGTTAGAACATGATTCAGCACTTCATGGTGCTACATGATAAACCCTTGAGTACGTGCACACTAGCATATAGCTATGGCTGAAATGCACGACCGCAGGACTGGCAGGACTTGAAATGAGAGCATGGCTCTGGCAATAATATTCATTCATCCACCTTCAGTAGCTTCATTAAATTTTTTTCTCTTAAGAAATAGAATATTCAAAGCTACGGTTATGCAACCAAGACAGATCAGGGTTGATACCTACAGTCAAATATGTTGCTGTATAGGTTCTGGAAGGATTTTGACTACTTTCTTTGTAAGAACTAAAAGACACAATTTTTTCACAGAACAACTTAGACTACTTTGTGTGCAAGTCACCTAAAAATCAGTAACATTTAATGGCTTAACAGGAACCCTGTCATCAGGAGATCATGAAAATTATGCCACAGTCATCCATGTACAGGAGTCCAAGAAAGGACATTTGTCGCTGCTCTCTGGGCAAGGGGGATGGACTTACACTTGCACTAATTGTGGGCAGTTAATGCAGTCCTCAAAGCATGTTCACATGCATTGTGAGCTTGTGTCTTGGACGAAGCATGTGCATAATTCCTGGTTGTTAGCTCTAGCTTGTGGGTGGGAATTTTAGAGAAAAATGTCACTGATTATCAACCTGACCACTAACACATGCTTTTCCAGATCCTTCTCTGTGGTCCCCTGATCATGTACGGCAGTGGCTAGACTGGGCTGTCAAAGAGTATGGCCTACTAGAAATCGACACAGCAATGTTCCAAAACACAGATGGCAAGGAACTGTGTAAGATGAGCAAAGAGGATTTCCTGAGACTCACCACTGTCTATAATGCTGATGTCCTGCTCTCACATCTTAATTACCTCAGGGAAAGTAAGTGTGCATCTCCTGCTTTGTGATTAATAGTGTCTACTTGTCAAGACATATGACTCCTAGTGTGTTATTTTTTTTTCAATTCAATTATATTTATAAAGCACAGACAAATCTGGATGTAGATTTAATGAGGATTAAACCAAAGGTGATATTGTCAAGGCCAATCTCCCTGAGGATGAAACATGAGGAAGAAACCCTTAGTCTCAAAAGGAACCTATAAATCATTACAGTATACAGGTGTTGTTGCTACTTGTTACAAAGGAACAGCAGCAACAAAGATGAGGTATACGGTTTTCTTACCGTAACACTGTTTATTTTTGAGGCAACTTACTTTAGACTAATCCTGTAAATTACAAGCTGTAGAAATAAACAATGCTACGGTAAGAAAACCGTATACCTTTCTGCCCCTTGCAGCACCCGCCGCCTTCTCTTGAAGTGACAGTAACCTATTTACTACTCTAGCATATAACGACCAAAAATAAGACCTCTTTTAACGGATAATGTTTTTAACTAAACATTTATACAGATCAAATGATTTTTAACTTAACTTATGAAATAAAATGACCTATTTCTTACTTATTTGTTTAAGTCAAATACAACTAATACATATTGAACTTATTTCTAGTCTTAAATACTCATGAACTAATTCTTGACTCCCACAGGTGTAGAAGAGTAAAGTCAAATTGTACTAAGTTTGTCAAAAGGATGTTCAGTATGAGCTTATTTTGAGCACAATAAAGTCGTTATTGTGAGAACAGCAGTTAGAAATCCACAGAAATATGCTGCATTTATTATTCTTATTCTTGTATATTAATATTTACGGTGAGCCCTGTGAGCCAATTTAGGAATCGTGTTTGAAAAAGAAACACAGCAGAATACCAAGTAATAGAGTTTAGGTTATCCAGTTCAACATATTGGGCATTTGCTGATATGTTGTAATTTCTGAGTGACTGTGACAGGGCTTGTGGTCAGATATAATGCCTGCCATCTGAAATCGCTAACCACTTGAAATAGAATCGAGGCCCGAATATTAAAGCGCGGCTTTGAACTCAGGAGCACATTGCAGGAGATGTCTAACAGAAAACAGCGTTGATAGAATAGTAAAGAAACTCTGATGCTGATATCAAATGTCCTGATTCAATAGAGCTCATATTTCTGCCAGAATAGAGGCCAAATAATTGTTTGGCTTGTGGCCAGGGCATAGACACAGACGTCAATTTACAATACTGTCACCTGCTAAATCGTTTTGCCATAGTCAAATTATTGAAAATAGTCCCAGAACACATTTAAAGCAAAGCAAGTACGAATTAATGGGGTGTTGAGAAACCAAGCTACAAAAGCAATAAAGTCATAACTGTGCAGTGTTTGGCAGTGATTTGAGTTGTTGGATGAAGGAACAGCAATACACAAAATTTAGCCAGAATAATGATGTTATTCAACGTGGTTTCTCAATTGCAGTCTCAAAACAAATTGCTGTCTTAGGGTTAGAGGTGAAGTTTGTAGTTGTATCTCTTCTTAAGGCTTAATGAATTCCATGTCTACAAGATTGAGCAATTTAATGTTTTAACACTTAGCATGAATTATACACACATTTTTTTCTGATTCTCTAAACTGCTGTGTAGTGGAATTACGCACAAACGATTGATTTAGCACATTAGACCATGCAGTCAGAGTTCTGCTCTTCCATTTAATTGTTTTCAGCTCAGAGAGTGACCATTCCTGGCTGTTCTCATCCCCATAACTCCTCAGGACAGCCACGTTTTGCTTGGCAGAGCTGCCGCAACCATGAAGAATTTTGATAACTATCCCAACCAAATTTACTCCCCTTCTGTGTGCCCTCAGCCATGGGCAGGCCTAGACGAGACCCAGGTGCATGGCCTCAGGAGCTTGCCAGGCAAGGCCCCTGCCTCTGCACTGCACGGGAAAGTTTATCCCTAATTTACAACGGAGGCAGTCTGCCTCATTCCTCTTCCAGGGGCTTTCTTACATTATAGCGCTTCATGTTTTGGCGGAGCTCCTCTGGCCGCTTTTACCCCAACCCCCAATTGGTCAATGTAATCAATGTAAGCAGCAGATTGCAGAGGTGGTGCATCTGTGTGTAGGCTGTCATCTGGACCATGTTGAGGAACTTGCTTGAGGTTATGGTCCAGACGTTCAATCTGATCTTCAAGGCTTTTGAGTTCAGATGAAAGCATAGGGCACAGATTGGTTACAAAAATCTATGGGGCATCCTGAGGGTTAGCTGTGCATCCTCCAAAAGGTCAGGCCCCGGTGGTGTTGGCCCAAAACGGGATGAGAGAAACAGCTGGCCCATCCCAGCATTATGACAGCAGCTCAGCTCCAAGGCGGGTGGAGTCATGGTGCTTAAAAGCAGTCATTCTAAAAAAAAAACCAAGGCCAATAGACTCAGCAGTGTGAGGTAATGGGAACTTAATTCCGTGGGTGTCAACATTTTTGTGCGGCTAGCCGAGCCGAGGGCCTGCGTACGGACCGAGAGCATAACGGAGGCATTGTGAGCTGCAGGGCAGAGCATTCTCAGGATGCTTTTTTTCCCTTTCTTAGGAGAGCCTGCCGTTTGGAGTTTTCATTAAGGATGGTTGCTGCAGGACTGAGCCTAAGCTTAAGTGTGGGCCATTGTGGATCTGCCTGAAACTGCTTTTGATTTTTCCTGTGTGTACTTTGGAAGGTGAAGAAATGATTCAGAATCCTCCGCTCGGCAATTTGAATTGCCTTGGCTGCCGTCCTGAGCAAAAGAAAAAATGAATATGAATAAGAGAGATGACCCTGTGCCAAAGCTCTCTTTTAGATTTATTTACTTCCTGGAGGCATAGTGGCATTGTCTATTAAAGTGTGCGTGTAGTGTTTGAGAATTGCATATTGTGCAGCTTCTAGGTATGTTCTTCTGTGATTCCAAATAGCTATTGATAGTGTAGAGATGATTTTGTGTGTGTGTGTGTGTGTGTGTGTGTGTGTGTGTGTGTGTGTGTGTGTGTGTGTGTATTTGCCAGGGTGTGGCTGACTCTCAGACCCTTGAGAAATGAAACATAAGCTAATCTTTTTTTTTCTGCTCGAAACACAAACAAACACAATCAGGAATCTGTCCAGAGCTTTCTGGTCCTGCCATACATGCACATACACCATTAAGTGTTTAAACATCTACAGTCTGCTGGAGCTGATTGCACATTAGCGTATAAATATTCTTTGCACGTATCTGTATGCATTTAGCTCTATTTATTGAGAGTCTAATTAACATTCCATTAGGCTTATACACACCTGAGCAGGGTAGGGTCATGACTCCTCCAGGCTCAGGCCAACAGCTTTGCTGCTGCTGACTCATACACACAGGTCCATACACAAACATCTTTATACTTAGCAGGCACACACATGAATTCAAATACCGAGACGCAAGAGAGTGTCCGTGCATGCATAGATACATTCATATAAACAGAAACTTACTGTAGATGCAGACAGGAAATCTAAACATGGGCTCCTCGACTCAAATCTGGATCTCATGGAAAGTAGATCGAATCTCTTGCTGCATGTGCCGACGCTGGAGGCTGTGCTGGTGCATATTGGAGTAAAGTAGTGTGGCCTGTTGCTGCATTATTTTGGTTTTGCCGTTGGTCACTTATCCAGATTTTTGTACACGATTGCCGCCCACTCTCCAATGTGCTTTCAATTTGGCTGCAATTTGAGAATTTGTTTAAATTACAGCCAAGAGTGTAGCGGAGGTGAACCGCTAGCATTGTCTCGGCTTCCTCAGAACAATCGGCAGACAGAACAGAGTATGTTAGAGAGAGAGAGAGAGAGAGAGAGAGAGAGAGAGAGAGGGAGAGAGAGAGAGAGAGAGAGAGAGAGAGAGAGAGAGA
>JAOVVH010000039.1:4949277-4959664 GCA_028566435.1 Scorpiodoras heckelii
ATGACGTTGCAGGACGTTTCAAATAGAGCCGTTTTAGTGACCGAGTTCCCTATGAAGTGCCCTTGGGATTCTGTACCGTGTACAGTGTGTAGGTAGCAAGTATACAGATTAGGGAGACTTGTCATTGGAATACAGCCTAAAACGAGTAACGTAACGGTCAATTACCTGTTCACTGTCAGTGCCGCTGGTTTGCATAATTTAACAAATTTTTAATCTGCAAAAAAAATTTTGCATAATTTTTTTTAATTGTGATTATATCTTTAGCGCGTTAATGTGTTCCTTAACACATGAATTTGACAGAACTAATAATAATAATAATAATAATAATAATAATAATAATAATAACGCTTATACAGTGACTTTCACAAAACCCAGGGTCAGTTTACAAATAAGAAACAGTAATAAGCCAGTGAAAAATGAATCCATGGTGGTGGTAGATGGTGGGTGGAAGTACTGAGAGAAAAGATAAGCTGGGTTTTGAACTTAGACGGTAGAAACAATATGTTTTGAGAAAGAGGAGCCGAATGCTGTAAGGACCTTGAGAAGTTCCAGACACACACAAACTGATTGCTACATTAAAAAAAGTCACAAGCTTGAATTCAGATCCATGATGTATCTTTTGAACACAACACACTCTTATGTCACTTACCCTTAGCCAGTGGGCAGATTCGTTGCCAGCATGTGATGCCCCCCTCCTGTGTGTATTGTCCCATAGCAGTTTCCAGAAGGAATAGGGGCAAACCACAGGTCACAGCAAGCACCAAGTAGGGCAACAAAAACACCCCTAATAACATGCAAAAATGTCAACCTTCAAATTAGATTTAAAGAAAAATAAAAAGTTTTTTCTCAGATTCTCCAAATAGAGCAACACAGAAATTAGATATAAAAGACATAATATTTGTATATACTTAAAATGTGTTGCAAAAGCACAAATGACTATAAGTCACATATATACACAACATGTGATATACAGAAAGACAATAATATAATATAACATAATACAGGGTGTCCCAAATGTTGCCGTACATAGGGAAAATGGGAGACTGTAGCTAAATGTACCTTTGTTTACAAAATATTCATTACAAAATTTTACAAAATATTTCTAAAATATTCTCTATGTGTTGGCATATTAAAAATATAAAATGTAATCTAATATAAAACATAATTTGAGTTTGTTCATTTTATTTCTATGTATGGAAACTTTGGGGACTTTCAGTGCTCATACCTCCTCCATTCCTGTAGCAGAGGTAGGGGAATCTCCAAACATTGCCCAGACCCACGATATCTCCTGCCACAGCCAGAACGAATTCTCTTTTATTCTTCCAGAGCCCCCTCGCCTCTAGTTTTCTGTTTTTCACCATTTCTTTATGAAGTGCTCTATCCTGCTATGCCACATAAATTGTAATAGCTGCCGTCTCCGTTTGCTAGCCCCAAGCTGAGTTTGACTTGAGCTGTTGAGTCAAGATGTTTCCCTAACTTAAAAAAGAATGAAGCAATCAGTTGAGTTTAAATATACACATGTCACCTTGAAGAAAATTATGAGAGACATGAATTTTAAACTGTGAAGGGGTGTGGTCAAAACTGAACTGAAAACCCAATGTTAGGGAGAGAAAGTAGTTGAGCTGTGACACCTGCTGTATGTTTATAAATAAGACAGAAATACACACATTGGCTAATTCATGTGTGGATGCATAGGCTACTAGAAAGTGTTTGTGTCCGTGAGCCCTGTGTACAGGTGATCACTCTGTGTTCATTATGTAAATAATGAGAAACATGTGCAGAACCAACCCACATTTCAAGCTCTGAAAGGCATTGTTCTTTTTAAAGGTGCCCGGCATGTACTAGTTGGATCCCTCTTGTTTTTGTTTTCTCTTGTCTTTTTCAGGTGTTGAGTGCTACATACAAAGGAAACCACTTCTGAAACTAGTACTACCACTGCTATGTCATAGACAAGTTATTTCTTAAGAAAAAAACACAACAGGGTATTGATTAGTGTATCCTAAAGACTTACTGATCAGTTGTCTTTTTTTGTTATACACAGAAAAAAACTTAAAATTTGTGTCACTTTGTGCTAGAGTGGTGTAGTGTCTGGGTTTCCATATGGTATATGTTTAAGGAAGGGACCTCTTGTCTAAAAGGTAAAAGTCCCATGGGAGGTGGGCCCCTCTCTTCCTCTCTCTCCCAGTTCTATACAGATGAGATCATTTTTCCAGAAGTAGTACCTCAGTTTTACAAAAACAACTCACATATATAAAGTGGGGAGATTAAGCTGTAACTCAGAGGAGATTCATATTAGCTTGAAACCTCTCTCAAGCATTCCATAGTCCTTGATTTGATACTGGTCTTCTTTGTAATAAACTTGTTTTACACAGGCAAGATGGTGTCAGCGGAGACTTCTTCATCATCTTCACAGCATCGTTATTTAATAAACAGCAGTGGCCAAACTACTACCAGCTGTCAAAGATGGTCTACCTGTTTGACGAGCTAAGCCAGCTGTAGTTTAGTATCTGGTAGCTAGTCATGGATAAAACCAATTAAAAAATAAACAGAAGTGAGAAAAGAAATGTTATGCACCCTAGCATTCAGCCAGGGTATGTGTTCATTGAAGTTAAATTTTGTTGTCTCATTTGAAATTGTGTATTTCTGCCTATTATTATTACATAATTTGGCAAACTTTGATTCTTCTGCTTAATAAACGGTCTTTTAACTTCCTATTCATTAAAAAATTTTAATGATCCCACACTCAAGCCGGAGTCAAGTTCAGTAATATTTATTTAGCACATAGGTGGAGACAAAAAGAAAGGTGAGCAATAAACAAAAGCACAAGCACAGAGCATGGGGGCAAACACAAGGCAAAGTAACAAAACAATACGTGAATAGTCCACAATGATAGTGAAGGATCCAGTTGAAGGCATAGAAATGAGGATTAGGGAAACCACACTCTGGCTTGGAAATTAAAACAAAGCAAAATACAAAAAAGACTAAGGCAACGTGATCAAAGCAAGACTAGGGTGACTAAAACAAACGAAGATACAAAAGTCAGAAATGAGTACTTAGTTTTTGGGCTCTGAAATAACTGGCAGATGCAAACGCTCTTCATAAACAGGAAGTGAAGTTGATCCACGCGGGGGGAGAATATAACTGGGTATTTTTATCCCCAGCATGGCTCCATGGCTAATGACTTGAACCAGCAACAGGTGTAGCTATTTAAACTTGGATTGCTGGTGCTTGTAGCTCTTGGCTGTAGTTTTAGAATGGGCGTTTTGTCGCTTGAGTTGGCTCACATGGAATGTGGAGTAAACCTTGCTCTGGCATAGAATGAGGAGCCTGTAAGACACTTCATTAATGTGCCTGACTATGGGAAAAGGGCCGACATACCTGGGGCTGAGTTTCTTGGTGGCAGTGGGGTTCCTGAAGGCTTTGACAGACATCCACACTCGGTCTCCTGGCTGATACTTAGGGGTAGCACCTCTCTTTCAGTCAGCCACTCTTTATCTGGGCTATGGCCTGGGTGAGCTGCTGATGAGTCAAAGCCCAGACTCTTTCACTTCTTTGAAACAAGGTATCTACACTAGGTGTATCGATGGGCGTGGCGTTCCAGAGGTATAGTGGCCCAAAACCACTTCAAAAGGGGTGAGTCCTGTGGAGGTGTGCCATAGAGAGTTTTGGGCATACTCTGGCCATGACAGATAACAGGCCCGGTCCTGGGGTTGGTGCTGGCTAAACAAGCGAAGAAATTTAGTAAGTTCCTGATTTATTCTTTCTGCCTGGCTTATTGTAATGCCCAGCTTCTCCATAAATGTGTTCCATACTCTAGATGTACTTTGGACCCCCTGATCACTTACTATGTCCTTGGGCAGGATGAAATACTGGACAACATGCTGGAAGAGTGCCTCTGCTGTTCCTAGGGGTGTGGGCAGATACTTTTTGAAAACTGATCTACTATAACAAGGATTGCAGACTGACCTTGGGATGAAAGCAGGTCTGTGATGAAATCAGTGGTGAGGTGAGACCAAGGTCTTTCCGGAAAGGTCAAGGGCTGTAGCTTTCAGGCTGGTAGAGTATGTGGAACCTTGGCTTGGACACAAAGAGAACATGACATCACAAATTCTTGTACTTCCTGATTCATATGAGGCCACCAGTACTTAGCTTGAAGCAGGTCCAGGGTGTGTTGAGTACCTGGATGACCCATATCTGGCATGACATGGGCCCATATAATAACGGCAATACGTGAGCTACTGGCATAAACAGTTTACCTGGAGGCACGTGAACAGGACAATGAGTGGGCTGTGACTCCTGGATCTTGCGGTCCAGGTCCCAGCAATGGCATGCATGACTTGGGCAGGATTGGTTCGGGCTCAGTGGATGAATTCTCAGGCTCATGCTGGTCGGACAGAGCATCTGCCTTACTGTCTTGCAGGTCTTTAAGACAACACAATGTTAAATCAAGAGAAAAACAATGACCAACTGCTGACTTGAGATATTCAAGATTTTTATGATCTATGAAAACCATAATGGGATGCTGGGCTCCCTCCAGCCAATGCCTCCACTCCTTGAATGCGAGCTTGATGGCTAATAACTGTCTGTCTCCCACATCATAATTGCATTCAGCTGGGGAGTGCTTCCAGGAGAAAAATGCTACTGGGTGGAGCTTGGTGTGGCTAGCTTGGCACTGAGACAAGACTGCTCCCACTCCTTGGTTAGTAGCCCATAAATTCTACTTGGGACTGGTGGAACAGGCATTTCTCTCTCTTGGCCTAAAGCTTGTTTTGCAGCACACCTGATGGACCTGGCAGATGTGCGTGGTCAAATCAGGGTGGGGATGGTGGGTGGGGGGTAGATCAAGATGTCGTCAATATAAACTAGAACACAGATTCCTAGAAAGTCTCTAAAGATTTCATTAACAAAGTTCTGAAAAACACTTGGAGCACAGGATAATCCTACGGTATGACCACATATTCGTAGTGGCCGGTTGTCGTACTAAACACAGTCTTCCACTCGTCCCCTTTCCGGATATGGATTAAGTTATAAGCGCATGGAAGTACTCCTCCATGGCTTGGTGCTCGGGTAATTCAGATTCAGATTCAGATTCAGAAAACTTTATTCATCCCTGGAGGCAATTGAGGGCACACAGAGCAGCAATGACATAAGAAATATAAAATATAAGAATAAAGATGTAAAATATAAATTAACCAAATAGTGCAATAAATATGTCACATCTATATAACACAAACCTGGTGGTTTGCAATGCAAAGTGAGTAGTACAAATAAGATATAAAATGACTGAGCTTTAGAGGTATATACAATATATAAAGATATAAAGTGACTGAGAGTTAGAGGTATATACAAGTGGGTGCAAATTGCAGTGAGGTAGAAGATGCAGTGTGTGTGTGTGTGTGTGTGTGTGTGTGTAGTGTGGGAAGTAATAAGAGTCCGCAATGAGTCTGTCTGATGTTGTGGGGTTGTGTTTGAATGGGGTGCTATGAGTTGAGGATCTGGATGGCTCTGGGTACAAAGGTCGCCCTTCTCCTTTGTGTCTTGCATGCCGGACAGCGAAGCCATTGACCTGAGGGCAACCACTCAAATGCTAAGTAGAGAGCATGGGAGGGGTCCTGGCTGATCCAGTATGCTAGCCTGCGTGTTAAATGTTCGTACACTAAGGACAGATTCCTGAGTGGCAGTCCAATAATTTTTTTGCAGATCGTGATGTTCCTCTGCAGTCAGCTCCTATTCTGGAGACTGGTTTAATGGAACCAGCAGGTGATGGAGAAGGTGGTGATACTCTCAATGAATGAGTAGTAAATTGTCTGCATGATGTTTTTACTCACAAAGAAGGAGTTGAGCTTCCTGAGGAGGTACTGTCTCTGATGAAATTTCCTGAGAATCTCCTCCGTGTTGGCTGAGAATTTCAGGTGGCTGTTGGAAATGGTAACCAGATATTTATATTCCTTCACCAGTTCAACAGGCATGCCATGGATTGAGGTGGTGACCGATGAAGCCAGCGCCAGCTGCTTGTTGGAGAAGGTTATCACCATCTCCTTGGTTTTGCTCACATTCAGCTCAAGGCATGAGTTATCACACCAGTCTACAAACTCCTGGAGGGCTGGACCTTGGGACTGTGATGCACCCAACAACATGGACAGGAGAAGTGTGTCGTCAGCATACTTGACCAGGAGGGAATTGGGTTGAGTGGATCTGCAGTCATCAGTGTATAGCATGAAGAGCAGTGGAGAGAGGACACAGCCCTGAGGAGAGCCAGTGGATGTGTGTTGTAGGTCAGAATAGGCATTATTGACCAGCACTCTCTGTGATCTGTAGGTTAGAAAGTCCAGTAACCACAGAATGAGCTGATCCTCCAGATGAAAGTGGGAGGAGAGTTTGTGGGCCAGGATCTGAGGCTGGAGGGTGTTGAAAGCCAAAGAAAAGTCTGCAAACAGGAGTCTGGCTGAAGGGGTTGGGGCATTTCACGTGTTTGTGAATTGTGTCCATGATGAATACCTTGGCATCATTTATGCCTCTGCTCGTGCGATAAGCAAATTGAAGAGGGTCCATTCGTGTGTTGGTGATGCCGATGATGTGGTGTTTAACAAATCTCTCCATAGCTTTCATCACGAGGGAGGTGAGAGCCACAGGTCTGAAGTCATTGAGTAACTTGGCTGTACTCTTCTTGGGGATAGGGATGACTGCCGAGTGTTTCCATAGCTGTGGGACTGTGCAGCTGTCAAGGGAGCTTTGGAACAGGGTCTGAAAAACACCACTGAGCTGTTCTGTGCAGTGCTTTAGCACACAACCACTGATGTTGTCCAGGCCAGGTGAGCTGGTCTCTCTGGTCCTCCTCAGGGCTTTTGTCACCTCAGAGCTGCTGAAGGTGAGTGCACAGCTCGTAGGTTGGAGTGTGGTCCTGATCTCTTCTAGCTGGATTGAATTGTCCCTCTCAAACCTGCTGTAGAAATGGTTGAGGTCATTCGGGAGGGATGCAGTGCTGCTGCCGTCTACCTGGATGGTGTCAGGGTGGTTGGTGATGATGTTCACAGCGGCCATGTTTTTGAGCCCTTGTCAAGCCCTTCCCTTGAGTTAATTGTTCTTCAGCCTTATTTTTGTATTTTAGTTTTTAATTTTTATGACTCGCCTAACTTCCTTATTAACCTCTTTTTTTCCCGATTCAGAGCCAGTGAAGAAGACTTTTTGTTGAGGACTTCCTTGAGCTCCTTGGTGAACCAGGGCTTATTGTTGGGGAAGATTGTGATGATTTTGGAGGGGATGATGCTATCTGCGCGGAAGGAGATGTATGAGGATATGGTGTCAACTTGTTTGTTAATATTGTTGCAGGGAGTTAGAAGGTTGTTTCAGTCTGTGGATTCAAAGCATCCCTCTAGAGCCAATATACTGTCTTTGGTCCACTGCTTGATGTTATGCACAACTTTCTTAACTCTTCTTATGATTGGAATGTATGCAGGAACAAGGAGGATAGTGTTGTGGTCAATAGAGCCCAGAGGGGGGAGAGCAACCGACCTGTATGCATCTGGGACTGACCCAAAGCATTTATCCAGCGTCTTCCCCATGCATGTGGTGCATATAATATATTGTTGAAAGCCTTTGAGGGCTTTCCCAGGGGAGCAGTGGTTGAAGTCACCCAGGATAAATTTTGGTGCATCTGGGGAGAAATGTTCCAGATTATTCAGTGAGTTTGTGATGTGTTCCATGGTGATGGCAGCATTAGCTCTGGGATGAATGTAAACCAGGATGAGAAATAGCTGTGGAAATTCCCTGGGGAGATAGTAGGGGTGGAGAGAGACAGCCAAGAGTTCGATGTCTGTGGTGCACAGTTTCTCCCTTACCACGACCGTCGAGCACCAACGTGTGTTTACATACAGGCAGACACCGCCGCCATGTTGTTTTTCAGTAAGCTCTCCATCCCTATCCAGCCTCACGGGGGCGCAAAGCCATCTATGTGCAGTGTCCTGTTACAGTCGTTCTTGTTTAGCCAAGTCTCCGTAAAAGCGAGAATAGAGGCAGTCCTGTATTCATGCAGGTGGTCAGACATGTATAAAGAACTAGAGACCCAGACTTGAGTAAAAGTTCAAGTACTCTACCAAAAAAGTTACTTGAGTAGAAGTAGAAGTGTTCTTTAAGCACCATACTTAAGTGGAAGTACTAAAGTATTCAACATTTTGGTACTTAAGTATTGCAAGTAGTTTATTCTAAAATATACTACTTAAGTACTGGAAGTAAAAGTAGTTATTACAGAAAGCAGTCAAAAGTTTGAAAATCATTGTTTATATTATTTCAGATGCTTAGACTTAAGGACTGTCACAATTCCTTTGGCTGTAGTACAAGGACAGGAATGTACAAGACAGAGTGCATGTACATGGACTCTTCGATTAACTTTTTAAACCAGGGGTTCTCAAACTTTATTGGGCCAGGGACCCCTCATAGATCAAAACTATGGACACCCCCATAATCGCACCACAAATTTACCCATATGGGCTTATAGCCATTTGTCCTTTTGGATGTTTTTGGACTCTTTTATACAGTGCTATTACCACAATATTATAAAAATATTTTATTGCATTTAGCAATCTTAAAGTACAGCTTTTAAAATTTTTGTCAAATGTAGGAATACTGTGTATGTAGCAGAATGAAATTGCTTGAGAAATACTTCATGCATTACTACTAAAATGTTATGATTAACCATTTTTAGTGGTGTGTGTGTGTGGGGGGGCAGCTGGAGAGTGAACAAGTGAGATTGAGAGTAACTTTTTAATAATACTTTTTATGAAAATATCTGATTAACCAATGAGCGGTGCTCAACTGACTGAGCTACAGAGTTACCATGACAACGCTGCACTGGTAAAGCTTGTGTACCTGCGCTCGCGTGCACATGCATGCACGCACGCACACAAACACACAAACACACACTTTCTAAGCACATGAACAGCAACCTTTGGTTTAGGAAAATCCTAAACAAAGGAGCGATTGGAAAGCGTGGATCACCGCCACACTGAACGCCGAAGCATGTTTCAGTGAAAAGATTCGTACCATTGTTTATAATTGTAATGAGTAACGATGCAGCACATAAAAAATGTAAAGGAGTAAAAGTATTAAACTCATCCAAAATATGTAGCGAAGTAAAAGTGGAAGTAGGAGAAAAAAATAATACTCCAGTAGAGTACAGATACAGCATTTTAGTACTTAAGTACAGTAGTGAAGTAGTTCTACTTCATTACTATACATCTCTGCAGGTGGTGGATGTTAGCTTGTATCTCATCTAACTTATTACGGAGTGAGCGCACATTGGCTAAGATAACAGCGGGGAGCAGCCGTTGTTTAAATGTCTCCCGCTTTAGTCTGGCTCTGATTACTAAGAGAAAATAGGAATAGGAGCCGGCCGGTCGACCACACGAGCAGCGACCTGGAAACGGAACTCCGGAACTAATGACAGGGCATAGACCTTGTTTCAAGGAGGGATGCAGCCTGGTAACAAATCTATCACACAGTCATATGGCTGATGGGGAGGTAGGTTTTCAGCTTTCTTTTTGTCAAACACAACTTGATAATCATTGTATACACTGGGTACCTGAATCGTGGCTTTCTACCCAAGTGGTACAGACGGGAAGAAACTTGGGCTCTAGACACTTTTGGAAGCAAGACAAGGACCACTGGAGAATCTCTCCTTTCTTCCATGATATCACCAGATCGTGGTGCTGCATCCAATCCAGGCCTAGTATCACTGGATGTGCAGAAGAGTGCAGGATTAAGAGGGAGATTTCCTCTTTGTGTAGGAGGCCCACCTGAAGCCTCAGTGGGATGGTTTGGTGAGTGACTTTTCCTGCTCCTATGGGTGCCCCATCCACAGCTTTGATCTTGAAGGGCACACTCAATCTTCAATCTTTAACTGTAGATCTTAAACCTCAACACCATGGAATTCTCAGATATGATTGGCTAGAAGTTGATTAGTTGTCTATAACAGCATGGCTCTGACAGGCTCTGAAGCTCCACTTTTTATTGTACTTATTTATTTTTTTGACTTATTGACACGACAAGAGAGTGAGAAAAAAGTAACAGTGGTGAGGGAATGAGTGTTTATAGTCTATAATGTAAGTGACAACAAGAACTTCCTTGTCTTGTGGGCATTCCACATGTTATGTATCATTGAACAAAAAGTGTTGATAAATTGCTGTAGTAAAATAAAAAAACTTGGGTTACACTGTTATTAGAAAATAATCAACAACAGGAAGGACTGTATATTATATTGTTAGGGGGCGGTCGACTCCCCCTTTGATCATCAGGGGGAGTCGACCTAGTCAACTGTTTCGCTTGCCCCTAGGTGTCCCCAGAGAGCCAGTAATGGCGTCTCTTGGGGACTACTATTCCCATCAGGCCTAGG
>JAOVVH010000039.1:4994939-5008153 GCA_028566435.1 Scorpiodoras heckelii
TGAATACTTTTGCACATCACACTTTTCAGATTTTTATTTGCTTAAAATTTTGAAAACCATGTACCATTTTCATTCCACTTCACAATTATGTGCTACTTTGTGTTGGTCTATCGCTTAAAATCTCAATAAAATACATTCAAGTTTGTGTTTGTAAGGTGATAAAATGTGAAAAAGTTCAAGGGGTATGAATACTTTTGCAAGCCTAGATAGATAGATAGACAGACAGACAGACAGACAGACAGACAGACAGACAGACAGATAGATAGATAAGATGTTGCTAATCCATTTATAGCATATAAAATTAACTGACTTTAAATTCTGTTCTATACTGAACAGGAAACCAATTAGTGCTGGAGTAATATGTTTAGAAAATACATTTTTTTTCCATTTCATGTAATTAGAACTATTAATGACTAAGACGATAAGGTTGAAAATAATCATGTTTGAGATGCTCTGGGACAAAAGAAAAATGGGCCGGAGTCTTCACCATACAGATCACATACCTGCAAAATACCGAACACGCTAAAAGGGAAAATGAAGCTGAAACTTGAAGGAAAAAAACACATACTGCTATTTTCAAGACAAATATATCAGAAATGGAATTGGAATCAAACAAAATAATCATGCAGTATTGTGATGTCGGAGGTGAGGTGAAGTGCGAGTGAGCCATTTTCCAGAAGTGGTCCATAGAACAACGTAACTTTGTTGTAGAACCGGGACAGAGAGAGAGATACTACACATAAACACCCATGGTAGCTGCTTAATTCACAGACGTACTCGCAGGGCACGAGTGAGATCCATGCATAACACCGCCCCTAATGAGTGGCTCCTCCAGCCTGCTCCCTAGTTCCAGTGGTGGATGCCACAATATCTCTGAGCAGGGCATGAAACAGGTTGATAAGAGGGTGGAAAAAACAACAGTACTTTACAGTGAGGTAGTATGTACTGCATGAGTATGTGGTAGTGAACTTTGTGGGAAGTAACTAGTATGTAAAGGGTACTTAGTGATATTGTTACCCAGAAAAGTCAGAGAATCGTGTGAGGAGTTACTGTGCATACTTGGTTACTACTACAGAAATTACTGCTACTAATAGTTTTCACATGAATTACTATCTTTTAAATTTCCGATAAAATGCTGTCTTATGTGCAGAGGAAAATGTGTGATTACCACGCACGTGCTTATTTTAAATACCAGTAGCTTACAATAAATTTTCCTATAAAATATCAGATTACTCACCACTTTCTTATGTACTACATACTACTTATTTCCTGTCCTGTAAAACAAGGTGCAAGCAACCAATCCCAAATCCCCAAAAATACATTAAGCAAAGTAATAAATTGGTAAACAGCTGTCATTGTGTCACTTCTTAAATGGTTTTCTTTATAAAATATGTCTTCTACACTAACTAGGAGGTATACTATTTGTGTAATGTGTTTTTTTTTATCCAGCATGATTGCGTTGATGATTAGTGTGTGCACAAGAGGAAGAACTTCCTCAGTTACATTAGGCAAGACCGCTACATTTGTGAAAATTAACTGCTGAAAACATTATACGTAACACATCTGTCGTCAGATGTGACATTGGTAAATGTACGAAATGTGGTTTTTGGTGGACTACTTGCGCCAGTGCATGCGAATGTGGAATTTTAAAAAATGTTTTATCCAGGGAAACTCCAGTGCATTAGATTCTTGCTGCAGTAGTCTAGTTTTCACTCATTGTGCTCATTAAGCATGATTGTGTGTGTGTGTGTGTGTGTGTGTGTGTGTGTGTGTGTGTGTGTGTGTGTGTGTGTGTGTGTGTGTGTGTGTGTAATATGTAGGTAATTTCCAGGCAGGGGAATATGGTAGGCTGTTGAAGAAGTACTGCGCGTGTGAGCAGCAGTGCCTACAGAAGCTGATGGCCGACTCGCTCAGGCCGTACGTGCCAGGCTACTACGGCATTGTGCGGCAGGACGACCAGGACTACAACATGATGGACGACCTGCTGGCTGAATTCACCTCTCCATCCATCATGGACTGCAAGATGGGCAGCAGGTGAGAGGAAAGATGATCAAAGTAGGCTGCCAGTCCACAGTTTGGAATTTCTTTACTTTTATTACAGAACCATAGAACAAATTGCAGAAAGGAAATTCAAAAAGTGAGGAATAAAACAGAAGAAAATGGGCTGCTGTTGTAAAAGGAAAAGAGTCAACAGCTGGGACGGTGTGATACAGCCTAACATACAGTGAAGTTGCTGTTACTACTCTGAAGTTGACTATTTTCCAACATTGTTTAATGTCAGTGGAACATCCATGAGACAAGTTAGCTCCTGTTAGCACTTAGATTATAGCATATGTAAACAGTCGTTCCTTCACCAGCCTCTCTTTTTCCCCCCTTTTTTTAAGTTAATAAAAGAAAAAATGCAGCTGTTACCCAGAAGCCTTAAGGCCCTTTGTCCTGAATACTTTCTCATGCCAGAAAGCTTAAAGTTACAGCATTACCTTTGATTCTGACATAGCGCTGACTCTTGAGACGCCTTTCAAAATGCTAAAGATATCACAGAAAACTTCAGCACATCATCAATATCTAGTCAATAAACAATTCAGTCAAAAAAGCCTTATAAGAACATCAGTCAACATAATCTCTTACCTAATAATAATAATAATAATAATAATAATAATAATAATAATACCGGTAATAAACTATTTAAATAATAATAACAAGTTAATAATTTGTGATATTAAAATATTTAAATAAAAAATTAAAATAAGCTACTTAAATTTACAACAATATTAATAATGATAATATTAAAATAAAACATTCACTGTTTTAACATAATAATAATAATAATAATAATAATAAACTACTTAAATTTACAACATAATAATAAGGATAATATATTAAAATAAAAAACTCAACTGTTTAAATACGATAATTTGTAATCATATATTAAAATAAAAAAATCAGCCGTTTAAATATAATAATAATAAAAAACTATTTAAATACAATAATAATAAGTTGCTAATTTATGATATAAAAATATTTAAATAAAAAAATTAAAATAAACTATTTAAATTAACAACAACAACAATAATAATAATTTACAATATAAAAATAAAATATTTAAATATATAACCACCACCACAAAAATAATCATATCTTTTCTCCGTCTCGTACCTAGAACATATTTGGAGGAGGAACTGGTGAAAGCTCGTGAGCGGCCCAAGTTAAGGAGGGACATGTATGAGAAGATGGTGGCCGTGGACCCGGACGCCCCGAGTGCAGAAGAGAAGGCTCAGCAGGCCATCCTGAAACCACGCTACATGCAGTGGAGAGAAACTCTCAGTTCCACAGCCACACTCGGCTTCCGTATCGAGGGCATCAAGGTGGGAGGAAGGCCCTTACACACAAACACCAACAGCTTGACGTACCTTTCATTTAGCCAGAGGCTAGAGTTTAGGATATTCATATCTGTTCAGATGCTTTTGTTTGTGTATATGTTGGAGAAAATGCACAGGTTTTCACGTTTTAACTGGATCATCTTCAGTTGCCATGCCTGTTAATTAGAAGTGAAAGTCTTTAATTGGAACCTATCTTGAGAAATAAGATGGCTCTTTTGGTAGTGGTGCCCGAGTGCTTAATCACTTTAAACTGTTAAAGTAAAAGCATGACCTTCATTTGTTTGTGATCCGTTTTCTCAGTTTGCCGTTATGATTAATGTTGTGTAACGTCAGAAACAAGTTAGTTCCTGTTATCACTTGCATCAGCTGTCTTTCGACAGTCTTTCCATTACCAGGCTCTTTTTTTGTACTCTTCTCTCTCAAAGTTAACATCTTGAGGTAAAAAATACACCTTGTTAATTTACTGAGAAAAACCTTAAAGTGTTCTGTTTAGGTGGAAATTGGAGCTTTACATCTGAGTGTTACCAAGTACTGGCACTAGAGACTACTTTCAAAGAACTAAATAAACAAAGAATGACAGAAAACTTCACCATAATCAATAAATCACACATTCATCATGTGTTCATGTTGAGCATCTGCTTTACAAGCACATATGAATGAGCTGTTAGTACGGAA
Organism: Scorpiodoras heckelii; assembly: GCA_028566435.1. Taxonomy (NCBI): domain Eukaryota; kingdom Metazoa; phylum Chordata; class Actinopteri; order Siluriformes; family Doradidae; genus Scorpiodoras; species Scorpiodoras heckelii. The sequence goes on from JAOVVH010000039.1 coordinate 4,998,995, forward strand.
ATAATAATGTATTAAAACTAGCGCATTAATATAAACCTGTGATTTGTCATGCAGCCAGAAGTACTGTCTGAGGTGCTGCCGCAGAAAATGAATCCATACCTCTTGACCAATCCGAATCGATAATCAATACTTAATAACTGAATTAATTTCTGTAAATTATCAAACTCAAAATATCTCATTTAACATGTGCTTTTGAAGTCAAAGCAGGAACTAAACAAGGTGACCTAAATAGTGCAAGTGTAGTAGGCAAATTATTGGACTAGATACTCATGAATGCATCGTCTGTAAACGGAAAGTGTCTGACCGTACCTTTGCAAATGACCATTATGTGCTGTTGACAGTCACTCTGCTGTTGTGGTCATTGCAATCTCATTTTCCAGCACAGACAACAATGCATGTAAAAATGTCTGACCTACTTTTAATCTCTCTGGCTCTCTCTTTTGTGCAGAAAGCAGATGGCACATGCAACACCAACTTTAAAAGGACTAAGCATCGAGAGCAGGTTATGAAAGCCTTGGAAGACTTTGTGGATGGAAACGCACAGATCCTGGTACGTCTGGTACTTCAGTCACATGGTATAAAATTACTGAATTTCTTGGACATCTGTCAGATCAGGCCCATGCAAGCCAGTGATTTTGTCAAATGTTTTCATTTGAATGTCCATTTTTTTTATTCAAGATTTAATTTAACCAGGCAAATCATTAAGAACGGGTTCTTATTTACAATGACGGCCTAGCAAGAAGCTGAAGCTACCCGAATACGCATACTTACACATACATACATGTACATACACACACACACACACACACACATATACTGTATATATAAATATACATACACACACTTGTATACATAGACAATATAACTCCATACTAAACAGTTTTCATCTGGGAAGTGAGAAGTTTTATTTAGCTGATGTTTTCTGTTCTGCCATGGCAGAGGAGTTATTTACTGAGGCTAGAGGAACTGAGAGGGGTGCTGGAGACATCTGAGTTCTTCCGGACACACGAGGTGAGTCATAGTGACACACACACACACACACACACACACACACACACACACACGCACACACCATTACACATTGGTCAGACTATACTCATGAGGAAGTTAGGGTTAGGATTCCACTATACACTATACTGTTTCCAAAACACCCGACCATCACACCTATAAAAGCTTGCCGGACATCGGATTCCAAAACCATGGACATTTTTTATTATTATTATTATTATTATTATTATTATTATTATATTATTATAGTGCTCTATGCTGACCACTGGAGTTCCTCTGCACCAAGCTCATGAAACCATGTTCATGTACCATCACTTTTATAAGTGATACTGGAACAGGAAAAGGCTTTCCTCTGAATGTCTTAACATTACCCTTCACGGGATCTAAGGGTCCTAGCTCAAACCCTGAAAAGCAGCTCCAGAACAATATGTGTTCTCCACCAAACCTTTACTGTTGGTACTCTGCATTGTGGTAGGTAGTATTTCCACTATGCCAGATTCCCGTGACTGTGTGCTTTACACCACTCCACTGGCATTGCACATAGTGATCTCAGGCTTGTATGCAGCCGGTTGGCCATGGAAACCCATTTCATGAAGCTCCTGGCAACAGTTCTTGTGCTGATGTTGCATCCAGAGGCAAGTCAGAACTCTGTAGTGAGTGATGCAATACAGGGATAGGTGATTTTTAAGCACTACATGCTTCAGCACTCGGCAGCCCTGTTCTGTGAGCTTGCATGGTCTAGTGCTTCGTGGCTGAGCTGCTGTTGCTCTTCGATTGTTCTGTTGCACAGTATAGCACTTAGACTTGACCAGGGCAGAAATTTCACAATCTGACTCTTCAGTGCAACACGTACTACTATCAGTGTTTGTCTATGGAGATTACATGGCTGTGTGTTTTTAGTTTTTATTCACCAGTGTAGCTGAAGCACCTGAACGCAATAATTAAGAGGGGTGGGTGTCCACATACTTTTGGCCATATAGTGTGATTATTAATGTAGCTCACTAATGCTATGCTACCTTTAAATCTAACCCTAAACCTTAACGCCAAAAATCACACATTTTGGTTCTTTCAGTGTTTTCTGCAGCTTTTATAATAAAAAGATTTTCTCATGGGGATGTCTAAAATAGCAGATACTGTATACTGATGCTTGCTGGGACATTTGGTTCCCCCAAGGTGTAAAATCATGCCCCCATATACAAACACACACCTACACATGTAAAAACACAGTTTATGCATCAAGTAACTTCTCTGTTTTACTTTTATCATTGATAAGTTTTCCATCCATCTGTTTCTTATGCAAGTGTTACATTTTTACATAAAACCTGTATGGAAATCTAAAAAAAAAGGGAGAGAATTAAATAAATGACCTAATGTATTGTGTAAAAGTCTTAGACACCCCTTGTTTTTAGGTACATCTTTTGTTATTGATGGGTTGTTTTTTTTGGGGGGGGAGGGGGTTTGGAGTTCTGCATTATTGAGTCAGTACAAAAAGATTTAATATTTCCAAATGTTACTTTTCCAACAAAACATTTAATGTTACACAGCAATGTTTGTATGTCAGTAATGAAAGCAACACATTACATAACAGACCACTTTTCAAGCAAAAAACATAATGACGGCTGCTGGGTTTTACATGCAATAAAAAGACGCAAGTGTGACAGTCAAATTCTCCAGAAGAGCTGTGGCAGATTTTCCAAGACACTCAGTAAAACTTACCAGCAGAGAGATGCCTTCGAAACACTTTAAAGTGCAGTAAACAGTAATAAACTAAAGGAAGTCAATATTTGGTGTGACTTTTTCTTAAACAGTATTCCCAGGTACAATGTGTGCAGTTTTATAAGGAAATTAGCTTTTAGTTTTTACCGAGCATCGTGGAGAATCTGCCACAGCTCTTCTGGAGACTTTGACTGTCACACTTGCTTCTTAATTTACATGTAAAACTCAGCAGCCTTTATTATGTTTTTCTGTCTAAAAAGTGGTCTGTTACGTAATGTGTTGCTTTCGTTACTGATGTACAAACATTTTTGTGTAACATTGAATTTTTTGTTGGAAAAGTAACATTTGGAAATATAAAATCTTTTTGTACAGACTCAATAATGCAGAACTAAAAAAAAAAAACATTATGGTGCGTAAGACTTTTGCACAGTACTGTATATATTCCAAAAAAGGTTCACATGCTCCTCTAAAGTGGAACAGTTATGTGGCTAATGGAGACATTATATTACAGAATAAACAGTAGGGTATTGAGCACATGTTCCGGTCAGTCACTGCATTTTGCATTGCATTTTGTCATCACATAGCTGATATTTTCACAGCCTATAAACAGTATCTGATTACAAAATGAATAGATTAGGATTATGGCTGTTGCCATGGCATGCATCTATCCAACAACCTGAATAAAGTGACATACATTGTATGCAAACACTCATGCGAAGATGGCATAGATAAAATTAAAAACTGAATAAAAGTCAAATAAACATTTCTAATTTTGGTGAAATATATTTATTTTTATATTGATTAAAATTGAGTTGTCAAAGTGTGTTAGACAGGACAATCTTATTTTGGCCAAATTTTGTTTCCTTTTTAATCTTTTTTTAATGGGTTTCTCGACACACCACTAAACATTTTACATACAATTGGAAAATTTGCTTTAATGAAAGAATGTACACTGAAGTACCAAAAAAAACTATTATAGAAGTTGATTCTTGGTAGGTTCCCCAAGGGATCTTGGAGGGAACGTTGCACAGTCCTCAGGCTGATGTTTGTTGAGGCCCCATCATTGAATTCTGATGTTACTTCAGGCAGTGTTGTAGCCTATCACATGAAATGATTCTTGCCAGCCGAAGCTGTTCACGTTCACCCAGAGTCTTTTTATGGCCACACTGCTGTCGTAAGTTGGAGGTTTTGCCAGAATTCTTGTAGTCACGGTTATACCCTTGAAATGCTCATACGTGAAAATCCAAACTTTGCTTCTGCCTCCGAAATGCTATGACCCATCTCACGAGCTCCAAATATTAGACTGTGTTGAAAATCACCAAATCGTGATAACTTGCCATTCTCACAACAGAAACTGCTCTAGAAGCTTCCAAAGATGTCTATCGCTTTATATACATACTGGCAGACACAACCGATGATGTGCATAGGTGTTGCTATGTATTTTGCATAGGCTACAACATCTTAGACGATTTCAAATATAACAAAGCGTATGTTAGGATATTAATAGTGAACAAAAAAATATAGACTATGCAGTAAATGGCTGATATTATGCAGCTAATGAGAGATGGTCTTTTTTTTCTGCAGGTGGTAGGCAGCTCTTTGCTCTTTGTCCACGACACTTCAGGCCTCTCGCGAGTCTGGATGATCGACTTCGGAAAGACGGTGCCTCTTCCTCCACACCAGAGCCTAGACCATCGCACCCCATGGTCCGAGGGCAACCGCGAGGACGGATACCTTTGGGGGCTTGACAACCTAATCGACATCCTGAGCTCCATGATTCAGGACAAATCGTATCTCAGCCATGATGGAAGTGCTCACTGTACAGTGGAGCAAGGACACAGGGAGGACATATTAGGACCAGATGTCTGTTGCTAATGGGTCTGTGCTTAGAGAAGGAAAGAAGAAACAAAGCAAGCACGTGGAAAGAAGGAGAAGGAATGTCCGAGTGCCTTAGCAGACTGATGATCAGTCACACAGCATGATGCATGTGTAATGTATGCAAAGTCCATATAGTCTTGAACCAACAGAACAGAAAGGACTTTTTGTAAGCGGGTTTGTACATTTATAGGGTAAAGAACTTGAGATTTTGAGACTTTTCAGTATTTTTTAAAGTAATTAAAATACACATAACACTAGAACACTGGAAACATATCCATCTGTGCGTCCTTTATTAATATTTTTATAGTAGTGTAAATAGACTAATTTAATTTTATTCTTAAGAACACTTGTTTTCCTTGTGCTTCATGTTTGTACCGCCTTTTCTTTCGCTGTGATTTGATTGATGACACCTTTAGTATTCACCCTTTAATCAGGTTTAAATTTTACAAGTTGTAGACTACCGAATCCTTAATGTTTGTTTTAACGCAGGAGGTTAACATCTGATCTAATGGCCTACAGCACTGTTTGAATGATTTAACTCTTTAATGGGACACGTCATGCGAGAAGGTTCTTAATGACTGTATTTGACGTCTGATTACTGAAAGCCACGTAAGGCATTCCGTAAAAAGTTCGTAAAAATGTCGATTTTCCTTTAAGGTCATGTGTAAATCGAGGTTTTGAGGTGTTTTGAAAATAGCGGTGTTTTGAAAGCCGTAGAATTCAGTCAGGCAGCTGGTATTCTGGGCCGAAATCCCCCCTTTAAGTATTCCTGAAACTGGATCTATACCAAATAAATCATTTTGGAGCCAGAGAACAAGTTTCTGTGTGTCCTGTTAAAAAATAACAGAACACGCATTAAATAACTGGAGCTGAGAGCACAGATTAGTCACTTCCTGAGGTACTGCATGTTATATTGCATGTAAACACTGATTGTAGTATTTTATGTTCTCTGTATCTGCTGTAGTTCTCCCACTGTGTGGTAACCTTTATTCTATGTTTTTTTTTTAACCATCATCTGATGTTAACTGGAATGTTTGGTTGAATATTCTGACCTGACTTTTTTTTTTTTTTTTTTTTTACTAAAAAGGCACAATCTGAGCCAGCAAAGAATTTCTGGGTAATTGTTGCAAAGCATTGTGTCGGGCAGATGGTGTTACATATCACGATCCAGGAAAAATATTGAGAAAGAACTGCACATTGCTCAACCTGTGTGCTTTTACGTAATCACCAGTGCTCGTGTAGTGCCAAATCTCAGCTCATCTCAGTGTTGTGTTTAAACATGTCAACTGGAAATGTGCATCCTTTTGATCTCCGTGGAAAGAAAGCGTGATTTTCTTTGAAACTGGAACATGCTGATTTCTGGGCATGATTTCTCGTCAGATTAGATTCAGCACATGGTGGTTTGGGATATTTTTCTTTTCACTATAAAGGAGCAGTTTGTCATCTTTTTAAGCTGTTTGCTACCTAGGATGCAAATTGAAATTGTTCCCGGATACAGCCACACCCACGTTGTTGAACTGCCTTTTAAGGAAAAATAAACAATCAGACATGAGCAGCTCTTTTTCACTTGGGATTAAGCCTGTTTCTGGGCCGGAATAATGTAATACAAAAACCATCGAGATGTATTGCATAAACAATATTGTTCGTCGCTGAATGTATCGTGTGTCTATTTGTACTTGAATTACGGGATTGTTTGCAGGTCTAGAAACGCTTGAAAATTGACAAACTGCACCTTTAAGGCATGCTTTAAAGGTCTAACACTGAAAGATTCAGATCAGATAATTATCTGACGTCCTCTAGGTACTCAGAATATGGTGCTGTCATTGTTGAATTGCTAATGGGATTTTTTATTATTATTATTTTTGCAGTGATTGATGTAATTCTTTAGTCAGCTGAATTTGTCAGTGTTTTCCTCTTGCTATGTACATTTGAAGCTCAGTATATTTGCACTGTTTTGACTAAAATATATTAGATTCTGCTTCTAACCGTCACTCCAAGGCAGTTTATTCACCTTGTGCCAGCAGGAATTTCAGAATTTCATGTCCCTGCAGATCATACATCAGAGATTTAATAAGGCAGTAGATGATTTGAAAATTCACATCTTGGGATCTTTTTTTTTTTTTTTGGTGGAACCACACCACAGCACTGCAGGTTGATTTGATCTCACTATCAGGTGAGAAGATCAATAGCAGTTCCTACAAACTTTTTACATCTTCACACAATTATTATTAATTAAACTGCTCGGTCGACAGACTTAGCATCTTCAAACTACATACAAGGAGGAAAACATGGATAGATAGACTTTGTATAAGCAGCAACATGGAAACGGTGCCATTTTATCTGAAGATATGATCGTGTATAAACCAGACCTGTTCTGCACGACGTGCCTACGATTGTCAGCCAAAACTCCATGACAGTGTTACACATTCAAGTGCAATCATTCATTTATTCCTTGAAATCCAGTGCAAGTGCAAGCCAGCACTTTTTCCATAGCTAGGACAAAGTGTTAATAGATGCCATTCTTTTCTGCGATGATTTTGTTTCATTCCCTTTATCGTTAATGCTTATGCAATAAACTGAAAGAATGACTATTGCGAGAATTTGTTCTTTACTGCATTTGAATGTTAGTTCAGTAACCATAATTTCATTTTCTTCTCACCTTTCATTATAGGGTTAGTTCTAAGCGGTTCTAAGAGTTGCGCATTAAAATCAATGTTTAAAATATGATATAAAATAACTAGCGTGTATTTCCTTTAAGATGTAGACCATGTAGACCATGCAGCGAACAGTTCCATCGAACCTGATTAACAGTGATAACATCTGTTCCATTGCAAGCAAGGCCATGTTCATGCTTTCATCATTTCCTTGAACAGAAATAACACTTGCTCAACCAACAGTGACCACAGGAAGAGCGTCACTTCTCTTGACTCAAAACTTAACCCAAACAGTGCCAAATTAATTTGTGATATGAGATATGAGGTGGTATTTTTTACCTCCACAACATCTTGAAAAAAGTAAATGAAATTCCTTGTGATATTTTACTACAAGTACTAGATATTAGACAAGTCAGAGATTCTATAAATAAACTACATACCCAATTTAGGACCGCGCTGTTATTGACATGTGCATAACTGCCTTTAAAATATTTTCATTATCGGTGGAAAATCTCCACACTTGATATAATCTTCATCTTATCTATAACTTGTTCTTGATATAAATATACATTTGAATTTTGCATAAATGGTGTGTTTTGTTTAAAACTACAGATATACAAATTATCTGGAAATTATTTGACAGTCCAGGTTTATCATTACACAGTGGCACCTAAGTCTTAAATGTCCTTTTACGTGATCCTTTATATCAGGCAAATAATAATGAACTCCAGAGTTAAAGCTAAATCACACTCTATTTTCACACACCATTATAGGAACTATCCTTTATCCACATACTGTAACACATTATTCACTTCCTGTAACAGGTTTAAGTTAACAGTTGTTCTGTAACATTATTAGAGATCATTATAAAAACTTTCGATTATCAGAAAATGTGTATTTAAGGCCATGGATTTTGATTATTTATAAGATCTTGAGCTCTCTTGTGAGATCAAACCAAAGGAAGTTGTAATAAAATGAAAATCTGAAAATTCTCAGGGGTGTTATTTTTATTGCATGAATCCTGGTTGATTAATTCTAAGACTAATTCTTCTTTACCTCGTCACTGACTTTTGGTGGACGGCCTCCTCTCAGTAGAGACAGGGCTGTGCTATATTCTTTGCGTTTATTAATAACAGATTTAATGTTGGGGCAGTGATAACCCAGTAGGCTAGGACTCCAGGCTGTTGTTGAGAAGGTCTTGGGTTCGAGCCCAGACATCAGGGCTGCTGCTGCTGGGCCACCGAGCAAGGCCCCCAACGTGCTGCCCAACCCACCCACCAAGGTGCATAATGCACACACAATGCCAGTCCCAAGCCGTCAATGGGAGGGTTGTGTCAGGAAAGGCGTCCGGCAAAAAAACCTGCGCCAGATTATGACACAGTGACCCCAAGAATGGGAGCAAGCCATGAAAAGAAAAAAAATAAATAATGGATTTTATGTTGCTCCACAGGACGTTCAAAAAATTGTTTGTTTTTTTAAAAAAACATGCCCAGATTCATTGATTGTTTTCCTGAACTTTGACCCTGACATGTACTGATAGCTTCTCGGTCCACATGATGCTGTTTGTTCCCTACAAACCACTCTGGGGCCTCCAGGAACAGCTGTATTTATACTGTCACCAGTCACCTAATGATGTGCCTTCTGATGGAAACTAGAACTAATTTAGCAGTTTAACATCAGTGGGGTGAGAAATACTTATGCACTTTCTTTTCTTTACAATTTGCATTTGTAAATAGTTTTGCAAACTGTATCAGATTTTCCACCCACTCCTATTTAAGGGGCAATGTTGGGTCGACTCATGACATACATACTGTACATACTAGTCAAAAGTTTGGACACACCTTTAATTCAGTGGTTTTTCATTATTTACAAATGTTCTGCATTGTAGATTAATACTAAAGTC
>JAOVVH010000039.1:5078416-5092241 GCA_028566435.1 Scorpiodoras heckelii
ACACACACACACACACACACACACACACACACACACACACACACACACACACACACACACACACACACATTTATACATACACACATTATCCTCCATAGGAAGTCATTCTCATTTGCTCTATCTCTCACGCTTACATCCACCAGGTGGAACAGAAAGTCCGGCTCCATATGTGAGGCTTAGAAATAAAGTGAGTTTAGCCTCAGAGTCTGATTTTCCCAGTCAGATCGGGATTATAACACTGCTGCACATCTCACTCTGCTGCATCTTGCTCCGCCTTGGCCCGTTATGTCCTTGAAAACTTTGTGTGTGTGTGTGTGTGTGTGTGTGTGTGTGTGTGTGTGTGTGTGTGTGTGTGTATGTGTGTGTGTAATTATAGTGCATACAATGGAAGAGCTCTTTATCCACCATGACTTTGATTCACTCTTTAATTCACTGCCAAATCCATTGTCCATCCATGAACACACACACTCACACACACACTCTCGATAATGAAAAATCCTTACAGTTTTACACTCAGTTAAACGTGCTAACTGCAGTTCTTTCGTCACATCTTGATTCTTTAGCAGGCCGCTGATTAAAAGAGGTGTAGCCAATATTCTGATTATCAGATTATCATTATAGAATAACACTAATATCTTTGTTGCTGGAGGTTAAAAGGGATCCGTGGGCGTTTATGGAAACACTCCATTGTTTTTAATCAGATCTTTAATTATCGTGTAGCATGTGTGATTTGCGGGTGCTCTAAAAGTCTCATGTGGAAGCAGTAAATTGTGGAGCGGATTTCGTGCCATCTTGGAATGCAAACACACTGGGACCTTGGGATGAGGGGGGAAAATAAACAACGGCCATGACGTAATGTGCAGCTACTAAAAGCAAACACACATCATTTCATTGATTTGCATCTTGTTGAACTACCATCCAGAAGACAAATGAGAAGGGATTACTTTACACACAGTTGAATGATGAAATCATGCCATTACCACACCGACATGCAATGGGCGTATTTGCTTTCCTCCAAACACTCATGTTCATTTTCGAAAAGGAGTACATGCTGAAATCGTGCCACCAGGAAATGTAATCACCGTCCAATCACAACTGTCTAGCGAACGGGGAATGGTCGAGGAAAACGGACTGATAGATCCTCAAGATCTAATGAATTATCTGACAGGACAGGTGTTGCTATACTGTGTTAACCTGAACGCTGACGCGGCTGAGCCACATGGTACCTTTAGTAAGATAGTGATGTATGACACGATTTCATCATTAAGTTGTATGTAATATAATCCTTTCTCATTGTTTTTCAAGATGATAGTTGGACAAGATGCAAATCGATGAAATGATCTTTTTCCGTTTCATGTCACATAGTGAAAAATGGTCCTCTTGTGCATTGCATTTCCATGTGGCACGGTTTCTGCATGCTGCACACCGGAAAACAATACGTCATGGCATGGCCATTGCTTTTTTCCCCTCATCAGAAGGTCGGTGGGCATGAAATCCGCTCTACAGTAAATAATCAATCCCTTTCAGAGTCTTCAGTCAGGGCTTTTTTAATCAGTAAAAATTTCTGTTTATTCCAAGAAGGCTGCACGATTACTAAAACAAAAGAAAGTTTCTGAAAGCGTTTTCATACACAGTGTTCCCAGTTAGATATAAACTGAAGTACCAGAAAAACTGGCCTATCCAAAATACATAGCAACGCCACCTATGCACGTAATTGGTTGCATCCACCAGTGCGCATATACAACGATAGACATCTATGGACGCTTCTGGAGTTGGTTCCGCCATGAGAATGGCAAGTTATCACGATTTTGTGTTTTTCAGCGCCGTTTAATAGTTGGAGCTCGTGAGATGTGTCATAGCATTTTGGAGGTAGAAGCAAAGTTTGGATTTTCACGTATGAGCATTTCAAGGGTGTAGCGTGACTACAGGAATTCTGGCAAAACCTGGAACTTCTGAGAGCAGCGTGGCCGAAAAAAGACTCTGAACGTGAGCAGCGTCAGCTGGCAAGAATCGTTTCACGTGATAGGCGTACAACACTTCCTCAAGTAACATCAGGATTCAATGCTGGGGCCTCAACAAACATCAGCATGAGGACTGTGCAACGTTCCCTCCAAGGGGGACCTACCAAATATTAATTGCTGTACCAGTTTTTCTGGTACTTCAGTGTAAACTAGCATTATGGAATGCTAAATGCTAAAAGCAATGACTAAACATGTTTCAGCAAAGTTGTAGGAACGTTTTAAAGCTTATGCAGATGTTCCCAGAAAACGTTTTGCTAATGTTAAACTGTTAGCTAGGATTCGTCCTTTCCTGTTTTTTTATTGTATTGTTACTTAGCATTCTCCGTGTAACCAAAAGTAATCATTAAAGTACATCAGTGTTTACTTGATCCCTCAGGGACACCACTAAACCTTCCTGAAAGTGTAAGTAACTGGAAATACATTTTACTGCACTGATAATGCTCCAGTGTTCCTCTCACACCTGTCCTTGATTTGTAGAGCGAAGTTTGGAATTAGCATAATTTATTCCATCATTCGTCTTCATTAGCTAGTTGTATATTTTAAATGTCTATCGACTGAATTTGACTGATTTTTAGCCTTTAATATAAGAGAGTTTGGAGTAAACAGGTCTTCTGTTCTTTTCTCTGTACAGGGAAACATGTCTCTGCTTGTACTTTGTAATTGCATACACGCTACAGATGCAGTAAAAGAGATTAGGGTAAAAAACACTGGAGTATTCCTTAACTGGCGTGTGTAAATGGATTGGTGTAACTGTCCTCCTGCAAAGGCTTCGTAGAAACACAGCCTTCCTAATTGTTAACATTGTCTCATTGATCCATCGACATCTTTGTCTCAGCCTCGGCAGGAACTCAGCATGTGCGGAGCAATCTCTAGCATTCTCTTCTACATTCTCAAGGACAAGTGCGGCACGCAAATAACCAGAAAACAACGACACGCTGTTACACACTTGACCCTTCTGATTATCAGCTCAGCACTGAGGAAGATTCACAGAGACTCGCGCACAGAGTGTGTTAGGATTCAGCACTTGTAATCTGTAATGGTGCATGACGATGCGTATCAGAGCTAACAGTATGGTAAAGAGGGCCAAGCCTTACTGTGCACAAAATGACATCAGGGTTGTGATAGTTAGCCACTTCTCTGCTTGAATATACATCATGGACACGGACATGGATAGTAATAATAATAATAATAATAATAATAATAATAATAATAATTACAGAGACTGACAAACTGATAGGACATGACAAACTCATTTGGGCATCATCTTCGATTCTCAATTAGCTAGCTACATTTCTCAATGCGTACAAATAAGCTGGTACAGGTTTATTATTTTCAATTGAGAAATATTGCTAAAATCAGAAAAATGCGTTCCTTTCATGACACAAAGAAAAGTATTCATGCTTTTATATCATCAAGGTTAGATTACTGTAATGCTCTTTTTACATGTCTTAGTCCAGGAGCTTAGTCAAGGTTCAGAAAGCAGCAGCCCGTATTCTGTATTGTGAATGTTTTTTTTTTTTCAGATTGGATTAAGCAGTATAACTATATAACAATGATCATTTCCATTAATACAGTTAGTACAATTATCATTTGAAAGCTGTTTCTAGACCTACAATAATAACATAATTATTAAATCACTAAAGAAAAACTATGATTCACAGCATTGTGACAACAGTTGTTGCTGATTTTCTAATATCAGGCTTCGATGTACGCCTTTTTTGGCCCTAAATTTAGCCTCACAACCAGAATAGAGCTTCTCGACTCCTTTTGTGTGTTTAGAAAGTGACACAGGGGGCATGTGTTCATTTGATTTGCAGATAGTAGACGAGTGTAAATATTGCACAGTGATGGGGACGAGACCACCTATATCGAGTCTGAGTCAAGACCAAGAACTTAAAGGGTCGTGTCAGCGTCAAGACCAAGACTTTGGGAATATTTTGGGTGGTCAAGTTCAAGTCAAGACTGAGTCTGTGGAGGAGGCAAGACTGAGTCGAGACAGAGACCTAAAAAAAAAAAAGTCATCAACGTTACATATCAAATACATAGCACTAGTCAATACAATGTGAATTAATTAAGTAATTTTCTTGTTCTTTTATGAATGTGTAGAATTGTTTTGAGAGACTGAAAAATGGAAAGGTTTATCACTGTCACTCCTACTGTAAAATTCCAGCCCATGCCGCTCTAGATAAAGACTGATTCAAGACGGAGCAGAATTGCTTTTAATTCTGTGACAAAAGTGAGTAAGTGAAAAGGTGGTCTTGAGACTAAGACCACACTCGAGTACTGATGGTTATAGGTTTTCATTCAATTACACTGGGCATAAAACTTTAAAGGTATTTTTTTTTGTCCCACAGACTAACATTGGTGGATTTTACACTACTTTTTATGCTGAATTCACATTTGTTTTTGAAGTGACAAAGTGTATGTTAATTATTATAACAAATAGAGTGTTATTACACTAAAAATAAGTACAGTGTTAGTTCTAAACTGGACAGTTGTAGGATTTACACTTATATCTGGCCTCGGGAACTTACTCTTTAGTATCCAGCAGTAGTCTGGCAACATAGAGGGGCTCCACTTTCCTCTGTGCCACTTTTCCATGTCCGTGTGAGAACAAAAAAAAAACTACATAGAGAAAGCATATGTGGTACCAGTATGCAAGAGCATATTTGGTATCAGTATGTCAGCATGCAAAAATACAGAAACAAGCATTTTTTTTTTCCATGAGACAATCTCTTTGTTAACCATTGTTATTTACATTTACATTTATGCCATTTGGCAGACACCCTTATCCAGAGCGACTTACATTTTTATCTCATTTACACAACCAAGAGGTTGAGGGTTAAGGGCCTTGTTCACGGGGCCAGCAGTGGCAGCTTGGCTGTGGTGGGATTTGACGACCTCACGGCCTTCTGGTCAGTAGTCCAACATCTTAACCACTGAGCTACACTGAACCCCCCCCTTATTTAGATGTGCTTATACTGCTTTATATTGTTATCCATTCCGTTATTGTCCAAAAATTTAACTTTTTCTTCATTTTGCGCATGCTGTGTTGACTTTATTCTGTATTTTTACCTCTTTTCTCTGGTCAGTTATGTTTGCAGAGATGTTTAGGTGGAGAAAAGTAAAAGCTTACCATCTGAGACTATTGCACTTTTACCCTGATTTGCACAGTGGCTGATAAATCATATATATACAGACAGTGACAAATTAAAGGAAAAATCTATATAAAGTGTGTTATTAATATAAGGTGCTAGTCCACAATATAATACCATCTGTTTTGATGAATGGAGAATACAGTTCAACATATCAATTCATATTATAATTGAATTGTAATTAATGAAGTACTCCAGTAAAATATATATGTACTGGTGTGCTGTGTTGGACAAAATCAGATTTAAAATAATGCTCATACTCTTAATGAGTTTGATATGTGAGTGCACTCTTTGAGATGAGTAATTATTTTGACGTACATACCCCTAATTGTTTTTTATGTACTTCAGAGGTGCTCCTTATAAACTGGAAACTCAGCGTAAAGTTGAATGTTTAGTTGAAGCATTAGCATAAGTGCGGTTGGCCAACGGTTATCACAAGGGAGTTTTATTCCCTCCATTGCATTAAAAGTTGGTGTGTGGTGGCATCGACTTATAGACACTTGTTTAAATTGGCCACAGCACTAATTACCCTCATTCAGTTCACGCAGAATAATTCAGCTGCCCTTCCTGCATTTGCATTAGTAAAGAGAAAAATCAGTTCTCTCTCTCTCTCTGTGTGTGTGTGTGTGTGTGTGTGTGTGTGTGTGTGTGTGTGTGTGTTGTAGGCATGGCGTGTAGGTGTGACTAGAGCCATTGTAATCTGACTGTGATACTTTGTCTTATCTGTGCGTGTAGCTGATGTTGATATGATGCGTCAGTGCTTCCATCGGATCACGTATCAGTGTTTGCACACCTTGATCCTGTTTTCATTTCTTGATTTTTTTTAAACCCCAGTGATCTTTCTTTGTCTATTCTCTCTCACCATTTTTTTCCAGTGCCTGTATCCACAACACACACACTGACAAAGAGCGATTACATATACAGTATTTGCCTGTTGGATTTCCTATCTTACATCTTTCTTATCTTTTTCTATTTTTCCATGGCAGGTGTTGAGGAGTTAGTTACTAAGTTTTCTTAGTCATTTTGAAATAGGCTTCAGTCTTTTTTTGAAATAGGCTTCAGTCTTCCTCGGGGTTTAAAGTTGCAAGACTTTAATCGTTGTTCTTTTCTTAACAATGCCAATCATCAGTACCACTACTAATACTGACAGTATACCACTGGTATACAAGTAGATATTGTAGGTATTTTATATCTGTAAAATCATTTTATAACATTTTTAACAGTTCAGAAATCCAACTGAGCATAACAGATTATATGTTAAATAAATTGCTAAATATTTCTTTAAATACAACACTGTTGTATTTGCTTGTAGTTTCTTAACAACCTTACTGTATATATCAGGATGCATACTATTTGTTGCATAAATATCTTTTAATATTGTGATTATGATACTTATTTCCCACCCCTATTATTTATTAACTGTAGTCATTTATTCAGTAACTAGAATAAAACTAATAGGAAAAATACATAGTTACTAAAATTAGAAATGCGTGGCTAGATTCACCAATAATGGTTGCCTAATGAGTTGCCTAATGGTTGCCTAAGGAGCCTACGCAAAATACATTCCAGTGCCACCTATGCACGTCACTGGTTGCATTCGCAAGTGCGTATATAAAGTGATAGATCTGTGGAAGCTTCTGGAGGTGTTTCTGCCTTAAGAATGGCAAGTTATCATGATTTTGCAATTTTCAGTAGTTTGGGCTGGTGAGATGGGTCAAAGCATTTCGGAGGTGTGTAACACTGCCTCAAGTAACATCAGAATTCAATGCTGGGACCTCAACAAACATCAGAGTGAGGACTGTGCAACATTCCCTCCATGATCCCGTGGGGAACCTACCAAGTATTAACTTGTAGGTTTTACATTAACAGTTTTTCTGGCATGTCAGTGTATATGGTCATATTTACAACATAAATTTTTAAGACGGTGTGTGTACATGCAGTTGCGCTAGTGTTTTTACAACAAGCCCTAACTCACGTCATTTTATTACTTACTGTGTCACAAATAAAGCAGCAACACTTGAAACTCCACTTGAAACAGTTCATATATAATAAAACTATAAACTTAGTTTTCTTTATTCTTTACTTAGAAACTCTGTACTGCTTTTAATTTTAATAAAAGTAAATATTTTTTATAAAATTCTCTGTCGCCCTTCATTAGGTCAGGAGGAGCTGATCGAGCGGGTGTTGTTGTCCTCTATGCTGAACCCGGGAGAGCAGTGGCAGTCGCACAAGCACCATGGCCGCCACTTTACTCTCGAGTACCAGCTACGTTTCCGCTGTGAAACCAACTATTATGGGCCGCTGTGCAACAAGCTGTGCCGCGCCCGTGATGACTTCTTTGGCCATTTCGACTGCGATATCACCGGCAGTAAAGTCTGCAAAGACGGCTGGACTGGACCAGAGTGTACACAGGGTGAGCTGATCTTTTCTGCCTTCATGCTGTTTCACCGGGGGGTTTTTTGTGAGAAATCTGGGAATGTAGAGAATTTTTTTAAATTATGCCACCCTGTGATGGTGTATGATAAGCAGCTTGGGTAGTGAATGAATGAAGAATTTATACTCCAGGTTTTAGTTGTGGTCTTTCTCCTAAACTTATATGATTTCATAACTCTTAAAGTCTCAAGAGATCTAAAGGGAATACCTACTGGCTATATAAGACAGCTTTAGGTATTTCAAGGTCTACAATGTGACGATAGTGAGGGGATTGTGGATCTTGGCCCCAACACTAATGAATAAGCTCCATAAATGATGACCATGCAAACTGTACAGTCATAAAACATTGACTGAAAACTATATTTATTACTGAATATGCATCAGGCCAAACCAGCCTACTGCCTAGTCTGTCTAATTGTGTCTAGTGTCTAGATTAATTCAACATAACATTTTTTGACTTGTAACATGTAACTTGAATGAAAATTGGTATTTCTTTCCTTTAACATTTGACCATGAGCTGGCATGGACTCCACAAGTTTGTGTAAAACCTAACCATCCATGTTAGATCAAATCCATGGGAGTGTCATTTGAACACATGCTTTAATGGACTCAATGAAAATCTCACCTTTTGTACAAAGGAATATGCGATAGAAATAGTGCAAACCTTGGAATAATGAACATTCAAGATATTAACAATTAGAATTTTTTTCCGAATTTTTCCAAATTCCTGAAACCTACTTTTTATTTCTAGTTTTAAATTAAACACAATCCCAGATTTTCACTCTAGTCTCAGAATTGTAATGTTGTGCAATGTTGTCTGAATATAGTTCACCAAATTATTCTTACTCATAGTACACAAGTAAATTTAGTGTACGACTGATGAACCTCCTCTGCAACACATCACGATTCCGGTCATATTTTTGTCAGGAAGAATATTTGAGTGATCGACTTCATATTTAACTAGATGATGTGTAAAATGATGTGAGCGCCACACATACTGAAAGAATGAAGTCAAATAAGTATAACAAATTCAAGTTCTTGAGATATTGTGTCCACTGCAGCACTTTCTATGGACGAAATTTCACAAAATTTGGTGTGCGTCTAAAAAATGTTGCAGGGTGTGAAATTTCATTAGGTTTAATTCTTTACATCACAAGGTATTAGCTAGTGAAATGCAGAATTTTGTTTGAACATTACTCACTATGGGGCGCAGCTCCACAAATGAATCGTAATGAGCTAGGGTAATGCGCCTCCTAGAGACCAACTTGCCATAAAATGTTCAGAACTTTTGACAAAACCGTTTTTGTGCTATTGTCCAAAAAAAATCTCCTACCCCATTTCAGGGAGTGCTAACATGAAGGGCAATGCACACCTAGAGACACAAACCGTACATTCTGTATCAGACATGTGGGACTGCAGCTATACCAAGTGTCATGTGGACTGGTGAAGTCTGTGACATCATCAATGAAAACAATTGCGGTTGATAAATAAAGGAAGAAGAAAAACGACTATATGACCACCAGCCCTAGCTGCAGCAGTCATAAATATCTACAATACTTACTGCAATATCCATAAGCATATATAAACTTAAAAATAGGAGAAAGGGAGCAATCAGACACAGCCTAGGCCAGAACATGCATAAGCAAATGACATCACCCTAATTGCCCTTTTTCACATTAACATCATTTCCTGTCTCTGATGGCATGTGAAGAGCCGACATTAGCACCACATCCGCTGTGCACTGACATTTTAAAAAATGTCGGGTCAGCCTTAAACCAGTCGTGCACAGGAACTTGAATCTTGTTGCCATGGCATAGAGATCCAATCCCATTGGAGATATTGATGTCACAGTAATCAACACTGACACCAAAACAGTGAACGGTGTTAAAATCCTGTTGTCTGATGAAGATAATGAAGTCGGTGATGGTGATGATGGGCCACTGACTTTTCAGATTGCTTCGTTTCAGATTGCTGTTTGACATTTGTGTGCTATTGTGTTTATAGTGTTACTCACCTTAGCTCTGTGTGTGTGGGTGCGTGTGTCATTGCAGCGGTGTGTAAACAGGGATGTAACCTGGCCCGTGCTTCCTGCACTCTTCCGGGCGAATGCGAGTGAGTTTGGTGCAAATGCAAACCTACACTAAGAGATGAATCATTGTTTACTCTATCCTGATTTTTAGTTTGCCCTTTTATCCCTCACACACACACACACACACACACACACACACACACACACATCCTTCATGCTCGTCCACCCTTATCTTTGCAGGTGTTATTATGGCTGGAAGGGTGATCTGTGTGATGAGTGTGAGACATTTCCAGGCTGTGACCATGGCACGTGCATGGAGCCCTGGCAGTGTGTGTGTGACACCAACTGGGGCGGCCTGCTCTGTGACAAAGGTAAGATGGGAAAAGGGCATGTAGTTCATCGATATATGAATATATGCATTGTGTGTAAGGTTTGCTTTCTGCAATGATCAAACAGGCTTGTCCCAGCGGGCAGCTCCCTTAACAACAGCACAGGCTTTCCCACAACTTTTCCGAAATGTCCACTCCATTCTGCTTGTGCAGTGCAGAGCAAAGCAAAGCAAAGGCATTTTTCGGTCATTAGATCCCTGCTGGCCAGGGCAAAACCCACATGTGGGGCTTCATGGCTTTGAGAGCCTGTAAGCTGATAGTCTTGGGTCAACACAATGTGAGACGGGTGCTGCTTTAGAAATGGAGAATGAAACTGTTCCTTTATAACTCTGTGTGAAGGGCTATTTTATGAACAAACACCAACATAAGCAGGGATTATATATATATAAAAAAAAAAAGCAAAAGCATTGCCACTGTGATTCTTCTGAGGTGCTGGATTGTAAAACCTCTGTTACAGAAATCCTTGCTGGTTGGTATAGGGCAGAATTTTGATTAATTCTACCAAATCTGCCTTGGGAAAAAGAAAATGGTTTCAGATTTTATGTGTCTACAAGTAGTGTACCATATACAATGAAATTCTTGTGCCTAGTGACTCTGATAAAAACAGCAGATGAACCAGTCAACCTATGAACTCATTTGAACACATGACCTTCCCGAACAGTAGTTCTTAACCTCTGAGCTACCACTGCCCAAGCTTACCAAGCTTACTGTGGTAAAAATTAAAAAGAGTGCATGTATACATGGTTTTATGTAACTACGAGGCGTTCTGCCGCTTATCTGTTTTAGTTCGAATGTAACCTCTAGAATGGTTTATATTTTTTTCATTAATTGCCGTACATAGCATTTTAACTACAACAGGGTGCAGTAAAACCCTGTATATAAACATACAAGGTCTGTCCAGAAAGTAATGAGAATGAAATTCCTGTGCTCCGTAGGACTTACACATGGGAATAGTGGTTCGAGGTCGGTTAGAGTGGGATCTCAGATAAGCAGTAGGACCCGTTTCAGTTGCATTCTAGCCTTTGCAGTATCCAGATGTTTGTTTTTGTGAAACCCTGCTGAAGTGCCTCATCATTGGAACAATGCAGGTGTGGAGCAAATGTTGGATCATTTAACAAGAGAGCCCAATTTCCTGAACAGAGTGATCACAAGATGATGATTCATAGGTGTTTGAGTACGATCCTGAGACAAAAAGACTAAGTGGCGGATGGCACACGGCAACATGACCTCACCCAAAGAAAACTCACATGAGCAAATAAAAAGATCTAGTCACTGTTCATCATCTTTTTTGATTTTCAAGGGATTGTCCATAAAGAATTTGTACCAGAAGGCCAAGATTAAAGCATGTTTGAAAGGCCACCACTTCGCCACAGTAAAAAACATCTATAGAGCCACGACCGAGACTCTGAACACCCTCACAGCTGATAATTTCAAGCACTGCTTCCAACAATGGCAGAGGCCTTGTGAGAGTTTTGTGTGTTCACAAGAATCATATTTTGAAGAAGATAATAGTGAATTGTACATTTTTTCATTAATGTTAAAAGAAAAGTAATTACTCATTACATTCTGGACAGACCTTGGATATCAAATATGTATAGGATTATAATCAAGATATGCTGCATTTTTACCCTTTACTGTTTTACGTCTCCTTTTTCTGTTTGATTTTTGGGCCTCAGTACTTAATTGAAGTGGGCCTTTGTCACACACTTACATAACAGCCAATTTGTTAGCTTGTTAACTAAAATGCATCTTTGGCAAATCTATGAGCAGCATTGTTGTCGGTTTGCATACACTATTACATAATTCACTCTCTATTCTTTCAGTTTGAGAAGTTATATAATGTTTATATAAGGACAGATTATTGCACAGGTGTGTTGGAGTGAGAAATCTTCCATGGTCAGTTCTCTGGGGTGTTTTCTCTCTCATTAAAACTTTTCAAATTCTTGTCCATCTTATAATGCTTCTATTTATTTCTCCCTCCTCTCCCACTCTCTCTCTCTCTCTCTCTCTCTCTCTCTCTCTCTCTGTCTCTCTCTCTCTCTCTCTCTCTCATAGATCTGAATTACTGTGGAACCCACCAGCCCTGTAAAAACGGTGGCACTTGCATCAACACAGAACCAAATGAGTATCAGTGTGTGTGTCAGGATGGATTTCGTGGTCGTGACTGCAGCATTGGTGGGTGGAATGAAACACCTTCTTTAGTCTATTCAGTCTGATCCACAATAATGTGTCACTTATTAATCCAGTAACATTATAAACTTTGCTACATTAGTTATGCTTAATGTTGGTAATGAATCATATCAGATTTGGGAACTGATTGTACACGTGCTGCTAATATATCCCCCCCTTGACAGGTGCCATTGTAATGAGATAATCAGTGTTATTCACTTCACCTGTCAGTGGTTTTAATGTTATGGCTGATACATCCGTATATATACGGTATATATTACTAGGTGAACAGTTTGAAGGGAAGAGAGATCCTTAAGGGCCTCATTAAAGACTAAGGGTACCTTGGATACATGTGGGTTACTGGGACTTACCCTCGAAGCCATATCTGGGGGTTGTTTCTGCAGGCGAAAGCCTCATGACAGGGCCAGCCATGTTACCTGTTTGGGCCCAGACTGGTAAAGTGGAGCATGGCAGCAGGCATGGACCATGATGGGCAGTCTTACATGGACTAGACTTGTGTAATGGAAATGGGCTTTGGGAATGTGGACTGTCCTTTTGCTGTTGGGGAAAATGCCTGAAGGTATGGAGCAGATACTATATCATCAGACTTCTCAGTTGAAGGTGTTCTCTGTCCTACTCCAAAGTTCCCACAGGAGAGGAAGTGACCATGAACTGAACCTAGAGAGACTCCTTGTGTAACAGGAACAATTAAGAACGTAAGTTTATTAATAGCTACATAGTAAAGCCTGCCAGAGGATGTAAGCCATGGAAGTTCAGCGATGTCCATGCTACCAAGAAAGGCGGTAAAGAAGAACGACTTACAGATCTAACCCAATCAGAAGATTTAACAAATCTATGATTTGACAGAGTCAACAATTTCAGACTGTCAGGGTCAACTAGGGTCAAATGAATTCTTTTAATTCTTCCTGTAAGTGTAAATGCTGAGGTTATTTGTACCCTTCATGTCGAAGGACATTCTGTCAGATCAGTATTTGCTTCCTTAATTGCTTATTCTGTTTGAAGTCTTATTTAATCAGTTATATTAGGAGTTTTCAGGGCCTGGCTAAATAGATGGGATCCTGGCGTAAATTGTGTTTTAGAGAAGAAGCTTGTGAAATGAAACAAATAATATCTTAATGATATCTTGCTACTGTGACAGTTCTGTATAAGGTTTCTTTGTCTGTCTCTGTCTCTCAGTGGAGCATGCATGCGTCTCTTCTCCGTGTGTTAATGGAGCAACGTGTAAAGAAGACCAGACAGGCTTCAGTTGTGTGTGTGCAGATGGCTGGACCGGACCCACCTGTGCACTGGGTACAAAGACATACATGCATACTGTTATATAGATGCACACACATATGTGCACACTCTCATCAGTGCTAATTAGGAGCAGCTTTGATGGTCCTCCATACACGCACACACACACACACACACACACACACACACACACACACAAACACACAAACCCTTACAGGCAGGATAAGCACTGATGTAATGCCCTTGTTGTTTATCAAAGCAAGATTGCACATGTTAACAAGTTGAATTAAAAAAATGTCTGTGTGCTTGTGTGTGTGTGTGTGTGTGTGTGTGTGTGTGTGTGTGTGTGTGTGTGTGTGTGTGTGTGTGTGTGTG
>JAOVVH010000039.1:5143273-5154069 GCA_028566435.1 Scorpiodoras heckelii
ACCTCATGAAGCTGATTGAGAGAATGACAAGAGTGTGTAAAGCTGTAATCAAAGCAAAAGGTGCTACTTTGAAAAATGTTAAATCTAAAACATATTTTGGTTTGTTTAACACTTTTAAGTTTACTTCATGATTCCTTATGTGTTCCTTCATAGTCTGGATGACTTCAGTATTAATTTACAATGTAGGAAAAAAAAGAAAAAAAGAAAAACATTGAATGAGAAAAGCGTGTCCAAACTTTTCACTGGTACTGTATGTGGTACAAAGAGCTTAGGTTGAATAAATGCTGGCGCATTCATTTAAATCTGAACGATGCATTATAAGAACATCATTGTTACTCTGTCAAAGTCTAAAGTTGAGCAAGTGTCTAGGCAACCATAGGCCGACCTTGCTTGAGGGTGCTATCCAGTACAGCAGAGCCAGGATTGGCAGTCCAACAGCCACCCCGAACACCACTAGCAACTTCACAGCGGTAGTCTGTTGCCGGAGCCCAGACAGATTTTCATACCAAATGGAGAGGAGCTGCTGCTGACAGTTTGGATGAGCTACAAACTGTGTGGGAAGCATTGAGACATTTAATAATGCATCAGGCATGCACTTTATTTTATACATATCAGCTGCAGCACTAATAGATTTTTATTAAAGTAAACCTGTTTAAGCCATCCATAAAAAAATGCTGTGCAGAAATAGAGACATATTTCAGAGGTTTCACCTTTTTAAGCTCGTATTTGATGGCCAGTCTTAGACGAATGAGACTCGGTCTGCCTGTTTTGTCGTTGCCATTTGACTCTGTGTCTCCATTCAAGATGGCTTCCACCTCTTCTGTGTTCCGGCACAAGTCCAAAAGTCCAACCACAAAATCTTTGCATTGCATAGACAGCTTCTTATAATCATTCTGTAAATGAAAATCAGCACCCTATTGATCTCAACAATATTATATTATATATTATAGTATCAATCGTACACATAGTGCCTAAATAAATATGGTTTCATGACGTACTAGGATGCATTTCGAAATGACCCATGAGCGTTCTGCAGCATGGGCTTTGAGCTGTAATTCATACGATTATACAGTTCTTAAATGAGAACCCTTAAAGAAATCAGGGTAGTGAAACGTCTCTTTGAGCTTCTGTTAACAAAAGACATTGCATTCAATAGCTATAATTCTGCTTGGCTAATATATGTGTTCAGCACTGAAGGCTGTACCACCCACATTAAGTCAAAGGCTTTAGGCCAGCTAAGTACAAGGGAGGGCTTTGTACATTCACATCAATTCACACTCTGCTCCACACATGATTTCAGCATGTTTAGAGCTTTTACTATATATTGTTTCTCCTCCATAACCTCATACATGCAACAGCTCACATAACCAGTAATTCATGGCATTTTTGTAATTTCATTATTCCATATAACATTCCATACTTCACTCATTTTTCATTTTTATCTAAGTATTCAGTGATTCAGTGGACTAATGTCTAGATGTAATAATGCTATTAATTAATGCTATACATTGTGATACAATATAATTGGCTCACTGTAAAAAAAATTACAAACTTTTTACCTAAAATTAGGAATCCAGGCTGCACTCAAAATTTTAAAGTTTATTTAACTAAGAGAACAGAGTAAAGGGGACTAACAAAGTATGTAGAGATACAGATGGACTACAGTGTGTAATTGTAGAAGTACAAAGTGCAGCTATATTGTAAGTGGAACTGAGAAAATGGACAATAAGTGTAGAGAAAAGGAGGTGGTCATAAAGTTATGCCTGATCGGAGTAAAATAATGACAGACAAAAGTTCAGTGAACTCAAAATTTTGAACGTAACCAATTAACTTACTTTTTTAAGTAATGTTTTTACAGTGATTAAATTCAGTGTAGTTTCATTTATATAGAGCTTTTAACAATGGACATCGTCACAAAGCAGCTTTACGGAAATCTGCATATGGATTTAGATTCAGAGCAAGCAAAGGTGATGGTCGCAAGAAAAAACTCCATGGGTGCATGGGTAAATCCCACCCAAAATGAATAATGAAAATTATTTTGTGATTTTAATTTTGTGTTCCGTTGATTGAGTTAGTTTTTATTTTGTCAGATGTGTCTCTCCATAGTGTCTTTTTGAGCATGGTTCTCCCATTTGCATGTAAGACGACATGAGGAAGAAACCAAGAGAGGAACCAGACTCAAACGGGGACCTTACTCAAAAGTATTTTACAGTGAAACACTGGTAGGACAGATGTGTACCAATAGTGTACATTTAAACAGATTAAAAGAAATTACCGTGCTACTCTAAATAAACAGTAGTTTACTGGCAACTGCAGTCCTAAACTGGAGGTTACTTACGTTAATCTACTCTAAATTTACATTTATTCACTGATTCATTCCCTAAACTGCTAATCCTATTGCTGGATTTCAGGGGGTGCTGGAGCCTATCCCAGTGCTCATTGGGTGGAAGGCAGGAAAACACCCAGGACGGGTTGCCAGTCCATCACAGGGCAGACACACACACACCTAGAGACAATTCAGTATCACTGATGCATGTCTTTGGACTGTGGGAGGAAACTGGAGGTCATGGAGGAAATCCACATGGACAATGGGAGAACATGCAAACGCCACACAGAAAGGATCCTGGCCCAAGAATCAAACCTGAGTATTTCTTGCTGTGAGGCAACAGTGCTACCCACTGCACCACTGTGCTGCCTCTACATTCACATTCATTCATTCATTCATTATCTTAACCGCTTATTCCTGTCTCGAGGGTCACGGGAGAGCCGGTGCCTAGCCGGCGGCATAGGGCGCAAGGCAGGATCAACCCTAGACAGGGCGCCAATTCATCATAGGGCACACACACTCATACACTCATACACACACTCATACACTAGGGGCACTGTAGAGACACCAATTAACATAATATGCATGTCTTTGGACTGTGGGAGGAAACCAGAGTGCCCAAAGGAAACTAACACAGACACACGGAGGACATGCAGAAAGGACCCAGACCACTACACCTGGGGGTTGAACCTGGGACCTTCTTGCTGTGAGGTGACAGTACTACCAACTGCGCAACCGTGTCACCCTTCTGCCTCTACATTTACAATTAAAATGAAAAAAAAAAACTATATGTTTAATTTCATTTACACATAAATGAAATTAAACAGTGGTAGCTGGGCAGTCATAGATCAGTGGTTCAGACATTGGTACTTGATAGAAAGGTCATGAGTTCAAATCCCAGCACCACCAAGCTGCCACTGTTGGGCCCTTGAGCAAGGCCCTTAACCCTCAAATGCTTAGTTGTATAAATGAGATAAATGTAAATCACTCTGGATGAGGCTGTCTGCCAAATGCTGTAACTGAAAATGGGTAATGCAACAAAGTTCATTTCATTATCTCTTAATAATAGTATACTAATAATAAACAAGTAGAATTTAATGACAGAATTCTTCTTGTTACTAATTTGTATGCCAGATAATCACTTAAAATATACTACAAACAGAAAGGAAGCTATTTAAAAACATCAGACCTTCGGCCTTGCTGTGAACATGACCCTGTTTGTATCAATTCCAAAATGTAATTCAACATTCAACCAATCATTCTTGAGATATAGCACTAATGACAATCTCGGATGGACATAATGCCTCCACCACCTAGAGTCAGAGGTATAAAAAGACATGAAGAGTTCAACAGGGGTCAGAAAACTGAATGCCCAACTCTTTCAAAATTGTTTCCCACAAGCACAATTTCTAAGGCCTGGGCACTGATTTGAATTGCTGAATATTGACACCCCTAATAAGTATCCTAGATGCACAAAGTATGCAAAGCCCTTACCTTGAACTCTTTCTCAATGTTTGCCAGCACAGCCAGTTCATTGCTAAGCTCCAGCGCAGTCAGCACAGGGTCTTCACTGGAGAGCGAGAGGTAGGCCGGGCTGGCCAGCCCCTTGTAGGCATTGATACGGGAACGAGAGTGACTAAAGGAGTCATGCCTCTGGTGGTAGACACAGGTGTTACATTTACAGAAGTAGTCATGTGGCCTTTCAATGCGAGCTCCCTTCAGTAACAGGATGTGTACTATTTCATATTCATGGCAGTGAGAGGCCAAGATGATGGGCGTAATGTCTTGTGAAAATCGCATGCCGTCATCATCATAGGCAAAGAAGTCATCATTTACTTCTGCTTGCAGGGTGCTGTTGGTTAGCTTTGATGTGTCTGCAAAGGCCTGGTGAGCCAATATGGCCTCCACTATTCGGATGTAGCCTTTGCTGATGGCCAGAAGCAGAGCATCGCCTATCCGGGCCAGGTTGTCCTTCTTCAGCAGTAGCTCTGTCACCTCCAAGTGCTCATTGGCTACCGCTAGCTGTAGCGCGTTCTGCCCCATATAGTCCACACAGTTGATATTAAGTTCAGGCAGTTCCTCCAGCATTTTACGGACAACAGGGATGTTTCCGTACTCAGCTGCTTCCAGGAATAGCTCTTCAGCAAGCGACAGGCTGTTGCAGTGAGCGCTAAACATATATGCTGGACGGCGCATAGCCAAGCGACGACTCTTAGCCAACATCTGGCTCTGGGTAATTTTTCTGTCAGCATTGGTCCTCCTATAAGAAGGAAACAGTTCAATTAACCATTGTGTAGTCTTAACATTCTGCACACTCAGCTTGTCATAAGGGTCAAAAATGACCCACATACACGAAACCCCTAAAATAAAACAGCTTAATTGAATTTTAAATCCCAAATCTGTTTTGCATGAAGAAACAATTTGTTACTCATCACAAACTTTGTGAATATTTAGATTTTTCCTTTGTAACCGGGCAGAAAGATTGCATTTAATCATTGGACACACAGAAGCACTTTATAGCCTCTGACTACATTCCCCATTAGTAACCAGTGCTTTCAAGAAATGTTGATTTTGTCAGAAATTTTGTTTATTTTGTCTGTGAATTTCAGGTGTGTGGTGCACGTGCACAAGACATTTCAATCAGTGGCACATAAAGTGGTGACTTAGTGATTTTATAACTGCCGGGTCAAAAATGACCCTAAGACAATCTTTGTATCCTGGTGGTGCAAAGCTTTTGTGTAAATTTTATTTAAAAAGGCAGTGTTTAATTTTTTCTAATGTTGGGGTCACTTTAGGAAAAGTCATCAAGTTTCAAGTTGAAATCTGATCATTTAGGGGGTTTTCTCTACTGGAAAACATAGTTGTGGGTCACTTTTGACCCTTTAGACAACACAAGGGTTAAACAAAGGGCTTCTGTTTTAATCACGTCAAACATGACAGTCATCGAACCAACTGATGACTGTAATAATTGTCCAAATTGCAAAAGGCCAAATGCTTCCAAGATGAGTCAATTTAGTTACTTTTAGACAGATTTGGAGTAAGAATATCCTTCATCAGCTGTGGATAAACGTATCATTTCTTTAAATATGATTTGATTAAAGTGTTTCTGTAAAAATGTAAATTCGGTAATAATACATATACAAAAATTAAAATAATGACATATGTACTAAAATGCACTCTTTTTGAGAAGTTTTCTCCTTTTGGCAGAGTGACCAAGAGTGCCACAGGAGAGACAGCATGGCGAGGGACACTGACTCAGAGTCCACAGATTTCAGAGACTGATGGTGCAGAATGGAAAGGCTCCTGTTGTCTGAGTCACAGCTAATAAGCTGCCCTGAGTCCAATTAATGACAAAAAAGTTGGGTCCATCTGATGGCATAAAAGCTTGTCAATTGCTATATCTCTGTCTCAGCAGTAATCTCTGTGGGTGTTTGATTCGATAAACATTTTATATGTACTGTGCACATGAGATCTTGGCACACCCATCTTTAAATAATAACCATGCTGTTGTACATAATTCTTGTCTTCCTGAGAAATGATGAAGGAAATATCAAAGCGTTCTGATTTCAAAGCATGATACAATTTGGTTCTGGAGAAGCACACTGAAGCACAAACAGGCTGTTGTGTAAATTAGATGATTTATGAATTTGTAGTTGATTACTGTGAGTAAATTATGCAGGGCAAAAATAGATTAACTATTGCACTAATATGGTCTGACATAATGAGATAGTTGTGTTGATTCCATTTGGACAGAGGTTGTGAAGCTGTGATTGATGGTGTTATTGTAGTCAGATGTGCTTGTCAAGGGTGATCTGCTTGATATAAGTTGTTCTAGTTAATGAAAGACAAAAAATAACTTAAGCACAAGATAGACTTTCTATCTAGAACCATATACTGATTTCAAAAGTGGAGGGTTTTTTTTGGTTTGTTTGTTTTGCCTTAGGAGGGAAGTTACATACCCTAAATTATCTACAAAAGATCATGCTAAAAATAATTTTGTTCTAAGAATCCACATATCATTAGTTTCTGTTTTTTGGCTGTCCCATTCCTTGGGGTTGCCACAGCAGATCAAGTCTGTATCTTGATCTGGCACCAGTATTACGCTGGATGCCCTTCCTGAAGCAACCCTGTCATTAACCAGGCTTGGGATCGGCACTAGGTGTGCACTGCACCCCTCAGTGGCATTGGTAGAGCAGTGGGTTGGGGGTCTTGCTCAAAGGGATTGAACCACCGCTCTTCTGATCAGCAACCCAGAGTCCTAACCTATTGGGCTACCACTGCCCCAATCCACATTTCATTAGTGACCTATATTAAAAAAATACTGTATTAATTCTTACAATAAACTTTTAATTTTTTACTCAAATTTTCAATAGTGCAGCAAGGGTATAGCAAGGTCTACCCAGCTTAAACAGAAAAGAAATTCCAATGTTTCTATTTTCCACCATGTTGACATGTGAAATCTTCAGTCCACTAGCTACCCCATAAACAGACTAATCCATGAAATGTCATTATAATGAGGTGAGGATGTTGATCAAGTCTAGCTTAAAGGTTGCACGTATTCTATTTTTTATAAATATATTGAAGGAAATGAGATGCAAAATCGGCTAATTGGTCAATATGTTAAAAATACACACACACACACACACACACACACACACACACACACACACACACACACACACACACACTTGCCTGGAACATTCTATACTGGTGATTCTCTTGCAACCAGCTAACAAAGCAGTTAGTCCTAAGTCCTTGGCCTCGAATTGATTTTCGTGTCTATAATCAATAAACATCAGCTTTATAGATTGTACACAGAAAAAGACAGTATGGGTACATTTTTGTTCACCAAGGCAATTCTGTACCATAATGAGTTTTCTCTATAATTACATTATCACACGGTATGAAAATCCACCCTGGAAGTACCCATTCAATGACAAGTATTTGATATTTAAAAAAAAGGTTATATTCAAAGCCCTGAAAATGGACATTATACTGTATATGACCATTGTGCAGCTACATTTATAGGTCAACACTAGTTGACTTAAAAGTACATTATTATGCTTGGAAACAGTCCTGTCTATATTTCTCTTCAGAAAAAAAAATACATTTAGAATAATGTTTTATTTTCCCCTGGCAAATCTTCCAAGCTGAATCTCCAAGCTGAACCCCTGCAGAAAACTAGGACCCATTAACTCTCGATTCTTATCATCTTAAAATCTGCATTTTGTAAGATTTCCGGGCTTCGAAAGAAATCTCGCACACCGTCCTTTACAGCAAGCTGCTAAGGTTCTATGAGGAACCCTACTGGATGTTGACTAAATGAAAACAACCTTAGATATCCAAAGAACCCTTCACCCTTTAAGAACCTTTAGTATGTTATAGGAGTATAAGAGTATACATGTATTGTGTTTAAAGATTGTGGTTTTTTTAAAGAGTCTTGTACAATGTAAAACATTTACTATAACATATACAGTAATATTCTGGCAGCAGTACTGGGGCAGTAAAGTACTTATTTACAGTAAAGTACTATATAGTAATATATAGTATAAAATAATACTTGATCCAGTATGCTGTGCTGGTCCTAATTTAAGTGGCACAATTAAAGAAAGATGCAACTGATCAGATGGGTACCAAATGGGCTTTAAAGTACAGCAGCACTGATCAAACCACCTCCATCACTAAATGACCTCTTACTAAACTACAGCTTGCAGTGTTTTACTAAACCAAAGCGTCTACTAGCATATCAAACTCAAACAGGGTTCATATTATCTAAAGTGCACACACAAAAAAATCACCCACTAATTTGCACCCACTGATTTTAACCCCTGCGAAAAACGCTCCATAGCCCAGTGTGCCTTGCACTATTCTGGTATTTCATTGCAAACCCATGCACTGCTCTTTAACCGTTTACACTAGCCTACAATCCTGTAAAATCATCTAAGAGCATTTACAGTGTTTACGGTGCCTTTTTGTAAACCCCACAATATGCCCATTACGCGCGCAAACCGTGCGCACTGCGCGCACTAGGTTATAATGGCTATCCGTGTCCCACGTGTGCGTCTTATATTATTAAACTGACATTTAGGGAAATTATTAGTATAAGATATATTCAGTTATGCTTCAGATTGCTTCTTTGCTGAAATCTGTACGCATAATAACGCGATGGAATAGCCTAAGATACGCCGTGCTGGCGCATGGACTATTAAATGAATTTTTTTTTTTAAAAATGAAAAAAGTTTAGAGCTGGCATTGATTGAAGATCTTTGCGCATGCATTAACGTGGATTTGGCTGAAGGTTTTGTGCTTTAGTAGGGATGAACATGTAAAGATGAACACAATTTGGTGTACAAACCCGCGCGTCTTGATATAAGACCAGACGGAACGGTTGCGCACGGATGTAACTCACCTTAGGTAAGAGGATCTTTGTCGAAAAATTGCGTGTCTGTCTTCACCTGGTTCTTTCGGTCCGCGGTCTAGACTGTGTTTCTGTGCTGAACTTTGTTCAGGAGCTAAGCTCTCAGAGCACATCGGTCTCCTCATGACTTTAAAAAAAAATCCCCGTAAACAGCAGCCTATCCGCGGTAGAATCAGCCCATCAGCCCATCAGCCCATGTGCTTCTGTCAAGGTTTATTCACTTCGTACGTTTCGTATTAAAACGGATGCAGACAAAGCTGCATCCCCTGCCAGAGGCTGCAAGAGACACGTGTACCAGCCGCGTCCTTGGAGCTGGCCGTGTGCCCGGATTCTCCACGCATTATAACGCACACACACTGAAGGATGCTCACAAGCGCCTTCATCTTGTACGTGAATGAAAAACAAAAATATGTATCTCAAACTCTTTCCTATACATCTTTTTTTTTTTTTGCATGGCAGCTCTTTTTTGCATGACTATTGGATTCTTTGTGTTCACTGTAAATATAATCAAGAATACATTTAATAAATGAATTCATTCATTTATTCATCTTTGTCTAGGTCTGGGTTGTGGTGGATCCATGGGAACGCTGGTTGGGACCCCATTGCATCACAGGGCACCACACACACACACACACACACACACACACACATTTGCACACTAATTCACACCTAGGAATAATTTAGCACACACATTTGACCTACTGGCATCTTTCTGGAGTGAGGGATGAAACCTGGGAACCTTGAAGAAATCAACAGAACGAACACCTTCAAATGTCAAGCTGTGTTCATGCCTTCCTGCATTTATAAATGATTTCTGCATTACCTGTGCTGGTATTGCGGTCACAGGTTCTACAGTCTACAGGTTGACCTTCCACGTGAACCATCAGATGTGGTGCAACGTGATGTAATTTTGGTCACGTGTCTCTTTTGTAATGCAGTTTTGGTCTGACCTGGTGTATGAAGGTCTTTGTGTGCTACAGTTTAATTTAGTAATAGGCTATGAAGTGGATTCTGGATGAGTACATGGCAAACATGTTTTGGTGCCAGTGGCTTACAGATGGAGAATGAACGGTTAGTGCCATGATGAAATTTTGGAACCATTTGTCAATTAATCCTTAGCAGACTGTCCACAAACAAAATCCTCCCATGCTCCGCCAATTACTATTATAGATCATGCCTGTCATAACTGCTTAATTCCGGTGTCCCATAATATCCCCTGGACCTCCCCTGGCAATCTAACCTCACATCCATTACTGAAACAGTTTAAGCCCATCAGATGTGCCTCAGATGAGGTGATTAAACATGTTCAATCCACTCCAGTCAATGTTGGTCCAGCCCTACACTTTGATAATTGAGTCTGTTCTCACCTCCTCTGTCGCAATCTGGTGGAGAGCGAATTCTCCGCTGTAACCTGCCCACCCTCCACCATCTGTATGACTCCAGGACTCGATGAAAATGCAAAATAAATGCAGACCTCCTTCACCCAGGCTATCAGGGAAATTACAATTAAGAACAAATATCAGAGGAACAGCTGGTCTCCACAAGCAACATACTGTATTTTATCAATCATGTCTAACTGTATGAACATTTCAAATCACACACATGCACAGATGGGGCCCGGGGGTTGATATTCATGCATACTACGGTGTCGGAGTGATTAATGCTACGGCCATACATTGTTGAAAAATTCATGTGTTACTCTTTTAATGAACCAGGAACCAGTAACCTGGTCATGGTCACAGAGGATGCAAAGCCATGAGGCAGCACTGCAATATGCTGGACCACTGCAGATTTCTTACCTTCTTGCATGTTGATTAGAAAACCTGCAAAAAAAACCCATATATATATATATATACAAAAATTAACGTGACAGCACTAATATATATAAAATTTGTTTTTTTTTACAGTGTAGAGAAACAGATGGACTACAGTCTGTAATTGTGTGTGTGTGTGTGTGTGTGTGTGTATATATATATATATATAATAAACCATATATGTACTAGAGCTGTCAAGCGATTTATTTTTTTAATCATGTGTCTATTTTAAGAGAAA
>JAOVVH010000039.1:5417868-5428170 GCA_028566435.1 Scorpiodoras heckelii
AGAGTGAGTTCATTCATAATTGTTAGCTTCACTCTCTTTCACACATGTGCAAACACACACACACACACACACACACAGACACACACACACACACACACACACACACACACACACACACACACACACAAACAACGGCGAAAAAGCAAATGCGTAAAGGAGGCAGAAAGACAGAGTGATAGAGTGAGTTCATTCATAATTGTTAGCTTCACTCTCTTTCACACATGTGCAAACACACACACACACACACACACACATACACACACACACAGTTCTACAGTGTTTACTCCATTTAATTTCTCTCTTCATGACATCACGCCAGAAATATGATCTCTCAAATATTGCGGCACAAAAATGAAAACTCAAACTTTATTACAGAATGAACCGTCAATCCCAAATAGAAACACCTTCACTAACACTAAAGCTGGACATGCTACATTGCTACTATATCTATCAGATTAAGAGCGTACGTGGACCACCGTTACAGCACAGCTTATCATATTATAGTACATATCGCATAATGCCAAAATCTGCCGAGTAATACTGTGTGCTAAAGTAGAACATTTATAGCGAATGGGTACGTTACAAAGGCAAGCCAAAGGTGAACAGCCAGATGTTAGCTAGCTAACATAACCAACAACGTTTATGGTACATATATTTTTTTCATTTTAATGTATAGCTCATTAACAGTAACAATCCTTAGTCGGGGAAGGAATTCGTACAAGCCCCACCCCTTTCTTTCCATGATGGAACAGGTTAGTACCAAAGTAGGATTTGAGACACAGCCCCGATACCTATTAGAGATATTAGCGATTTTACACATTAACTCTCTATTAAGCTGCAGCACAGTTTGTAGAACGGACTATTTTAATAACCCACCTGTACATCCTGCTATATCCCCGCATGGCAACTTCTAAACACACGGCATCACAAAAACGGGATGGTGATTGTGGTGTATTTTGGGTTGCCACGCTGAGAAACGATGCTGAAGGAATCTCCGCTTTGACACGTCTTATATATGCATAAACAAGTTTATTACAAATAAATGACAGTGTCCATACAAGTACTATAAAGGCTCCGAGAGATCCTGCCGAACGATGGATTCTCTGAGGCCAAGCAATAAATCCAGAAGTTTATCTATGCTTTCAGTACAACATATTAAAAAACGCCCTCTCATTCTAACCTACAGTTTCCATACCATATATGATTAACCCAGAGTGGAGTGTGAACCTTTTGGACTTTGCACGTAGCTGAACGTTGATATACACACACAATAAAGATAACATCTAGAACATGCATTTCCTAGAACTAAGATACCACATTAACATCACATTGGGGTGATAAGTATCGCGTGTAGGTGTTGTGTACGCTTTCTGAAGTTGAAAAATTGTCAGACTGTTAGAAAATGTATTAATCAAGATAAAGGAACGCTTAATAAACCCATGAAATAAATGATGAAGAAAAGTGTAATAATAACAAATATAAATTAGAGTTGTTGGTAAAATGTGCAACTATGTAGTTACCTGTTATTATACAGGGTTTTTTTTTTTTTTTGGTTCGAGCAGCTTTCAGTTGGTCTAAACATCCCTTTGGATAAAACACGTAGTTGGTCAGTGATCTGAAGAGCCCACGATGCCTTCAGTAACCTCAGAAAGTGTGTTGTGACATCACAACACCGAGAACATATCATCATATCACCCAGCCCCGTCATATCACCCAACAACCGCTGGCTTACAAATAAACCTAAGCAATAGATTAGAAATGACTGACTTGCTCGCAGGACTTGATGGAGGAGGTGGTACTAACCTTTGACCCTTTCTCCACGGTTCAGCTGGATCTCTCCATCTCCCTGGGGTGTGTAGGGCTTGACCACGATGAAGGTGCGCCCAGGCACGGCACTGTAGA
Organism: Scorpiodoras heckelii; assembly: GCA_028566435.1. Lineage (NCBI taxonomy): Eukaryota > Metazoa > Chordata > Actinopteri > Siluriformes > Doradidae > Scorpiodoras > Scorpiodoras heckelii. The sequence goes on from JAOVVH010000039.1 coordinate 5,419,771, forward strand.
GTTTCCGCTTGGGCCCGCGGGCGCTGGCGAGTGTCCGCGACGGCCCGGCGGGCGGAGGGCTGACGTCCCGCTGCACCGTCCCAGGGCTGTAAACAAAAACATAGGTTACCGTGGTGATTCCGGGCAGCTGGTAGCCAAACGCGGTGGTCACTGACATGGTCCCGTAAAGTACGAGCGGGCGTGCGTGGCTGCACACACACATAAACAGGTGCGTGTGCGCACACACACACACTCGGTGCGTGCAGGTCCTCTTGTTAATAGTCCTGGACCGGCCAGGCCGTCATGCGAAAGCAGCTCGCTGATCTCCCGCTCTTTTCCTCCTCCTCCTCCTCCTCCTCTTCCTCTCCTCTCCTCCCTCTCCCTCACACCCGTTAGCGGCTGCCTGTCGTGCGGCGCGCCGAGAGCTCGGGCGAGCTGGGCATGTCCGCTCCCCACGGCTCTCACTTGCACGCACGCACACAGACACGCGCGCGCTGACGCGGCTGTGCTCTCTCGCCGTGCCTTGGCTCACACACTCCCGCATACACACTCCCTCTCTGCACATTCTAACCCGCACGCCAGCGTCAGCAATGACAACGCGCCGCTGCCGGGGGGTCTGGATTGATTAGTGTGGGGAGTGTGATGTACCCCCCACCCTAAACTGCCAGCCACGCACACACACACACACACACACCCACACACACACACACACACACACACACAGAGCTCCCATTGCCATAATCAACACATGCCCCTCCCTCTCTCTCTCTCTCTCTCTCTCTCTCTCCCCTTCCTACCCTCCCCTCTCCTGCAATTTCTCCCCATCTCTCTCTCCTTCCTTCCACAGCTTGCTAGCTGCTTACCCTTTCTCTTTTCATCCGTCCCTCGTTCACGTCGAGAGACAGGTTCTGAATGTTAATGCAGCTGCAGGCTGAGTAGCCGCTGCTCCACGTCTGCCCCATTCATCTCACAGCCTTCCCACTTGCCCATTCATCATGCACACACTCTAAACACCCAGCCACCCTCTCTCTGACACACACACACACCTCTTTTCCTCCACTTACAGTAACACAGACAGAGTAACCTGTACATCATCCCAGAACGTACGCCTATGCATGCAACAACAGTCTGCTTCTTTACTCCATGCTTTCCTAACACAGTGTGCATTTCTTCTTTCCCTACTTCCTTGCTTTTTCTTGCATTTAGCTTCCTTTCCACTGCACATCTCTCTGTCACCCTAGAGCATCAGGTGCTGTAACTTTGGCTGTGCTCGCTTTTGAGTCGTTTATTTTATTTGTTCTCCATAAGGCGTCCTGTACAAAAAAAAAAAAAAAAAACTGATTCATTTCCTGTTTTCTTTCACCAGCAAAATCCATCAGCACACTCAGACTTTATGTCCCACCTCCCGCCCTTACTCCAGTCTGGATGTTGAGCTTAGTGACGGCTTTCCAATTACTGCAGGGATGCATGGAGTGGATGGACTGCAGCTTGCAAACACACAGCAGCCGGTGAGAAATGAAGAAGGAGGAGATGGAGAAAGAGCGGAGGGAAGAGAGTGAGAGGAAACGCATAAAACACAAGACGATGAGTAAGGGGAGAGAAGAGATATGAGGCAGGGAACAGAAGAGAAAGATGGGCTTTTAAGAGATGATGATAGAGAGGGAATGAAGACACTGGAAGAGAAAAAGAGAGAGAGAGTGTGAGGGAGAGAGAGAGAGATTGAGAGAAGGGTGACACGGAGGGAGGGCTCCTGTTGTCACGGTTTCCCTCTGATTCCATATCGATCAGTGTGAAGTGCCAGTCCCTAATAAACAGCACTGAAAATCATCACCCAGGTCTGCAGTAACATCCCATTTCACATATATCAGTCCGCACACATAGACTTCTGAGTCAGGATTTTTATATTTTCTCTTTTCCAATCCAGATGAGGCCCAGAATAGTTGAAAATGATCTGAAGTTTCCTGGGAACTTTGATGCTGCCTGCTAGTGACGTGCAGATCAGGGTTTTTTAACCGTCGCCCGCCCAACCAGATATGAGAGCCAAACCATAAAGCCCAACCCACAAAAATATGCATTAGTCAATGCACCTGACCAGCAAACCACCACAGCAAAAAATATTGCTGAAAATTATTTATAACTTTATAGCTTTGTCACTTTTTGACCTGAACCCGCCTGATCCATGGGTTGACCGGCACATCACTACAGCCCACGCTATGTATAAAAACGTTCTATAATGTGGTTTTTTTTTCCAACTTGGCTAATGTTATGTTAAACACTGAACCGACGCTGAGACACGCACTAAACACACATCTTTCCTGTCATTTGCTGGTGCTTCTGCATGAAGACCTCCAATGCATCCAGGAATAACACTGTTTATCTCAGTATACACATTGATAACATGACCAAAAGATCTTTATTCCACTTTCTTTCATTCAACCAAGCACCTTGGCGCTTTCCTCCACTACACCAGCACTCCAGCTACAAGTGGATGAGCTCCCAAATCTCTGCTCATCCCCCATAGTCTCTCATCTATCCTACAGCTTTAAACCCAGTCCTCTCTGTCCATCTCTCCCTTACACGCATTTAACCAATGAAAACCAGAACCCAAGAACAACGCCTATTGAAGTCAACAAGAACAGCAGAATAAGACTTCACTCCTCAACATGATTTGTTTTCTACATCCTGCCTGAATTGCATGCTCACGATCACCAGATATGCTTTGGAAACTAGAAAAAAAAATAACTCGAGGCAAAAGTCTTGAATTTGGCACGTTCTGTTGTCAACAATGAGTCAGACCGTTTTCTCTTCCTTGTCACAGCTGCTAAAAAGAGCAGATGGATGGACCGGCTGATCCACGAGAGAGAAGCCGCTCTCCTGCTAAAGCCCTCAGTTGTGCTAATCTCCAGAAGAACTCTTTAGGGTCAAGAGAGCTTTTGTTCCAGTGACGGTTTCTCACAGTGCACAGCTTCGTTTTTCTGTTACACTGCTACACACAGTAAGGTGCTCTGGTACATCCCAGCTCAACACAGACAATTCCATGACTACTGATCTTTCCACCTTTCTTCCTCCAGGCTTTAATTATTATGTTTGTTCCCAGTGAGGCAATCTTGAGCAGCACTACATAATTAAATTGAATTGTTATAATTAAAACACAGTATAAAATAACTGTATTTGAGCCCTAGCACCAAACAAAACAATACCATTTTTCTGAATGAGGGAAAAAAAAAAAACGGGTGCTCGTACAACACAGATATTACAAATCATTTCACTAAGGGTTATTAGAATCGGGATGATGGCATGGTAGCAAGCAGCAGCCACTAAGGGTTCAGAAATCTCCCGAAATGGACATGCTATTACTTGTTCCTTAAGACAGTTATCCCTGAGACGTGCATCAGGAACACTGGTGGCACTGGTGACTGATGTGCATCAGGAACACTGGTCCATCCTGCTGAATATTAGAAAAAAAAAACCCAGAAGATATTTTGCACTTACACGCTGTTGTGTATTTGCTCTCTAGGTAGTCCTGTGCACTGGATTATGTGTCAAACCGTAGTCTTGAAGAAGCGGGTTTTCATGGCAATGAATACCACTAATATGGAGGAATGACAATAAAACCCGGTTAACTTGACACTTGAGTAATGGAAAGCGTCAGAAAAGCAAAGCACTCTGAGTAAAGGTTTTAAATATAAGAGCCACAAAAAGCTATTTGCTATGACTGTGATGGAATGATGATGATATTCATTCTACTCTTTCTGCCCCTCCCGTCGCACGCTCTGTCTCTTTGTGTCTTTCATTCCCTGCTTCTCCCAACGTAGGCTAATTGAGTGCACTGTGGTTCTGCAAGGTCTCACATACGACTCTGCATGCGTCTGTGTGTCTATTTGGGTCAATCCAGCCTTCTAGCAAATTTGGAGTTTTGCTATTACCATAAAACCACTCCCTCTGTACCTCCCTCTCTCTCTCCTTTTCACCTCTGGTTCTGCAATGACAAAGAGAATTATTTACAATCATTTCCACTCACAGAGAGAGAAGGCAGTGAACAAGCTTTTACATGCATATTCCATTTACCAGGTCTTCTTTTTAAAGCCTGCTATAAACAACAATTAAGCGCAAGACCAGACTGAGGATGTTTAAGATCATATTGACCGATTAAGCAGCCCATCAGTCTTTCAGAGCCAATAGAAAAGGAGTGTCATCCTGCCCCTGCGTCCTCTGTCTCATGGTCGGCGCGTGTCTGCCGCTGGAGGAGAGGGAGTGACCTGCGTCTCAGCAATATCCTGAGGGTAGAATCCATCACGGAAGCTTCCAGACTGAATGGCTGCTCTTTCAGACTGACACCTCATTTACCTGGACTGCACAAACCAAATGGATTTCCTTTTCTTCATCGATGCATCACTCCACCCCAACCCACCCTTCTGAAGAGTTCATAAATTGGTGGTGTAATGAAACAGCAGAAATGAAGAAAGATCTCGACGGGACTCTTGTGCCTTCAGTCTTCAGTGAAAGAGCTGCTCTGGTGATGAGAGATGGAGTTTCGGTACCTTTTTTGCCTACTTAAACCTCTGAACTTGCAGTTATAACCTGGGATTAAAGTAGGCCAGAGTGATCTGGAACAGATCCGGCACCTTCGATTAATAAGTAAATAAATCTGATTGGCAGTTTAATATCAAGTGAGTTCAGTTTTCACGTGCTGCAGCCGAGTGTTCCTTAAAGCTGATGCCATCAATGTGCTCACTCAACAAAGCAGAATGTAATATCACACCACAGCCCACATCACTTTTCTGTTCTCATCCCTTCCCTTCTGTGGGTTCATGCATGTAGATGTCGATAAACTTGCAAAGCTTATTGTCACCTCTAACCCAGGTAAAAAACACACATGCACCCGGCCATGCACATGATGTTATAGAAATCATGAATCATCAGACCTGGCCAACTTCTTTCACTGCTCCATGGTCCAGATCTGTTGCTTATGTGCCCACTGTAATCACTTTCAGCAGTGAACAGGGGTCAGCATGGGCACTCTGATTGGTCTACGCAGCCCCCGTATGCAGCAAGCTGTGATACACCGGGTGTCCGGACACCTTTCTATCATAACCAGCGTTAACTATTTTTTTTTTTAGCAGCAATCTGTGCTACAGCAGCTCTTCTGTTGACTTGGACCAGGCACGCTAGCCTTTTTGCCTCACACACATCAATGAGCCTGATTCACCGGTTCACCGGTTGTTCTCTCTTGGATCACTGCATACCAGGAACACCTCACAGGGGCTCTGACCCAGTCATCTAGCCATCACAATCTGACCCTCGTCAAAGTCGCTCACATCCTTGCGCTTGCCCATTTTTCCTGCTTTCAACACATCATCTTCAAGAACTGACTCTTCACTTGTTGCTTAATATAACCCAAAACAATGACAGATGCCACTGTAAGAAGATAACCAATATTATTCAGTTCACTTGTCAGAGATTTTAATGTTATGGCTGATCGGTGTACGGAGCGCAAGTCAGCTTTCAACGTTTTAATCACGCTGCTTGTGTTTTACATTCCTTAAGTTCCTTCTGAGCAGAGATTCAACAAATTGTGATTACAAGACAGAAAGAGAGAAGTCGAGTTTCTAGTCATGATGAAGTTTCTCAGTGTTTCTCATATACATATTCAAACACACTAAAGCTGTAACATGAACCATGCTTCCTTACTGGACTACTGTAAAGAAGCACATCATAAACCAAACTCACACACAGATTCTGATACTAAAAGTAATCAGACACTGTGTTTGATACAACATGTTGACATGCCTATTATTCTTATATTTAACCAGTTTTTTTTTTAAAAGATTACCAATTATTGTTAATCAGTTCACCCCTTATTCTGATTGAAGTGTTTTATTCCAATGGAGCTCTCAGTCTGATTGTTAACAGACTATTAGTTTGCATATAATAAAAGAATGCTTAAAATCACTTCTAATCAAGTTTATTTGAATGGTTATGCGGAGTTAACTGTTCATCTAATGCATCTTTTTATATCTTTTTTAATTATATGCATAATAATCTTACAACCACATGTCCAGATTTATAACATTATTAGTTTTTAGGCTTTGTAATTATGGTTAGCTCGTCCATATTCCAATCCGATCCATTTGATTTATGAACACATATTTTATGCTAGATGTGCAAAACGTGCTAGTTAAGTTCATTCACTCATTCATTCATTCATTTTCTTAACCGCTCATTCCTTTCCCCAGGGTCACGGGAGAGCCTAGCTGGCGCCATAGGGCACAAGGCAGGATCAACCCTAGACAGGGCACCAATCCATTGTAGGGCACTTTAGAGACACCTAACCTAATATGCATGTCTTTGGACTGTAGGAGGAAACCGGAGTACCCGGAGTAAACCCACGCAGACACGGGGAGGACATGCAGACTCCACTCAGAAAGGACCCAGACCACTCCACCCGGGGATTGAACCCGGGACCGTCTTGCGGTGAAGCGGCAGTGCTAACCACTGCGCCACCGTGAAGCCGATGCTAGTGAAGTTAAATGAATTAATTTAAATCGAAATGAGCAATATTTTATTTGCCTTTCATGCGATCCCACTCAGTATGCCACAAAAGATTTGCCAAAGTGCCCCAGTGACACTGATTTCTTAAAACTGCTGTCTCCTGTATGATTACTGTCAGAGTTCTACTACCTTCCAAATGTCACTTTAACCCCTGGTTATAATCAGCAATAACAAGAAGAAGGTTGTAAATTGCTCATTATTTTAAAAACATCCCTTAATGTTGGGCAAAGTAAAAATATATCATAGCTTATACGACTTCAGACTAACTCCATACATTAAGCAATTTTTAAAGAAGTCATTATACTTATGATTTTAATAATTCTGATAATAATAACTATGTAATAAACACTTTTCTCACGTGCTAATAATCACTTTTGTTTAAACCACTCATATTTATTTTCATGCATCTACATAATCTTAACAATGAGACTCAGTTTATAATTATATTTATATATTTTTTTTTGAAAATCACAGAAATGTACAGCTTTGTGCTTAAGTCACTGCAAAGCTTTTGCCATTTTTCTTGACATATTCCTATTTACATATTCCTACCACAATATGCACAATCAAGCTTGCTATCTCTTCAGTCATTAAATTTTGCAGTTATTACAAGCTTTATTGACACCAAGTCCACTTCTAAATGTTTACCTAGTTACAGCAGAATTTATCAATGCGTTAAAATGATCTGCTTGAAGTATTCGACTGCAGCATTAATATAATACAGCATGCCAATATTCAATTTGGGTTTATTATTTTTTTTCTACTGACCCATAGGCGGTTGTAGCTTTATTTCAAGTCAATGCAGATGGATTACAAATATGTAAATCAGGAGATGAATTCAGCTGTTATTTATGATGGGAATTTGAACACTAAGTGCATGCTTCAATTTGGCCCCGGAGAAAATATGTGCATGAGATTGACAAACAGAGAAAAGAAAAACGAAACAAGAAATACATGATGAAAGAAACAGTTGCTGCCTAAACCAGTACATGAAATAGAAAAAGGCTCGAACTAAGAGTGAAGTAGTACAAAAGATATGGTGTATGAATGTAAAGTCTGCATTGACTGTCGAAGGTAACTGTTCAGTTCTTAATTTTCTTTCAATAAGGGAAAAAGTCTTTCCATTAATATAAAAAATAAATAGAAAAACAAAAGAAATTTCCTCACGCCATCAAAATGTTTTATTTGCCCCAACCAATACCCATTTAAACACACACCAAGTCATAATTACCACCTCCAAATGTGTATGCACAAACTTCTAAGGACAACCTGGAGGCATGAATCATACTTTATCATATGATCCCTGAGACATACATTCATATTTAATAATGAGGCCTTTAAATCTGTGGTTTGTCAATTTTTGCTGCTTTCTGCTACCTGAACAGAAAGCTTTTACAGAAAGCATTCTGGCACAACAGCATTATTTCTGATGAATTAATCTTTCCAGGTCAGAAAAACTTTATGCAGAAGTTTAAAAAACAAAACAAGATCCATTTCAATACCAACAAGTTTATTTCAATACCATTTCTATTTTAAGGTATCCTTGAAATTGTAGTGTTAGAGAGTTTTTGGAGAGTAAGCTAGATTTTGAAAGTATCTAACCAAAGATCCTACCCCCTCCTCCCAAAGCCACGCCTACAAAACACATGAGTGCACACTGACTGTAGGATGAGTCCACAAGAGTGATAGTATAGGGGGAGAGGAGCACAGCATTTTGTTATGATTGTAACCATCTTATGTCTCATTCATATATAAGAAAACACCTGTAACAGCAGCACTGACAGTAGTTCCTGATCTCTCTCTCTCTCTCTCTCTCTCTCTCTCTCTCTCTCTCTCTCTCTCACACACACACACACACACACACACACA
>JAOVVH010000039.1:5435635-5445682 GCA_028566435.1 Scorpiodoras heckelii
TCCAATTTAGCCATGAAACCTCCCACACTAAAATGACAGGTGTTTCAGTTTCATTGTCTAACCCCTGTATATACAAAGCTTATATACATTGTTTAAAATGGATGTGTTGAGGTTTAGTGTCCTCTGTTGGAAATGAAGAGAGTGGACAGCCCTGGCCCAGTTTAACCCCTGACAATATCTCTAATAGCTCTTCTGGCTGGAGAAGGTCATTCATTCAGGAATCTAAACAACATGTCAGATGTTTGATGATTTAATAGGCCAGTATTTCTATAAATATTACAAAGAAAAGCAGAATTTGTGCTAGACAGTATTATGGATTACAGAGAGCCATTCATTAGTGTATATTGGATTAACATGAAGTAACATTAATTTTGCCAAGATACACTGTAAAAAAATATTCTTTTTACAATTTACATTTGCTCTTTTTATTTCAAAATGACAGTAAATTATATTAAAATTACAAGAATAAACTGTGTATTAAAATGTGTCATGTGATTTAACAAAACATCTGTAAATGGAATACATTAAATATCTGTTTTTAAAAGCTTTTAGATGCGACTTTTAACAAAACTAACTGTACAAATGAGAAGCAGCATTTTCTGTCATTTACATAATACAAGAGCAAAGTTAACCTACATTTAACAAGATAAAATGCTTTTATTTCATCAGTTTATTAATATATTTTCAGATAAAAAACTAAATTTGACAGATTTTTTCGCAAACACTTACTAAATTATGAAATATGAAAGTTAATGTTTTTTTTGTTAGGGTTAATGTGTAAAATAGTCTTAGATTTATAGTACTATGGGTTAGTGGTTAAGGGAACAGCCTTGTGAGTAGGAGACTGCAGGTTTGATCCCCATGAAGAATGCAACAGAAATGCTGTTGAGCAAGTCACAAGATGCCATGCAATATTTTTATGTTACTTAAGCTGTCTTTTTCGTTTCTTTGTTTTTTTTTAATCGTTTTTCATTTTAGATGTTGACTATGGTAAATATAATTACTGTCTTTTACTACTTTTTACAGACATTTTCTGGCGCCCCTTCTGCCAGAAAATTACCCTTTTTTAAAAAGTTTTTTTGCACTGTATGTTAAAGATAATTACTGTTTTTTACAGACATTTTCTGGAATCCCCTGCTGCCAGAAAATTACTTTTTTTACCAGTAATTTTACAGTGTATATTCTACTGTAGAGTAAAACAATAAGGAATTAATCTTAGTCTGTAAAAGCAATCTAATGTTTAATCTTACAATATCATTGCTGTGTTAAAAATTACCTTTATTAAGCACTTACCCTAATAAATAAACAAACAAAAAACAAACACCACACAGCGTGCAAGCACAGAAGAGCAATTTGTTCCTGGTATCTGAATTCTGCAGTAATGTCTCTCGTGGCCACATAAGAAGTGAAGACATATTCTCAAGGCCTTTGCTGTAAAATGGGTTTAAATCTTCCTCTACATCCACCATCCATTCTCAGTGAAAAGGCCAAATGCCCAATCACACACAAAGACCCCACTCACGCACACTCCTTTTCACACTCGCATGCTCGCTCACACACTCGGTCACTCACTCACTCACTCACTCACTCACTCACTCACTCACTCACTCACTCACTCACTCACTCACTCACTCACTCTCTCACTCACTCGCTAACCTAAGGATGTAGACAAAAGGGAGAAAATGAGAGACTGAGAGAGAGCCAAACAAAACAGATTTAGGGCTGAGTGAGAGACAAAGAGCGCTGAAGGAGTGAAACATCATTCAATCCCAATAATGAATCCCAATCTTCAAGCTTGTGAAAGATCACACTCTCATACTTGGTGGATACACTATACAAGTCCTGAGCCTGAATGTAGCAGTGCCATGATGTGATGATTTAATTACACACTGGTGGCTAGAATTATGTCATATTCGCTTTTACATGACAGGCACACACTGGTTTTGCTATGACACAGATAAAAGAAATACTGCAGTATTTTTTCACCAATTCTCTGTATGTGTAGTGTGTGTGTGTGTGAGTATCAAAATTTTACAATTTGTGAGGAAAAGAAGAAGGAAGGAAAAACCTCACATACAATGCATTCTGAAAGTTTTCAGACCCTTTCACTTTTTTCACATTTCATTGCAGCCTTGTGCTAAAAATCAAAATGAAAGTTTCCCCACATCATTCTGCACTCAATACCCCACAATGACAAGGTGAAAACAGAATGTTAGAAATTTTTGCAAATTTATTGAAAGGAAAAATTAAAATATTGCATTGATATAAGTATTCAGACCCTTTACTCAGTACTTAGTTGCAGGACCTTTGGCAGTGATTACAGCCTCCAGTCTTCTTGGGTGTGATGCCACAAGGTTTGCACACCAGGATTTGGGGATTTTCTGTCCTCTTCTCTGCAGATCCTCTCAAGCTCTCTCAGGTTGGATGGGGACCGTCGGTGGATAGACATTTTCAGGTCTCTCCAGAGATGTTCAATTGGGTTCAAGTCAGGGCTCTGGCTGGACCACTCAAGGACCTTCACAGAGTTGTCCCTAAGCCACTCCTGTGTTGTCTTGGCTGTGTGCTTACGGTCACTGTCCAGCCTGAGGTCCCGAGCACTCTGGATCAGGCTTTCATTAAGAATGTCTCTGTACTTTGCTCCATTCAGCTTTCCCTCAACCCTGACCAGTATCCCTGTGACAGCCGATGAAAAACACCCCCACAGAATGATGCTGCCACCACCATGCTTCACTGTAGGGATGGTGTTATACAGGTGATGAGCAGTACCTAGTTTCCTCCAGACATGATGCTTAGAATTGAGGCCAAAAAGTTCAATCTTGGTTTCAGCAGACCAGAGAATCATGTTTCTCACAGTCTGTGTCCTTTAGTTGCTTTTTTGCAAACTCCAGGTGGGCTTTCTTGTGTCTTTTGGCCACTCTGCCATAAAGCCCAGACTGGTGGAGTGCTCCAGTGATGGTTGACCTTCTGGAAGTTTCTCCCATCTGCACACAGGATCTTTGGAGCTCAGACAGAGTGACCATTGTGTTCTTGGTCACCTCTTTTACTAAGGCCCTTCTCCCCTGATTATTTCGTTTGTTTTGGTGGCCTGCTCTAGGAAGAGTCCTAGTTGTTCCAAACTTCTGCCATTTAAGAATTATGGAGGCCACTGTGCACTTTTGGAACTTTCAGTGGAGCAGAAATTGTTTGTAGCCTTCTCCAGATCTGTGTCTCCACAAAATCCTGTCTCTGAGCTCTACAGGCAGTTCTTTCCTCCTCATGGCTTGGTTTTTGCGCTGATATACATTGTCATCAAATCATGTCCAATCAACTGAATTTACCACAGGTGGACTCCAATCAAGGTGTAGCAACAATTCAAAGATGATCAAGAGAAATGGGAGGCCCCCAGAGCTGCATTTCAAGTGTCATAGCCAAGGGTCTGAATACTTACAGTGCAGTGCTGACTGATGGCAGGAGATTCTGGTCAAGAATTTGTTGATAGGTATGGGAATTGATGGTTCCCTGGCTAATATGTAGTCGTCCAGGTCCGGAGGCAGAAAAGCTGGCCCAGACCTTCACATTTCCACCACCATGCTTCACTGTTGGGAGGAGGTTCTTCTCTTTATATGCAGTGTTGACTTTTCTCCAAACATGGCGCCTGTGACTGTGGCAAAATAATTCAATTTTGGACACATCTGTCCAGAGAATGGACTTCCAGAAAGCCTCTGGTTTGTCCAAGTGCGCTCTGGCAAAGTTTAAACAGACAACTTTATTCTTTCTTGACAGTAGAGGCTTCCTTCTAGCAACTCTCCTATGAATGCCATGTCTACTGATTTTTCGCCTGATTGTAGACATATGTACATTTATCCCAGATGCTGCCAGAGAGGTCTGCAACTCTCTGGAGGTGATGTGTGGCTTCACCTTTACGTGAATTATTATTTTGCTGGTGCTTCTTGGTGTACGTTTTGATGGCCGTCCACTTCTGGCCAGAGTTGCGGTGATGCTGAGTGCCATCCATTTGTAAATAATTTGTCTTACAGTGGATGGATGGAGCTGAAATCTTTTGGAGATGGTCTTGTAGCTTTCCCCAGACTGATGGGCTGTCACCACCTTCTTCCTGATGTCCTCGGATGTCTCCTTTCCTCTTGGCATTGTTGATCTGTGTGCTTTACACCTTGAAATGACAGTGGTTTGGTTGGTTTCCTCTCCCATTTAATCAGTGTGGCTCAAATCTTTTCCCAAGCATGTCTCATTTGATTGGTCTGCTTAATTGATTACTTGAGCACTCACATGTGTTTCACCTGAGTTTTTTACCTAATTGACTTTACCAGTGCAGCCGTGGTTCATTTACTTTTGCACATACTCTGTGTCCGTGTTTCATGTAGTCTGCTGGCAACTCACACATTTCCCTCAAAACAAGTGAATGAAATTGATGAACATAAACCTGACATTTCATGATAAGAGAATCATGGTAAAACAACAGAAAAATCTAAACTACTCAAGGAGTTCACAAACCTTCAAGCAGCACTGTATGTCCTGGTGAAATTTTTCTTTTTCCATTTAATAAATTTGCAAAAACTTCTAAAATTTGGTTTTCAGTTTCTCATTATGGGGTATTGAGTGCAGATTGATGGGGGAAAACTTGATTTTTTTTATTTTAACACTGGACCACAACATAACAACATGTGAAAAAAGCGAAAGGGTCTGAAGACTTTCCAATTGCAGAAGTCTAAGGACTGTTGTTGGGGCGTCAGTAAATGTTTAGCAAAACATGCAAAATTAGTCAGAGGTGTTTCTACATTATTAGCATAAATTTATACTTTTGGAAATTGCGTTATTTTCCATAGGAATTTTGGGAAAGCTGTGATCACATCAGATTTTTGCAGCTGTGTCACACTAGTGGTTATGGGTCCTGGTGTCTCGTGATTTTGGAGAGAAACTAGTGAGAACACTGGCTAGCTTATTATTTTTTTCAACTGTAAAAGCAAAGTAAAAGTAAATATTAGGAAAACTGCTAGGCAAAGATTTGGTGTGAGCGCTCTGTCACAAGCCTGTAGCTTAGCTATTAGTGTTGTTATAAAAAGTGTTATAAAAAGTACCATAAATCTAAGACCACTTTACATATAAAACAAACAAAAAACATTTAAAAATAATTACAAAAGCCCAAGTTTAAATGAACTCTCAAAAGTGTTGTGAAAAACACTTTTTTTATTTCATCTTTTTTCTTTAAATGTAGGTTAACTGTACTCTTACATCATGCAAATTACAGAAAATTATGCTACTTTTCTCAAAAAATATATACTGTGTTCACTGTTAGTTTTGTTAGAAGTGTCACCTAAAAATAATTTTTTGTTAAATCATGACACATTTTAATAAACAGTTTATTCTTGTAATGTTAGTATAATTTACTGTCATTTTGAAATTCAGGGCAAAACTGTTAATTTTACTGTTGAAAAACTGTAAAAAGAATATTTGTATATATTAATTGTAACTCATATCTTTTGTTTTCTTCGAGGTTTTTTTTTTGGATAAATTTCAGGCAGATGAACTTGGCGTGAAGTAACTGACTGACGAACTGCTTCAATAACAAAAGTAACTGGCTGTAACCTACAGATAAATGATATTCAATTGACTTACATTTTATTTGCATCATGCTATTTTACCTATTTTAATACACACAGCAGGAATCCAGATCTATCTTTAGAGCCCTAATGAGCAAGCCAGAGGTGACAGTGATAAGGAGAAACTTCTTGAGCCAACATGAGGAAGAAGCCTTGCAAGAAACCAGACCTTGTGAGAAACCAGACTGTGTCACAGGGATATTCAGTATGAGAAGATTATATATTTACATTTATAGCATTTGGCAGATGCCCTTATCCAGAGCGACTTACCATTTTTATGTATTTATTTTTTAATCTGAGCAGTTGAGGGTTAAGGGCCTTGCTCAAGGGCTCATTATACAGAGTTTTGGAATGAGCACTGGACAGTCAGTAGTTTTTAAGTAAAGTCTACAGGATCCAGGTAGGACTGTACACTGATGTAAAAGTGAAACATTGGAATAAACTGTTTTTAGTAAGTGTAAATTTACGGTATAAATGCAGAAACATCCACATGTGCAGTAGGTAACTACATATGAACAGCATTAAGACCTTACTACCTTCTGTTGTTAGAGTGTAATGGCTGTAGTTGATCAATTTTAAACATTTATTCACATATTCCAACAAGTGGTCCCATTATAGGTGCTTTAGCACTAAAAATATTTTCTGTTCTTTACTCAAAACGGGGAAGGCTATTGATATTTATGTCTTCGGTAATTAGATGCATTAGATAAAGTGTGGGTTAAAAAACGCTAATGAAATCATACAGTAACAGCAAAATGATTTCTGAGAAGAAACAAATTAAAACACAATCTGCTGGGTTTCATTCCACTCACCAACATCTGATGCTTTGTGAACTTTTATTATTTCTGCCAGGTCAAAGTTTCCAGCTATAATAGCCACCTAAAGAAAGAGGACGAGATGTTTAAATCATGGTTATGATATTCTCACATATATTTCCTACCTGATTGTCCAAACAGTCACCCACATGTTCACATGATCACACTTACAAACACATTGCGTATAACATCCACATTACACAGCGATGCAGGACTAATGTGAAATTGTTTTTAATTAGAGTGCTGCACATTGGAACAAGGGTCAGGGAGTTTGACTGTACACACAGCTGGAGTTTAGTGTTGATATGGAGATATAATGGAGTCACAATAATGATACATAAATCAGTGGCACAATTAACATTCTCCCTCTCTTTGCTTCTCCTGGTTTCCATCTCTGCCCTCTCCCCCTCTCCACTCAACTCTCTCTCTCTCTCTCTCTCTCTCTCTCTCTCTCTCTCTCTCTCTCTCTCTCTCTGTTTTTCTGTCTAAACATGCAGGCTGATTAGCTTTTCTACATTACAGAGCTGCATCAGACGTTGACAGCTGTCTAATGGCTCTGTGGGTGAAACAGTGCCACGTTAGTCTTCTCTTCCTGAAATCAAGTTAACTTTGATCTGTGTTGGAAGTCTCTGTCAATCTCAGTCGGAGCAAGAGTTCAAGTAGGGAGAAATGTCTCTAAATACACTTCGTAGAGTTATATACTGTACAATTACATGTGTATGATTTTGAAATGTATCGTTACATAGCATCAGTGGCAATGCTGGACTTTTGGGGACTGTAAGAAAAAATAAATAAATAAAAACAGCCTTCACTTAATCCACCTCCACGCCACCTAGACTCAGACAACCGACTGCTCCATTGCCATCATATTCCTACTTACCTGTTAGTTAATAACGCTTAATAATCATCTATATTATGCTTTAGTGCGCAGATTCTCTGTGATTAAAATTCTGCCATGAAATTTGAATATTTGCTCAGACTCGGTGTCTTCAACAAGTTCTTTTATATGGCATTTGTCAGACGCTGTTATCCAGAGTGATACATTTATCTCATCTCCATAGCTGAGCAGTTGAGGGTTAAGGGCTTTGCTCAGGGGTCCAGCAGTGACTGCTTGACTGTGGTGGGATTTAAACTCACAAACTTCTGGTCAGTAGTCAAACATCTTAACCCCTGAGCTATTGTCATGGTCTAAACACTCAGTCGTTCATCCTCAGGAAGCACTTTATCCTGATCAGGATCATGGTGGACCTGAAGCCTATCCCAGGAATACTGAAAGAATGCGAGCCGTGAATACACCTACAGTATAATCATTCACACATATTCACAGCTAGGGGTAATTTATCGTAGCCTATCCTAATGAGAGGACGTTTTTTCGGAGGTGGAAGGAAACTGGAGAACCCAGAGGCTAAGACTTGGGAATCATAATCTGCCAGTGATGTGATGTGTCTTCTGATCACATATTCTACTCAATTTCCTAGGGCTACTTGTTTAGCAGCGTTTCACGTTGTCCTAACATTAGACACGTAACAAACTCCTAACTTCATCCTGGTGCTTGCTGTTCTGTTAGACAGTTGCTGAAGGTTGACCAGCATTACATGATGTGGAAGGGAAAGAGTTCACTTCACAGAGATGTTTATTATTACATCAGAACATTATGTAATGTTAAAACTATGGTAAATATTCAATTTGTCACCTGGAGCTTCCAAACTAATTTTTTGCTGTGCTTGATCTCTGACTTACAATCATGTGATGTTTGATCACATTTTTTTTTAAACCTGTAAACCACTCACGGCAATAGATAGTGATGATCTGTACAATTCTCATCCTTCTATATTTACAATATAATCAAAAATTAAGCATTTTGTGATTCCTTTTGATGTATAAGCTGTTAGAATGTGTGACGATGGCAGGGTAAGGGTATTTCTACAAAGCCCATTTCCAGAAAAGTTGGGATACTTTGTACAAACAATTTAAGTTTTTACTGCGTTTTTAGAAAGTGTCCCAACTTTTGTGGAAACAGGCTTTGTAAATAACTACTTATAAATGTCCCCCTGACCCAGATCATTTCTTTAGATTGCACAGCAATACAACATAAATACCCAATGCATATGGACATTACCTTGAGAGCAATATAAACAGTATTTAAGCAAACACGCCACCTTCCATACTTGCATATTGTCCTAATGGACTGTTTAATGACACAGATGGAAAGTAAATGAGAGACTGAGGAAATGTGACAGTAACAAAGATCATCGTTCATATTTACAAAGACCAGGCATATCCAGACAGATGACAAATTGAAGGAAAACCCAATATAAAGTGTCTTAGTAAGGTGTTGGGCCACCACATGCTGCCAGAACAGCTTCCTTGCACCTTGCCATTGATTCTACAAGTCTCTGGATCTCTACTGGAGGGATGGAACACCATTCTTCCAAAAGATATTCCCTCATTTGATGTTTTGGTGATGATAGTGGTGTTGGAGTGCGCTGTCTTAAACATGGCTCCAAAATCTCTCACAGATCTCCAATTGGGTTGAGATCTGATGAGTGTGAAGGCCACAGCATATGATTAACATCATTTCCATACTCATCAAACCATTCAGTTGGCCCTCCTGAACTATGGATGGGGGTGGAGTCATCCTGGAAGTGACCATACCCACCAGGATAAAAATGTTTTATTATAGTTTAAAAGCGATCAGTCAGAAGAATAATGTATTGATTCGCAGTGGTGCTTCGTTCTAAGGTGGCAAGTTGAGGCAAAAATGGTTTATCTGTACACCTGTAATACACCTGTAAAGCATAACAGAGCCCCTGGTTTTTCCTTTAATCTGTCACCTGTCTGTATTATATTGATGATTTCCTGTGATGCCAATGGTTGTCTCGACAGACAAATGATAAACTGTCTCATTAACAGAAGCCTACAGGCGGATTATCTTAAAAAAAAAAAATGCCATTCGAAATAAACGACTTTAACACGATCAAACGGACTATACACACTCCTGTAGTTAAAGCCACGGAGTGTAAAAAGAAAGAGTGAGGTTAAATACGGCTGAGTGGATTGTATGAACGCAGAGACCTGTGCTCTCACCTGGAAGGCAGTTTGGCTGTTGTAGTTCTTTATCTCTTTATTCGCTCCTCTGAACAGCAAAACACGTGCACAGCTATCCTAGAGAAGAGAAAGAGAGAGAGAGAGAGAGAGAGAGAGAGAGAGAGAGAGAGACAGAGAGACACAGAGAGAGGGACGCTATCATGGCACTGCTTTAATGTCATTGCCTGTCTCTGGGCAGCGACACCTGACCACACAACCTCACAACCTTTTACACAGTCTGTCAGCATTGGACACACAGACAGACAGACACACACACACACATACACACGGTCTAGACGTGTTTAAAGTAAGCCTGAGTCTGCTGGGGTCTGTGTCCTACTTTCTGTAAGTGTTATGGTTAGTGTGGAAGATGAGTGTAGCTCTCACACCTCCTGAAGTCCTGAAGAGCCTGTCTGAGTGCAAGTGCTTCAAAAGAAATCATGCCTTTCCTATCTTTCAGCACTCTACCTTTCTCTCTCTCTCTCTCTCTCTCTCTCTCTCTCTCTCTCTCTCTCTCTCTCTCTGTCTCACACACACACACACACACA
>JAOVVH010000039.1:5780293-5791706 GCA_028566435.1 Scorpiodoras heckelii
AAGATGTTTCTACATAAAAGAAAACACTATAAAGTGCAGTAAACAGGAATAAACTAAAGGAAGTCAATATTTGCTGTGTCTTTTTCTTAAACAGTATCCCCAGGTACAGTGTGGGCAGTTTTATAAGGAAATTAGCTTTTAAGTTTTACTGAGTGTCCTAGAAACAACAGGGTGCCTAAGACCTTTGCACAGTACTGTA
Source organism: Scorpiodoras heckelii (assembly GCA_028566435.1). Taxonomy (NCBI): domain Eukaryota; kingdom Metazoa; phylum Chordata; class Actinopteri; order Siluriformes; family Doradidae; genus Scorpiodoras; species Scorpiodoras heckelii. The sequence continues at coordinate 5,780,493 of JAOVVH010000039.1, forward strand.
CGTTCCAAGCAATCATCAGTCAGCTTTAAGGTTTACTAATTACTACAATGAAAGAAATTTTTGGCTTAAGAACGTTGGTACATCTTATTCTTACACATGCAAAAAAAATGTAAAAATGACTAAATATTATATATTATGTAACCCTAATAGTGGTTAATCCAGCATTACTGCGAATGAGTAATGTGTCCAGCTACAAACCCAGTCTGGGCATAACCGCCCCGAGGAACTGCTCATCCTCCTGATAATGGTTCTCCTGCAACGACTCCAGAAGTTTCTGAAGCACATCCTGAGGGACTTTGCAGCCGGTGCCTTTAAGCTCTGTGAAGCGTGTTAGTCTGAAGTTCTTGTCCAGTTCATAACTCTCTGGGTTAAAAACCTCCCGCACTGACATGGTGGAGAGATTACCGGAGCCCGCACCAGTCCACACAATGGGTTAGAGAACAGCAGCTGGACAGACAGGGAGGGAGAGAGAGAGAGAGAGAGAGAGAGAGTACAACAAAAATGAGCACACATAACACATACTATGGTCAGTTTATACCTTGTGGGTCCACGTGTTGGCCATTTTACAGTTATACCATCATATACCGTAGATCACATTATAAACACATAATTATTGACTTAAGTCCATTTGTCACTATGTGCAATTTCTCAGGAACTACCTACTGTGTTCATCACATACAATGGAGACAGGTAAAACTGTAACTTTACACTTCCCGAGAATCTTCAGTACAGAGGAGTTTACACTTTGTGGCTTTAACAAGATAAACTTTGGGGATTTTTTTTCAAGAGAGAGAACAAAAAAAAGAGAGTGTGCTGAGGTAACAACTGTTAAAACAATAAAAGAATGTAATTCAATTCAATTTTATTTTTAAAGTGCTTTTAACAATGGGCATTGTCTCAAAGCAGCTTTGTATAGACACAAAATCCAGACATAAGTTTTAATTTATATAAATTTTATCCCTAACTGTTTTATCCCTATCCTTAATGAGCAAGCAGGGAGGTGACGGTGGCAAGGAAAAAGTCCCTGAGATGATTAGAGGAAGAAATCTTCAGAGGACCCAAACTCAAAAGGGAACCCGTCCTCATTTGGCTGACACCAGACAGTTCAATAATAAATAATCCTTTCAATAACTGAGCGTTATACAGTAAAATAACTGCAGTTGTAGCCAGTAAATTCATTAAAGTTTTAATATGAAGTCTACTTTGTTGAAGTTATAAACTGTTGACTGCAAAACGGTTCATGGCAATTAGTCCCAGCCGTCATAGGAAGGCTGATTATATCAGCTGCAAAGCTAAATTCATGGTAAGTGTATCTTTAAGCTGTCCATTCATTCACTGGCAAACCACCACAGTCTATGAGGAATAAACCACTTCAGGAAGTGCTGTTAGTACAAACCACACCACCATCATTGATTATTTTCCTACACCAGCATGCCTAATTACTCCACGCGTACTGTATTTATATTAGAGATGTACCCAAATTAAAAGGCATTTTTCAGAACGAACAGATATTTTGTTCTAAACGTTTTTAGACACGTATACACGTGAAGTTAAACTGGTTTAAATTGAACTACTAGTCTGTTGTTAAGTTGGGAAACAGGCAGCACGGTCGGGAGCGCCGTCGCCTCACAGCAAGAAGGTCCCAGGTTCGATAAACCAGGTTGGGTCGGTTTGGGTTGGCCCTTTCTGTGTGGAGTCTGTATGTCCTTGCCGTGTGTCTGTATGCGTGGGATTACTCCGGCTACTCCGGGTTCCTCCAACAGTCCAAAGACGTGGAAGTTAGGTGAACATAACTGGACATATGTACAGGGGGCAGCCTTGTAATCGGAAGGTAACTGGTTCGATCCCCGCAACTGGCAAGACACGACTGAAGTGCCGTTGAGCAAGGCACCTAACTCTGAAATTCTCCCCGGGCGAGGCTGCCCACCGCCCCGGGCTAGTGAATGCTCAATTCACCAATGTGTGTAAACGTGTGTGTTTCACTGCACGGATGGGTTAAATGCGGAGGACAAATTCCTCTGTGTGCAAGCACAGTAGGCCGATACTTCACTTTCATTTCACTTCATACAAAAATTGTCCCATGTAAGTTGAACTTGTGTACTGGTGAAAGACTTGTGTATCGACGTAACCTTGCGCTTGTCATGTACAGCCACCGGTGCTGACATGACGTTAAAAACTAATAAAACAAAACAAACAAAAACTAAAAGGTTGGGAAACAGAACCAAGTACATTTGTCAAGAACATTATTCTGGGCAGAGGTATAGATGGAATTAGGTTTTGTAAGAAAATAAATTAAGAAAGAAATAGACCTGAAATCTACCTCTATAGTGCACAGTGATTGGTTAATATTTCATCACAAACAAACAAACAAACAAAACAAATTCCTCTGTGTGCAAGCACAGTAGGCCGATACTTCACTTTATACAAAAATTGTCCCATGTAAGTTGAACTTGTGTACTGGTGAAAGACTTGTGTATCGACGCAACCTTGCGCTTGTCATGTACAGCCACCGGTGCTGACATGACGTTAAAAACTAATAAAACAAAACAAACAAACAAAAAGATCGGGAAAGAGAACCAAGTACATTTGTCAAGAACATTATTCTGGGCAGAGGTATAGATGGAATTAGGTTTTGTAAGAAAATAAATTAAGAAAGAAATAGACCTGAAATCTACCTCTATAGCGCACAGTGATTGGTTAATATTTCATCACAAACAAACAAACAAACAAAACCCCTTTTCCCTTTAAGCCACGCCCACATCGGGTTCAAATCCGGATATATTTACACGGACACGGATACACACACACACACACACAGAAGTGACGGAATTTACAGAAATATTTCGTGTACAATTCACACTTTATATAAATACACACAAATATATATATATATTTAGACTGTGCATAAAGAAGTGTAGTAAAATGATGTGAACAACTCAAGTCCAACCGCTACAGTGTACTCCCCTTTAAAAAGGCGCGCGCTCACACGGAGCCACACACACACACACACACACACACAGCTGATTTAGAACGTTTTACAAACAAAACACACACTTTGCAAAGCGTGTGTGCGTGTGCGTGGACTTAACTACACGTCATTGCACTTGTGCACAATATATATATATATATATAGTATATGCACTGAGTGTGCATTAAACTGAGAGTGTAAACTCTACGGACAGGCCTGCGTCAACTACATTCACACACGCGCGTGCATTTTTTTAAAAAATTTAAAAAATGAAAAAGTGCACAGAACAAAAAAGTTAGTGTCGGTGCTCAGACTGGACACTTTATCATGTCAGAAATCTGATCGTTTCCTCGCGTTACTAAATGCAGGAGTGAAGATGTACAAGTTGCACAGTGTGTGTGTGTGTGTGTGGAAGCCCTCACTCGTACACACACACACACACGCAGTCACTACCTGCTCTGCACGGCGTCAAAATCCATTTCTACCAATGCACACACGAGGTTTGTGCACGTGCACTACACTACGTCCGTGCATGCGGTTTTTTAAAAAAAAAAAGCAAAGCACACATTAAACAAAAAAAACGTTTATTGCTTGCAGCACAACTTTTATTTGCCCCCCCGCCCCGTGCATCCCGGCTGGACTGTTTATAAAATGTCGGCGGTGGAAAAATTTAACCCTTGCGCCACCCCCACGCCATTAGACCTGCGCTAACTCCAAGTCTCATAATAACCCCCCAAAAGCGCGCCCGTTCTGCACCTCGCGCGCCGTCTCCCAGCACGAAGGCGCGTCCGTGCCCGGCTAAAGGAGCTCTCCGGGCACTTTAAGCGCCGTGCCTCAGGTTTATTTCGACCCCATTTCCCCTTTAATTGTGTAGCTACGTTTCTGCTTACCGGTTTCGCTTTAGCAGCGCCTCCCGACAGAAGAAAAGGCGACGCTCCCACAATGCACAGCGAGCCGAACGGGCGCCCCGGGGCACGCGCCTGATGAGAAATACGAAACGGCATGGCCGGGGCATGGTGCAAAGCGATCGGCTCACATTCACAACACGTCCTGTAAGGTTCAGTGCTGAGGAAGAGACGCGTAGCTGTTAAAGTGGGCTTCGTGGGCACACGGGCCGAGCTGGAAAACATTTACAGTCATCAGTGAGGAACACTCAGGGTCCTGATGTGGCGCTTTGGCGCCATCACGTCCCCTTTAAAGGGTTCAAAAGTGTGTCGACAGAAAGTCAAAAGCGCCGTGTACCTTTAATAAGCCCTTTGTCCGCTTTTTATTAGGGGTGTGTGTGTGTATATGCATGCATGCATGTATGTATGCATGCATGCATAATTATTTTGTTATTGATTTATTTCACTTCTGCATTATTGATTCAGTACACAAAGAGTTCACATTTCCAAATGTCACTTTTCCAACAAAAAAATGAAACGTTTCACAGAAATGTTTGTACATCAGTAACAAAAGCAACACATCTGTTACATAACAGGCCACTTTTCAGACAAAAAAACATAATGAAGGCTGCTGGGTTTTACATAAAAAAAAGAAGAAGTAAGTGTGACAGTCAAAGTCTCCAGAAGAGCTGTGGCAGATTCTCAAAGACGCTCATTCATTCATTCATTCATCTTCTTAACCACTTATTCTTGTCCCCAGGGTCACGGGAGAGTAGCCGGCGGCGTAGGGCGCAAGGCAGGATCAACCCTCGACAGGGCGCCAATCCATCGTAGGGCACACACACATTCATACACACGCTCGTACACTCATACATTAGGGACACTTCAGAGACACCAATTAAACTAATATGCATGTCTTTGGACTGTAAGAGGAAACCGGAGTACCCGGAGTAAACCCGGGCAGACACGGGGAGGACATACAGACTCCACACAGAAAGGATCTAGACCACTCCACCCGGGGATTGACCCCGGGAGCTTCTTGCTGTGATTCGACAGTGCCACACACCGTTCCGTCTCTATGACTCTCAGTAAAACGTAAAAGCTAATTTCCTTATAAAAGTGCACACATTGTACCTGGGAACACTGTTTAAGAAAAAGACACCAAATACTGACTTCCTTTAGTTTATTACAGTTTACTGCACTTTATAGTGTTTTCAAGTCAAGTGGGTTTCATTTTCATTTCAACTATATACTGTGTGTACAGTACACGGTGAAACAAAGCAACGTTCCTACAGGACCTACAGGTGCTACATGTAATTTCTATATTATTATATGTAATTATTATATATAATGGGTTATTTTTGGTTTCAGTTTTGTATATTTTTTTTAAATAACATTTTATTGTTGCAGTGAATCCCAAAAAGCCCCTTTATAATCTCAGTAATGATTTATTAAATGAGACCTCAGCAAATACTAGACACACTAGGTAGACACAATGGGCAAATATGCATCACTACACTTGTTTACTGGGCCTTAGTGCTTTTTTTTGTGAAAATCTCTCCCACAGAACATAAAAATATATCATCTATAGCTTAGTAACATTTTTTTTTTTGCTTTTTTTGCTTTTGCTTAAACCCATTCAATTAAAGTGGTCAAACTGGGCATATAAGAGCTAAATAATAACTATAACCATTCTGATTATCTTCAACAATGTCATGTCCATTAAAAAAATTTACCCCTAAATATGCTTCAGTGACCCTAAATATTTATGATCATAAGCAAACTAAAGATGAGTGTTTTTTTTTTTTTTGCTGTTGTTGTTTGTTTGTTTGTTACTTGACCTAAGTTGAGCTATAGCCAAGGGAATATGCGACAGGATTAAAACTAATGCATACAACACAAGTTCAGGATTTCTGCCATCTGCTGAAACCTTAGCAATGTGCCTCTCTTAAATAGACAACAGAATATGGGGGTCGAAAAAAAAGTGGTCTTGTGGCTCAGCTTGCCCCATGTTAGGGGTAAGATGATCCATTGGACAGGGTAAGCTGAGCCATTTGAGAAAACAGTTATTAATTATTGTATTAACCAAAAAAATAAATATTGAAATGTGAGAAAATTACAATAATGAAATCATTGAATTATTTATGAATTGATGTATTATCCCCAATTTATTACACTTTAGATTCTAACATTTATTCTACACCTCTGGGTAGTTAGTAGTACTTTCTTTAACAGTTATCAAGCTTGAATCTTTAAGCAGGCCATTTACATGTTTTGGGCTTACACCTATCCATCACTTTGGCAAGATTTTCAAAGAATTCTCCCACATTGATCCTGTTAAAGGCCACAGCCCTCTCTAATGATGTGGCATGTCTGAGATTGGTTTGGGAGTTTGAATTCCAGTGAGGCCACAGCCATCTGTGGCCAGGAGTCTTAGGTAGCAAAATTGGCCGTGCTTTCAAGGACGGATGGATGGATGGCGTACTTTCTCTCCCATATCAGTCACAGTGACTCTGGCCTGTCATGGGTGTCTGTGAGCTCATACGTACATAAGTGGGTGGATAGCATTTTTCTCCATGTGTGTTACTCCACCCCCCTAATGATGAGTGTGAACTGGCCATGAATAAATTGGGGAGAAAAATTAGGAGGGAAGCCAAAAGCTATATATTGAGTTAGAGAGAATCACTTAATTTAACTTGGTGTACTGCGTTTTTTTTTTTTTTTAAATATTGCAAACGGTAAGCCATGCCATGGGCAGAGAATGGTTTGTTAGATTGGTCTAAATGTAAACATTTGCTGGGGATGGGGATGGGCCATAGAACCTGTCAGAAAGATTTTTGATCTGGTCTGCAAGTTCTTTCTCTGCCTTCCCTAAGATCTTCCTCACGTTCAATTTCAGTGACCACGCTCTAACTCCTCTACGGGTTTGGAACCCGTGTCTGTTTTTTTTTCTCTGTAATTATGTGGCATGACAGCTGTTGTGCTACATCTAAAATATGAAATATGATGTCAGTTATTCATTGTTAGGATGCAACACTAATTCAAACACCAATATCTTACAATTGTTTTATGGTTGGATTTGACTTCAGATCATTTCTTATGCATGTTTTATTAACAGTTAACTTTTTACGGTTCTTGTCACGCCAACCTTCCAAGTCATAGTGTATCTTTAACAGCATACGTTCGCTGTCCAGTTCATGCGGAGATTGAGGGAAAGACACAGTAACACATGGTATAGCATATATGGTTAGCTTTGTGAAGCCTTATCAGATCCTGATCAACTGGTGTTATGTGTTTATTTGTAAACATGCTCCGTTTATCCAAGGAAATCAAAACATGTCTGTCACCAAATTATCTTGATGTCTGGACGTAAATGACGTAACTTTTTTCTCTCTTTTCAGGTGAAAAGTTGATGGACATTTTTGTTTACATTTCTGAAACAAAGAATTAAGGTTACAGATAGCAAGCTTGAGTCCATATAATAATTTTATTTTCATACTGTTGGCAGTGACTTATAAATAAAGTGGTTTTGTTTTAACCTATGAGTTTGTTGAGGGTTTTTTTTTCTCCAGGTTTTCCATTTACAGCTATACTCAATGGTTCAATTTAAAGTTAAATTATTTTATTTAAATGAACTCAATAAGAATTGAATGATTGTAATCTGTTGCCTTAATTTTATTGACTAAATATAGTTAATATTGTGAGGTAGAGTCAATTAAGTTTATTAGTACTATTTCTAGTTTGCACTTTGAATCCATTCAATATTTATGCGTAGTTTGAAATTGATTTTCTTCCATATTGTATTTAGTTCTACTCAAATTTAATGGATACTTTTACAGTGTTATGATTAATTAATTTAGACTCAAAACCAAACCTAGCAATATTTACTTAATAGTTTTGCTTGTAGTCTGTTGCCTCAATTTTATTGAGTAGATATAATGGTAAAATTAGTGTGGTAGGATGTTTGCATACAATCATTATGGACATGAATGTCATGGTAATGTTAAAGGTTCAGTGATTTCTTTGAACTGTTCTTTTTCTGCGGCAGAATGAGTTCAAAACATACTGTGCCGTGACAAAGTATTTGCAATTGCATCCCAATTATTTCTAATTTGTCACATTTAAATGTTTCATATCATCAAACTAATTTTAATATTAGATAAACACCACATGAGTAAAATTCTTCCATGATGATGTAAAAGACTCATCATAAGTCATCACAAATGTTTGATTGCAAAGAGACTTTTTTCACATGGGTGATATAGGTTTTGAATAAATCTTTATCATGAATAAATGGAATAATGATTTAAAAGCTGCACTTTGTGTTTATTTGTGTTGTCTTTATCTTATAGTAAAATGAATTTGATGACCTGAAACTTTTAAATGTGACAAATTAGCAAAAATTGAAGAAATTAGGAAGGAGAAAATACTTTGTCACAGTACTGTACATCTCTAATAATTAAAAAAACAAAAACAAGAAACTAATTATACCTAATATGCCAAATCTCTGACAGGCAAAAAAACACTTTTGTGAAAAAATATGCTTAGTGCTTCATCCACATGGTTCTTCCTTCACAGAAAGATGAACACAAGAATGCAAACTAAATATAAGGTCACATGTAAAAATTGTTTATGGTTGCCCAAATAGAGGTGGTTAATGTGGTTCTTTGTTGTTGTTTTGAATAAAGATTTGTGGATTATCTGGGACTGAGACCATAATGATATGCACCTCTCAAAACCAGTTTATCCCCATGTCTCACCTTTGCTTTAGTGGATAATCTCACCTGCATGCTGTAGATTTGTATCTATACTGCTGCTGTAATCATAAAGATGGTCCTGTGCTCGTCCCAGACCTCTTATTCCCAATCTGCTCATAGTGAATATCCTTGCAATACATTTACTACTGGTTGCATCTACTTGTCTATACATGTATATTGTAATGATTTATATGATTTATGATGTTAAATGATGATAATAAAAACCCTTAGTCAAAACGATCAAGGTTATTTTTTTCTGACAGTTTTAAACATCTGACAATCTGTGCACACTGTACAATAAACAATGAAAAATGTTAAGCCAGTAAAGTTTAAATCCATGTGGGACATAATTCACACGATTGTGCACATTACATAAACACATCCTCTTACACCAGGAGAAGTTTAGCACAAGTCATTAGGCACAGGTCTTGGGGTTACAGTACTGATACACTGTCTACTGCGCAAAGAGGATGTTACAAACTCGAGCAGAAAATGGTACAATATAGATTATGTCAGTGGAGTAAAAATGTTCATTAGAATACTGTTGGAGATTAGGGATGTACCAATCTGATGCTGTGTACTGATATCAGGGCTGATACTAACCTGAAATGCTGGGCTGGTATCAGATCAGATCTGAAATATTAGCCAGTCTGATCCATGGACTGTATTCTGATCTTGTGCTTGAACACAGGATACAGCTGGTCATAAAAGAAGCCACCATCACAGCTCTGAGGTTTCACATAAACGGAGCTCGCGGAGACAACGCAGTCACTAAACGGATGTCAGAATCAAATCGGTTTCAGATGTCCAGCAGTCCTCAGGGCTCTGATCTCAATCTCATATTGTAAAAGGGTTTAAATTTGGATTGGTGCATTTTTACTGCAGGGAATTTACTTCATACTGCAGAATGAATTAAAGGCACACAGTCATGAAGTTCTTAATATCAGAGCTTGGGGGTCTTAAGTGCTTCAATGAGGAAGTAAAAACACATTATACACGGGGTGTTTCAAAAAACATGGACCCACTTTGAAATCACTGTATCTCTGCAACCATGAACTGCCCCTGAATGAAGCTCTTACCACATGAAAGGGCGGGGCACAGAGTTTCAAATAATTACCACTAGATGCCTCTCCCAGCGTAGAAACAGTCCCTAGCTTCAATGTTGGACAGGTCACATGTGACCCCAAGACCCCAAGACGAGACCCCATCAAGCGCTACAATCTTGGCCCCACGCCAGCGGTGACCTCAGTGGAAGAAGACATTTTGCGAGGCGTCTGGGATGATTCAACTATCGTCTCGATGTTTACGGTGCAGCAGGTGGAGGGCACATACATAGAGCATTTATGAAATGCTTACTTAAACTTGATAGCTCATTAAACCACTTGTAAATTTTTGTGTAATTGTAACATGTTGCCATCATGAAATATACTCCTTTGAAACTGGGTCAATCTTTTTGACACACATTGTATTTTACACCATCAACTAAACAACCAACAATCATTCACACACACACACACACACACACACACACACACACACACACACACACACACACACTAAAAAACACACAATGTAAGCAACTGTAATGAAACATAAAAATATAATCAGTGTATGAAGGGAAGTCAGAGAGTTTTCTCAGTCAGGGAGGTTTCTGTTGTTGAAGGAGTTAAAGTTCATCTAGTCCTTGATTAACAAAATGGCACAATTTTACATCTGCCAAAATCCGTTGAGCCCTTGCACGAAGAACAAAAAGACCACGAGGCCTTTGATACTTTAAAACATCACTGGAACATGGTGCAGTCCAAAATGCTTGAACTCCATGAGAAAAAACTGAGTCATCTTAAGCATTTTGCACAGTTTCCTGACAATCAGCACCTACAGTAAAGAGAAGAAAGCATGTGAATGATGATATAAATCAAACATTGGCTTAGAAGACAATAGTTCTTATCGTTCTTATTATTCTTATTCTTATTATATTTTTAGCAGATGCCACTGTTTCAGTATTCAGTAAAAATAAGAAAATAAAAGAAAAAGATCTTTTTAGATCAGGAATGTGACCAGAGATGCCTAAAAACGTCAGAGTGAAGGGCTGATACAGTACAATCTACAAGAAGAAAAGAAGATCACGCTTACGAATCACATGCATTTCATGTGATCATATGATTTTTCACAAGTGACAATCTAATGACATTTCTGAGAGTGGCTATGACATGACATGTCCTGGAAGCATGACATCATGTGAACAATATGTAACGAATGAAACCAAGTATAAATTACATGAGTTAGACATGAAAAAAATGAATTATGTGTAAAAAAAAAAAAAATCCTGTGGAAAAAAAAACCAAATCATACAAATAATTTACACCTAAAATAAATGAATCATATGTAAAAATAAATCAACAGGTGAGTATTGAAACGTGAGAAAATAAATAAATCATGGAAAAAAGCATCTTAAAATTAATAAACCATACGGAAAACACATGAAAATATTACGTGTAAAAAAAACATCAATCATGGGGAAAGACTCAGAGAATCACCTGTAAAAATGAATGAATCATCAAAAACTCTTTCATGAAAATAAATGAAACATGTACAAACATTCACG
>JAOVVH010000039.1:6326488-6336759 GCA_028566435.1 Scorpiodoras heckelii
TAACTGAAAGCCATTCCAGGTGACTACCTCATAAAGCTGACTGAGAAAATGCCAAGATGTGCGAAGCTGTCATCTAAACAAGAGGTGCCTACTTTGAAGAATCTAAAATATAAAACATATTCTGGATTGTTTAACAGTTTTTTTGTTTACTAAATAATTGCATATGTATTTCTTCATAGTTTGGATGACTTTAGTATTAATATACAATGCAGAACATTTTTAAATAATGAAAAACCACCGAATTAAAGGTGTGTCCAATCTTTTGACTGGTACTGTAGCTTTCTAGAGAAACTAGCTCAGAAACTGTGTAAATCTATAAGGGAAAATTTATATCCCTTTGAAATTTTCATGCATATGACCTCTGTAATGACATTAGCACTAGAGTTGGCACTAAGGATATCAATTACCTTCACTGCTAGACCATTAAACTGGAGGCCAAACCAATTCCCTAACATTGCTTTATACCCCAGCTGTGCTAATTTATAAAGTTCCTTGATGCAAAAAGCCTACCCAGCTCCTGGCTCCTGGCTAAACTGCCCTAAGTATCTCTTTAACTTGAAAGAGACAATTAGTAGCTTAATACTCTTTACAAAGAACCATTTTGTCCTGTTAGCTCAGCTAAGAGAAGGCAACACTTGTGCAAAGTCTCTCTGGTGATCCATCAGGTCAATTGGCTGGTTGTTACAAATGGAGCACGGCAGAACTGTGTGATATAAAAAGTACTTGAGGCTCAACACAATTGTTTAAATCTTGTATTAAGAGTTAACTTTCAGACTTTTATATGATTTCTTCAATGGAACTGTAAAATAAGAAATATTACACATGCATGACTGTATTTGGTATAATTATCCAGGAGTGGATACTGATTGTATTAGCTGGGTTCCTAAATTGTTTGGACCTGCGATTGCAGGGCTTCTGTTCGGTAAGGCAACTATGCACTTAGTAACACAAGACATAACACAGAAACGGCTGGCCACCAGATCAGTTTATCCTCATTTGAAACTGTCATCATGGTATGCAGAGGTACTGTCATATATTAGGATCAAGAACTAAAGGCATTCTGAGGCTTGTTACATAACAACCATGATTTCATTAATGAATAAATTATGGGGTATTTATAAATGAAAATACTTTAAGTTTTTTTTTCCACTAAGCTGAGCATCTTGGCTCTTAGCAAGTATCATACTCAGTGATGTCATAATTACCACAAAGCTCATTTATTCTACCTTTCTTTATTACTGCTAAAATTAGAGACACACAATGAAAACAATTTTCCGCATACAAAAACTTTTGGCACAGCATACTCTACTGTACAATGTGTTTCTCTGCTTGAATGGCAAAACAGTGTCTTCGAACAGGGAGAGAAGGTGAGTGAGAGAGAACCCATTAACTCTACTGTGAAAAAATCTCGGGACCAAAGAACTCTACATCTGCATTCAAATGCCATTTAATCCTGAGAGATGATTTGCTTCTTGTCTCCTCTGCCTCTTTCTCTCTATCTCTCTATGCTTCCTGCATTTCATAACATTCATTATAACCTCTTATGCTTACCTTATAGAACAGGCACTATACAGCACAATTTCTGTGGTGTGTTTTTTCATCAGAGTGGCTGACCCCACAGACGGCCGCACAGAAGGCAGTCATGATGTCATGTTAGAAAATTTATCTTACAGTACAGTGTCTGGCGATCGGTAAATGTGTACGTGTGTATAAAGGGTATTATTATTTCTGTTCATTTCAGTGTAATTGACTGATTTGATTCAGAGCACCTTAAATTATTTGTTCTTTAACCTATATTACTGCAGGGTACATGTGAAGCGCCGGTCCTCACATCCCCGTGTTAAATTTAATGGTTTAGAAAGCCTCCCCGGGGGGTGGGGGGGGGGTATGGAGGAGTCCCTATTGCAGTGATCTAGTGTGGTTTTTATCTTAGTCAATGCAGTCCCAATAAAGCTCACTACAGAAGAAGAATGGGGATGTATGTTTGAGAGTGAGAGAGTAAAAAAGATGTGGGGGGGGGGTGTATTTATGTGTGTGTGTGTGTGTGTGTGTGTGTGTGTGTGTGAGTGTATGTGACAGACAGGAAAGCTGACTGCAAAAAGAAAAGAAAATATACATATTCAAAAAAGAATATAGAATAAAGGGTTGAAAAAAAAACTACAGAGGTACATCAAGAACAAAGAATAAGAAAGGAAGAGTTGGAGAGTGCAAAGACTCACCAATGTCCGCAAGAAAGAGAGAGAGAGAGAGAGAGAGAGAGAGAGAGAGAGAGAGAGAGAGAGAGAGAGCACAGAAGAAAGAGAGGAGGGGGTGGATGTGTTAATACACAGGAACACTGCATCAAACCAGTGCACTGCTCTGAGCGGGATGCGTCAGCAGTACATTCACGTTTCCATTGAAGGACAAAAGGAGGAGGTAGAACACAGAGGTTTGCCTGCCTGCAACCCTGTCACATAAAGGGAAAAAGCGCAAGAGGATCGTGTATGCTGGGGATACGGTGAGGACCGCTGCTGCCACCACTGTCGCCGTGGACAGGCTTCTCCTCCGGGTGCATGTGTGTGCGTGAATCTCTCTCTGCCTCACGCGCTCTCTCTCCTGCAGATTGCCAGGTAGTCCACAGCCTCATGGGCAGAGCAGGAGAACTGCCACAACTTACTACCTCAAGAAGCAGGAATAAAAGAATACCACGAGATCTTTGCCAGGGGTGAAGTACTATGGAATCGTATTCGAGACAAGCACTTTGAATCGACAGCACGTCACACAGCAAGATCAATTCCTCCTTTTTCTGACACTGAAGTGAGTGAGAGAGAGAGAGAGCATGAGAAAGAGAGAGAGAGCAAGAACACACAATCGCTAGAGAGAGCTTCACTGCTGCGATGCTGCTGCCCCCCTTCCTCCCCCTTCCTGCTTGCGCACTGCCACCCCCGAGCCCCCCTCCAGAGAAACTGACGGATTATTGCTAACTGTGCATGCGGCAGTCTGCAGCTGCTACGGCAACGAGCGGGAGAATAGATAGTTGAAAAAAGCAAGACAGAATGACCGCAATGTGCGGCTGATGGTGTTTTTTATATCTGACAGTGAACTGCTAATCGACAGGACAAGTGTCGATGAGGGGTGAACAACAGCGTGTCAGTCTTTAACAGGCAGGAAAGAAATTTTGCCAGAGACTTGGGATTTCGACTTGGGATTTAGTCCCAACACTACTGCTTTTTCTTCTTCGTTTTCTGCGCTACTTGCAGTTTGGACATGGAGCCTTATGAAAAATGTTCAGCTGTATGCAGCGTCGGCTTCCAAGGACAATCAGTGGGGGAGCTGAGAGGAGATCTTTTTCAGTCTGACTGGATCCGTGCACCTGCTTAGCTCAATGGGCCTTACCTCTTGAATCAGTTTCTTTAAAAGCTGCATCCCTCTGGAATTCAAAGGAGCCATTTTGGCACATCTATTCACAGTCCAGTTTACTTTTTTCGAAAATGTTGTAGAGATCTTACTGAACATTGTCAGTGTTATGCAAATTAAAAAAGGACATTCAGAGGAGAACTAATGATGTAAGTATATTGTATTTATACTTGTTTATACTTCTTCTTTCTTATTCCACAGTAATTCTTTATTCTGTAATCATTTGGCATTTCTCTCCCCCTCCCATCCCTCTGTCTTTCTCTTTAATGGGTGTAACACAGTACCATCCTGCATTGTAGATGGAAAGCAGAAGCAGTGTCTTGCTCAAGCCAGGGTAGGGCCACTGTTCTTCGTTCCTGAGCCGAATCCCCACAGGATGTTGAATTATGAATGCGCCACATCATGAGTCTCTTGTGGCAGGTAACTGTGCACTGGAACGCAGCCCTGCTCTGTGCAGTCTACCTCATGGTGCGAGCGTGGAGTGTGTGTGCCACCCCCACCGGAACGCAGAACTGCCCAGCTGTATGCTCTTGCAGTAACCAGTTCAGCAAGGTGGTGTGTACCAGGCGTGGCCTGGTCCGAGTGCCCCCTGGCATCCCCATTAATACACGGCATCTCAACCTCATGGAGAACAGCATTGAGGTAATCCATGCTGACACCTTTCGACACCTCCACCATCTGGAAGTGCTGCAGCTTGGCAGGAACTCCATCCGGCAGATTGAGGTGGGGGCCTTCAATGGTCTCACCAATCTTAACACCCTGGAGCTCTTTGACAACCGCTTGACTGTAATCCCAAGTGGCGCTTTTGAGTACTTGTCTAAGCTACGGGAATTATGGCTCAGGAACAACCCTATTGAAAGCATACCATCTTATGCATTCAACCGTGTCCCCTCCCTCATGCGACTGGATTTAGGAGAACTGAAAAAACTGGAGTATATCTCTGAGGGTGCTTTCGAAGGATTATACAACTTGAAATACCTAAACCTTGGAATGTGTAATCTGCGGGAGATGCCTGTCCTCTCCCCATTGGTGGGGCTGGAGGAACTAGAGATGTCAGAAAACTATTTTCCAGACGTCAAACCTGGATCCTTTAGGGGTCTGAAATCTCTGAAAAAGCTCTGGATTATGAACTCCAAAATCACCACTATTGAGAGAAATGCATTTGATGATGTCACAGCCTTGGTTGAACTCAACCTGGCCCATAATAACCTTAGCTCTTTGCCCCATGACCTTTTTGCACCCTTGAGTTACCTGGTAGAGCTGCATTTGCACCATAACCCATGGCGGTGTGACTGTGATGTAGTCTGGCTGGCTTGGTGGCTAAGAGAGTACATCCCTACTAACTCAACGTGTTGTGGCCGCTGCCACAGCCCTGCACATCTGCGAGGACGCTACCTAGTGGAGGTGGATCAGACTACGTTTCAGTGCTCTGCTCCTTTCATCCTAGATGCTCCACGGGACCTTAACATATCTGCTGAGCGGGTGGCTGAGTTCAAGTGTCGCACAGCTCCCATGTCATCTGTTAGATGGCTCCTACCCAATGGAACAGTTCTGACCCATGGCTCCAATCATCCTCGGATATACGTTCTTAATGATGGAACTCTAAATTTCTCCAACGTTTTGCCATCTGACACAGGTGTCTACACCTGCATGGTGACAAACATGGCTGGAAACTCCAATGCATCAGCTTACCTGAATGTGAGTGCAGCTGAGCTTAACACCTCTGAGCACCTAAGCTATTTCACCACAGTCACTGTGGAAATAGTGGCATCAACATCAGAGGAGGTGATTAAACCGAAGACGGTCACGGCCTCACCCTCCGTCTTCCAACCTGTGTTTATCTCAACTCCAACTGTACTACTGCAGAAACCAAGACAGGTTAGTGTGCCAACTCTTCAAGGAACAGTGGGCACACCTGCCAGCTTAGATGAGGCGATGAAGACTACAAAGATCATCATTGGATGCTTTGTTGCCGTCACACTGCTCGCTGCCATCATGCTAATTGCATTCTACAAGCTCCGTAAACGACACCAACAGAGGAGCACTGTGGCAGCTGCCAGGACTGCAGAGATCATTCAGATGGAGGAGAACGTTCCTACTACCACATCGGGAACAACTTTACCAGGAGAGGGTGCGATGGTGTTAGCAAACCTGAGAGATCGTAACAACACCTACAAATCCAGCTACAGCACCTACAAACCAGCACACTCTGCTCCCTGGACAGAGAACAGCATTGGCAATTCTCTACATCGCCCTCGGCCCACAACCATCAGCACCATCCCGGAACCCTACTTGATTAAAACTCACACCAAGGAGAAGGTACAGGAAACCCAGATCTAACATTTCCATAAACTTCTCCTCCTTCTACCCTTTTTCTGTTCCTCATGAAAACATGCAATAGAATGCACAAAGGAAAGACAGCGATTACTTTTGTACCCAGTGCAAAAATGAGACTGTTTTTCTTGTACATGCTTATATATAAATATATGAATATAAATATATAAATTAATCCACCATGGGGTGATAAGAAAAGCAGATTATATATAAAAAACGACAAATGAATTTAAAACTATTTTCTAATGTCTAACTTCTATTTAAGATGGGAAAATGAAGATAATGACATTACATTGCAGATGCATACAGATTTGTTTGAGAAGTCTGTGGTTTTTAGACCATGCTAGATATAAACCTGTAAACATTTCTACATAACTGTCCCCAGAATAATATTTACAAGTTTCTCTTGTAAGAGCACCAAGAATTTGTAATGTGCCAAATGTTATACATGAAGTTTCGGTTGAAGAATTATACAACAAAATGCAAGACATAAAAAAAAAAAAAAAAAAAAAAAAAAAAAAAAAAAAAAAAACCTTCTCCTGAGTCTGCTGAGTCTCAGTAGCTGTCAGCCAAATGGTTTTGGTCTCTTATGTGCTTTTTTCAGTGAGTGCTTTTAACTTCATATTTAAGGAAAATCCCCAGTACTGAACAAACACCTACAGTGTTTTCATAAGTGTAAATGGATACAAATTAACACTGATTCTAAATTCAATACTGGGGATTTTTCTATGCAGTTTGTTTTGTTTTGTATTGAACCTGTGTCTCAGAAAGAAGCAGTAAGGTAATCTGATTCCTCCTTTTTTCCCCGTTAATTCCCCTTGAGCCTATTTAGGTTTTTTTTGGATTTGACAAATTTATCAACAGTAGCTCTGACCATTATCCCCTCTGTTACTGATTCCAGTTCTTTTAAGATCCCAAATGTTTTTTTTTTAAGACTTGCGTGGCTTTTAGGGCTAAAATATAGTAAAAACGTTACAACAGTTGCCTCAGATTAGTAGTGTAAGGGCTGAACAGGACGTTCCTTTGCAACACTGCAGAGATAGTTGCAATGTCACAATGGTTTGTTGCAAGCTGTAAACATTATCATGACTGCTTAAAATATTTCGTTTCTTTGTAGAGAAAGGGTAAACAAAAGAATGTGTGAATTCTAGGGTGTCCTCAATGGTGATCATTCAAACAGTGAATTTCATTTGTCCTTATTTTAAGCAACACTATTTTTATGAGGAGTCTTCAGAGGTTACAACAATAAAACATTTGGTTTGTATTTCTCTAAAGATAACTCTTTGATCTTGCCTTTTTTCCCCCCACTTTTGTACACAGTGGTAGAAGTTTGCGAATTGTAATAGAAGCAGCGAAAACTAACCCCTCTCTGTCAGTTGTCATTTTGGGGAATGCGCCAGGTTTGTGTGTACAGGTCCAGTGCACAGAATTTTCATGGCACATTTTGCTGATCCTTCTTCTGTTGCAAAGCAGCTTGCTGGGATGATTCTAATCTTTGCCTTATCGGCGATAACATATGGTCCTACCTTATAAGAATGAATACTAGCTTCATGGCAAAAGGTCCAGCACTGACATAAAAGGAAAAAAAAAAGTAGTCTGCTTTTCTGACACAATAAATGCAATGTGATAGGCAGACATTGCTAAGATCTTATTTTCCCCATCATTATGGCACTTAGAGCTCAGGTAACACAACTCCATTTGAAGCACTGGACTAATAAGGCTAAGTGCGGCTTTTAATATCATCCATTATTGATCTTGTTAACGTGTGCACATAGAAAATTAGGTATGGAGCGCATGTGTGTTACATCAAGAAAGTGTATGTGAATTACATTCAGTGCCGTTTTCTGACTCCCTTTTACAGTGTAGTCTTGTAAACTCAACAATGCATATCCTTTTTTTTTTTTTACAGCAAAACTTCTCTTGCTCTAGAATATTTTGAATGCCTCTTCAGGCTATTTGTTTTTTTTTTCTTTAGTGAGTGACCTTTAATATGATTATAGTGGCTTACGTTCATATTATGCTGCCTTAGCATTTCAGGCAGATTCTTTACAACATTCTATGTTGACTCTCTGTATATGCAGAATATTAAAACATTTCTTCTGATGCCATGCAAAGTAAAGTCTGTTTTAGGATTGAATGGGTGCTAAAGTGCTATTACGCTGTACATTTTTAGCATGGATGGGAAGGGGGAGAGGGTATAATCAGGGGCAGTATGTCTTCCAATGCTGAGCTGCAGTAACCCAACATTAGCCTGCACACACACACACACACACACACACACACACACACACACACACACACACACACACACACAGCAATTTACTGCCCTCCCAGGACACT
The DNA here is from genome assembly GCA_028566435.1 of Scorpiodoras heckelii. Taxonomy (NCBI): domain Eukaryota; kingdom Metazoa; phylum Chordata; class Actinopteri; order Siluriformes; family Doradidae; genus Scorpiodoras; species Scorpiodoras heckelii. The sequence continues at coordinate 6,334,559 of JAOVVH010000039.1, forward strand.
TAGCATTCACACACACAGTGCTGCAAAACACATCACACAAAAACAGTAACACACCAGGCTAATTAGCTACCTTTACAGTTTTTATGTTATTTAGAAGAAAATAGTACAGCCTCGTGTCTGAGGCTGATGAGGCTTGAAAATTTGATCTGTAATAACACAAGGATCTGTTCTGCATAAGTTGATTTTACTTTCTCTCTACCCTGGGAACAATGAACCAAACACCAGGAAGTAGTTTAATTAAGTAGTTAATTTCATTTTAAAGCAAAACACTGCAGGTGAATAGGGCCATTAAAAAAAATAAAATAAAAAAAAAGTTATCACAGTTAATTTTTTTCAGTTAATTACTGAATATATTTTTTTTTCATGTTGTTCAAATTAAAATATTCATTTCTCTGTGAAGATTCTCTCAAAAGGAAAAAAAAAAGCCTATTAGATAAAGGTTTGTTAGAAAATCATTTCTTTATTGTTTAATCATGAAAACACTATGCACTGCCAGTTTTGAGTATAAAATGTAATGTAAATCCAACAGCGATATCCAATATGGGAAAATACTCAGCAGTATTCTTGTGGTTAGACACTGGAAGGAACTTTTCAAAATTTCATGAATGCAGGTCATCATGTGGTGTAATGTCTTTCCACTCTGGTAAGCATTGTTTATATGGTTTATGAAGAAAAATGACAAGCATAATGTAATGACACGTACACTCACATATATATCAGCAAACAAGCTTTTCCGCAGTATATGACATGATGTGCTTGTGACAAGTGGCTGGAACTTAAGCCGTCTTCAATGCTGATAAGTTTGTGCTGAATATGTAGTGGTCGCATATTCATACAAGAAATCTGAGAAATGTTTCATGTGACCAAAATTGTCATTTCTTCCTGTTGTCTGAATGTTTGAGTGACATGTGCTTATACCATCCATGAAAGGACATGACATTTGCCTTCCAGTCCGTCCCTTTTAAGCTTAATAGCCCTTAAACCATCACCACTTGTTTCTTCTCATGAAGAACCATCCAGTCTAGATAGCACTAGAAACACCTGTAGACTTTTGACACCCATCATTACAATGCATGTCAGACACAAAAAGGTGAAGTGGACCCCGAAAATTCAATAGCACATGAACAGAGATTCTAATTTGGTTGCGAATAGGCTTAATTTGACGGTTCTGTCAGATCTTTAATGGGCAAAGTCTGTGTGCGTGTGCTTCTATTGTCCTGTGTGACATCAGCTTGTATCATTAGGCTTATCTTATTGCTTGTATTATTCCTCTCCTTTTTTATGATGCTAATTGACTTACCATTATTGGCTTTCCATGTCAACATTACTGCAGCAAAGGGTTCGCTTTGAGGATGTGTGTGCTGAGGAAAAAGGCTACTATTTGATGGCCTCTCCATGAGAAACTTATCACTGGCACAATTATCCTGACAGATTTGAGAATTGCTTTTTTCTTCGTTCTTTTGCAGCCTGGTATGTTGGTTTTCTGCAGTCTGATAGATAATCATGAGGAGTGAGATGGAGTAGGGTGGAGAGGAGCACGCGACAGATGTTTATCAGTTAATGAAGTGTCTAGGTCAGGCCAGGGTGGTCTTTTTCTCTATTTGGCATGCACACTCTGACCACCGTTTTGGCCAGAACAGCAATCTGATTTGATAGTTTCCACGAGCTGGTGACTGACAGAGACATACTGTAGGTAAAATACAAAAATAGGATATCATGTTTTATTCAAGCACACCCAGAGTTACATACCTTCATTTCAATGATACTTAAATATGCATGATACATTGGTATAAGCATTAGGAAGTATATTGGTTCCTAATGATTCTAGTTCATTAATTTAATGAGCCTTGACCAGGATTCAAGTGATTGGCTTAGAACTCATCATGGCCAGTATTACTGATGCATAAAGTATGCAAAAAGTAAATTAAATTAGGTGCAATAATTATATTGTATTAATGTAATAGGTTTTGCTTTATTGCCAGTCAAAAGTACTGGGACTGATAGACTGTCAAGGCAATGTACAGTTAGTATGACTGATATGAATTTTGAATGCAATGATTGGAGGAGTTCTAGGACAACCCCGTAAACTTATCTTATTTTGCTGTCCACTTTTGCATACAGGTCGGAGAGAGAAAGAGAGAGAGAGAGAGAGAGAGAGAGAGAGAGAGAGAGAGAGAGAGAGAGAGAGAGAGAGAGAGAGA
>JAOVVH010000039.1:6385990-6396710 GCA_028566435.1 Scorpiodoras heckelii
TCAGACGTCCCGGCGACCCACCCCAAAGTCCCACCAAGAAAACAAAGAACAGTCCTCAGTCTCTGCAGATAAAGTCCCACAGGTGGCGTGGCGGGCCCTGCATCCGCTGAGGCCATGTAGAGGCAGGCAGGAGTGAGTTCGGTGAAAGGGCATGCCCCTGGGAGTCCGTACAGTGTCCATTGGCTGCCAGCTGTAGTCTCCATGGTGAAAGGCAGTCACGGTGGGTGATCACTACTACACTAAACACTACTACCCCCCACCCAAAGTTTTAACTAACATGCACATCACAAGCTGGCCTTTTTTAAACTAACACGTACATAAACGAACTGGTATTATTAAACTAGCATATACATTAACTAACTGGCATGTTTAAACTAGCATGTACATCACTACACAAACTGGCTTCCTACAGCATGCAACACATCCAGACGAATCAGCGACACTGTGAGACCGTATCAAGGAGAGCTCTTACCGTCGTCTGGCCGAATGAACAGTCCGTGTAGTGTTCAACCCAACGCGATGAGAAAACCCGATCACCGGCGTTGTATAGGCATCTCCCACGCGCAGGTGCGTCCATAAGCGCCCGCAGATCATGGCAGTCTTCCAAAGGCAGTTCAACCAGCACCCGCAGGGCTGTATCATGCAGCGGTAAACCCAGGTACGCCGCCATCGCGCCATCCCACGTGCCTCGCCATTATGTCGGTCGGTGCTCCGCAGTCAGTCCTTCTGATGCTCCCGTTTCTGGACGGAGAGTTCACGTGCACTGAGGGAACCGCCATCGTTTCTCCGCCTCCCGCTGACATCACCAGCTGGCTTGCCCCGGCGGCATGAAAACATCGTGTTGATAGCGCTTGTACTCCCGATGGATCGCTCCACTGCTCTGCCCGGTTCGCCGTGTAGACCGCTTACATCACCCTGGGCGTCCGTCTCTACCATCGGTAGAGAGAGGTTGTGTCCCGGCGTGGTCTGTCAGCGTTCTCTCTGGCTTCCCGGTCCTTGCCACTGCTTGAGTTTCCCTGTCATCACGGTAAGCCACTCAAGCTTCTTCGTCAACTCGGTTATCCCGGCTTGAGCTTCTCCGTGAAAGGCTTGCTTCTGACACCAAATGTGGTGACCAGTATGGACCAGGCAGAGACATCATGTTTTTTTCTTTTATTGCTGTTTTAACACAACGCCTGCAAATGCAGGCGGAATAGGAACATGGAAGCGATGCCCTTCCCAGTTTTCTCCCACAGACACATTCCCCAATAAACTCTTTTAGTCCATGGTAGATCCAACTGGCCCAGATGGCATGCTGGGAACACACTCACCCAACGCACAACCCCACCCCCAAACACACACATAGTTACAGCCGTCAAGATAATATCTTTTCCAAGGAGCATGTCTATTTAATCAGGATAATGCCAGGCCTCATTCTGCAAAAAACAGTATGGCTTGACGGGTCTGCCTTCAGTCCAGCTCTGTCTCCTATTGAACATGTAGCAGCTCAATTCTTGTACACAGCAAGAATGGGCAAAAATTCCACTTGTAAAGCTGTACCCATTAGTATCTTCTATTAAAAAGGTAAAACGTATAATGTGATTTAAAAGTATAATTAAAACAATAAAGGTGTTGTGATCCAGTAGTAAACATGCCTCTGTCACAATTTTTCTGTGAGTCTGTTTCAGACCTCAATTTTTAAATTTGTTTATCTTTACCAAATAGAATTAAATTCATCATTGATCATTTTATTTGTCCTTTTGTCTGTTGAATAAAGCTTCAAGGGGATTCACAAATTACAGATTTTCAGTTGAACAGTATGATTTTTAAAAATTGCCTGCAAAGCCTTGCGCGTAAAATCACACTTACTGTGTCGACAGGTCATACAAATGATTCATTCAAGAGCCTGCAGCTTCCCTGATAAATTAAGAGTTTCACCAGCCTACATGCTTATAGACAGTTACATGCATGAAAAGGTCTATTTTGTTTGAAAAAAAAAAAGGAAATAGACAGTGATGATGACTTGCAATTGAATTCTCAGATTTAAATATAGCCCTCGGCCTTGTTCTTGATTTTGTCCTTTATATTATACGGCGGTGGTGATTAATTGAACTACATTTCCATATCATGGTTTTAAATGTACCTTGTGCTATTCACTGACATATGTCCTGAAAATACATCTAGCTTCATTTCTTTTATATAAGAGAAAAATTTTTTAAAGCAACACTAAACCTAAAAATGCCTCTTAGCAACAAGAACAAAATCGTGCTGTTTCTTAATAAGATCCATTTGTTTTTCAACCTCATTTGCATTTTTGGTTTTAAACTAAGGAAAAGCCCTGAATAATACAATAGACTCATATTTATTTTGCCACATGCAGGCAGCAGAAGCTAGTAACAGCAGCATTCACAAAGAGAGAAGAAGAGAGTATAAGTGGTAGAATTCAGTTTTATTGTAGCTTATGGCAAAAGTGAAACATTTATTCCTTGTCATCAGGTTTTGTTACAAAACAACAGGAGAAACAGAACCATGCTTTGTATAAAGATTCTTATACACAGACGCTATATACGTTATGTTGTTGCCAACCAATTTTGTGGTAAAGTACTGAATTATGGATGAACACATGCATCATTTATTATCAAAGATTCTCTGCAAAAAGGCATCAATAAAGCAGATCCAATAACCAGCTCCTATAAAACCTGCCATAAACACTTGTCTTCCTCATTAGACCCCAATCACTCTTAGGTCTGCTGCATAATCCTTGTCAGAGAAACATTTCTGCAACTTATCTTCCTTTTGTTTCAATTTGACTTCACTTAGAGAAAGTCCATTTTCTAGTCCTTGCATGCTGTTTCGAATTAGTATGCCAAAGGGATAGTGAGTTGTCCTCAAATTTAAGTGGGCAGTAGTGATGCAGTAAGCTATGACTCATATACTGTAAACCAGTAGCGAACCGGATGTTTCCTTGTTTTAAGACATGAATGATGCAAAAGTGCTACATATGTGATTAATGGCAGGGGTCCATGGCAGGGGTCAGAAAATAAGAAGACAAGGGTAACACAGTGTGACCTAAGAAATATATGGCTGTATCTGTTATCCTGTCTACATCCAGATAGTGTCAAAAGCAGATACTCTATTTGAATTGATGCTACTCCCTACACACTATAAACAGTGCTTTATACATTCCCTGCATCTCTAAGATACATTGTTTGGACAGTAACCTCTTGCAGTGCACTGTAGGATTTCACAGAAACATGATATTCTTCACTGTCTTTTCATAAATGGCTATACAATGGAACAGAATATACTGGTTATGAGATTTAATTCGTGTGGTTTCAATTTACACCAATTAAAAGTAGGGAAACTAGGAAATCGAGAAAGAAGAAATGGAATGTTACACAAAATATAATATTTATACTACAGATATGTTATACTATGTTATCATATTTCTATAGTAACACCTTACACATACACTGATCAGCCATAACATTAAACCCACTGACAGGTGAAGTAAAGAACATTGATTATCTCACAGTCAAGGGGTGGGATATATTAGGCAGGGAATAATGTGAGCACTCAACATTGATGTGTGGGAAGTGAGAAAAATGGGCAAGCATAAGGATCTGAGCAACTCTGACAAATTGTGATGGCTATACAAATATACAATATAAACTGCAGGTCTTGTGTAGTGTTCCCAGTAAGCAGTGGTTAGTACCTACCAAAAGCAGTTCAAGAAAGGGCAACAGGTGGACCGGCGACAGTGTCTGGGCAGCCAAGGCTCACTGATGCGCATGGGACTGAAGGCTAGTCTGTCTGATCTGATCCCTCAGAAGAGCTATTTAAGCAGAAATTGCTGAAAATGTTAATGCTGGTTGTTATAGAAAGGTGTCAGAATGCACAGTGTATCACAGCTTGCAGCACATGAGGCTTTCTAGCTGCAGACCAGTCAGAGTGCCCATGCTGACCCCTGTACACCAGTGAAAAGACCTACAATAAGATCATGAGCATCAAAACTGGACCATGGAGCAATGGAAGAAGGTGGCCTCAGCTGATGAATCACATTTTCTTTTACATCACGTGGATGGTCGGGTGCTTGTATGTCGATTACCTTGGGAAGAGATGGCACCAGGAAGCACCATGGGAAGAAGCCAAGTTGGTGGAGGCAGTGTGTTGCTCTGGGCAATGTTCTGCTGGGAAAACTTGGGTCCTGGATTTCATGTAGATGTTACTTTGGCACGTACCACCTACCTAAGCATTGTTTCAGACCAAGTACACCCATGAATTCATGGCAACGGTGTTCTCTAATGGCAGTGGCCTCTTTCAGCAGAATAACACTACAAACATTGTTCAGGAATGAATTGAGAAGCATGACAAAGGGTTCAAGATATTGACTTGGCTTCCAAATTCCTCAGATCTCAATCCGATCAAACATCTGTGGAATGTAATGAACAAACAAATCCAATCCATTGAGGCCCCACCTTTGAATTTACAAGATTTAAAGGATCTGCTGCTAATGTCTTAGTGCCAGATACCACAGCACAACTTCAGAGCTCTCATGGAGTCTACACCTTGATGGGTCAGAGCTGATTTGGCTGCACAGGGGGGACCTATGCAATATTAGGCAGGTGGTTTTAATGTTATAGCTGATCGGTGTAAGAGAATTAAAAGCATTTGTAATTACTGATGTAGTGTTTTTTATATTTGGGGTGGTGGTGGTGACTGTTTATAGATTCTATAATGTAAGTGATAACAGGAACTAGCTTGTTTTACAACATGTTCCATTAAACATTAAACATAACTATAAACATTAAAAAAGGAACATTCTTAAAAAAGTATTAAAAACTGCTATTCTTAAAAAAAAACAATTTTAATTGTTGTCAATTTGCTGCTGTATATATAAAGCAAATAAAACACTTTGGGGCATGCTGTTACTGGAAAATAATCAACTTTGGATGCACCATTTGAGATGGAGAAAAAGTCAGAGGCCACAACTAGTGTAGGAGTAAAACAAAAAAAGACGCTAGTAGGGCATTTTAAACGATTAAACATAAACATTTTAGTACAGGTGGGTTGTTGTTGGGTTGCTAGCAATTGTTTTCTCCATTTCCTTCTCCGCTGTGTTTTTAATTAATGGCAGCATGGCATCCAAACTTGTTTTGTAAGCTGTTTCAAGTGCCCAGTGGCCCTGCTGTGATTTAAATAAAGGTTTACAAAACTGACAGTTATCCACATTTGGCAAGGTTTCTTAATTCTTGTTTTATACTGTATGCATTGATTATCTTCTGAGGAAACATAAGGTGCTTTAAGCCTCATCTCCCTTTAGGTACCTGCAGAATGAACATTCATATCTAAGTCTTTAAATCCTCATGTACAAAGAATTATTTTACCTCTGGAACACAGTCATATTCAACTATTTTATTTATTTATTTATTTATTTATTTATTTATTTATTTATTTATTTATTTATTTATTTTTACTATTTGTCTAACACGAGCCATGTTTTTCATCACTAGGCCCAAGTATTGCAGCCTGTGCATTCCAGTGGTGTAAATCCATGCAAATTCATTCGTCAATTTGTCCTTACAGCAGAATATTGTATTGATATCTGCCTTTGTGACAGCAGCTGAATATGAACACACATGATTAACTCAAGCTTCTTTAATATATTCCTAGTGGTGATTTTTTTTAAGAGAGAGAGAAATTGCAAATGCATGTCTCTTTGGTAGTAATGTGTGGCTTTATGCCTTTTTTATGAGTTCACCTTCTTTGCTCAGGCTTGTGAAGGTTATTGTTATAATGTGTTTCATTACAGGTCATCATTCAATTGTAATCAGCAGCTTAATTTTAATATAATAGACTCCAGGTGAATGTAACTGATGGAAAAATGTGGTCTGATTACTTTCCATTACCTGCTTACTTTATTATTTTTTCTTCCAATACCTCATTCGGTGCTGGCTGTGCAAGTGATTTTGCCTATTTATTTCCTTTGTGGGGTTTATTGCTTAAAAGTTTATTGCTTAAAAATTTCCCCTCAGTGGTTTTGCTTAACACATTAAAATGTAATTCTACAAGTAATAATCTTAATCTTTCAAATTGTCTATATTACAGAGTATATGTATATTTTATTAGTGAATGAGAACAGCACATTTGGAATTATCCTGGTTAAATATTCATCAGTTTGTCATAATATTTTATCCTTAGCACCAAACTCCACCACCTTTTTCAGTTTGACTTTATTCATTCATTCATTTTAGGCATGTAACCAAAAATAACCTCATTATTTGGTACAGTTAGATACAGCACGCTTAAACAAATACAAATGTATATGAATATTTGGAGCAGTAAAACAAATACAATATATGGACAAAAGTATATTACATCTGCAGAGGCTTTTATGACATCCCATTCTAAATCCATAGGCATTCATATGTATTTGGTCCCCCTTTGCAGCTAAAACACCTTCCACTATTCTGAGAAGGCTTTCTACAAGATTTTGGAGTGTGTCTGTGGGAATTTTTGCACATTCATTCAGAAGAGCTTTTATGAGGTCAGATATTGATGTAGGGTAAGAGGGCCTGGCTTGCAATCTCCGTTCTAGGTCATCCCAAATATATTTGATCGGGGTTGAGATCAGGGTTCTGTGTGGGCCAGTCAAGTTCTTCTACACCAAACTTATGGACCGTGGACCTTGATTTATGCACTGGGGCACAGTCATGCAGGAACAGAAAAGCGCCTTCCCTAAAATGTTCCCACAAAGTTGGAGAAATACAATTGTCCAAAATGTCTTTAGCATTAAGATTTCCCTTCACTGGAACTAACTGGCCTTGGCCAACCCCTGAAAAACAACCCCATAGCATTATCCCACCTCCACCAGGATTTACAGTTGGCACAATGCAGCCATGCCGGTAATGTTCTCCTGGCATTTGCCAAACCCAGACTCATAAATTAGACTGCCGGATAGAGAAGCATGATTCGTCACTACACAGAACGTTTCCACTACTCCACAGTCCAGTGGCTATCTGCTTTACAAAACTCGATCCAATGCTTGGCATTGTGCTTGGTGATGTATGGCTTGCATGCAGCTACTCGACCAAAGAATCCCATTCCATGAAGCACCAGGTGCACAGTTTTTGTGCTGATGTTAGTGCCAGAGGAGGTTTGGAACTCTGCAGAGCTTTGGTGGCTTTTGTGCACTATATGAACTTTTGTCCATATAATGTATACAGATTGAGGTATTGTATTACACCTTTGCATCATCCCTTTATTTTTGGTAAGCACTCGGTTAGGGTAGTGGTCAGGGGCAGAGCTATAGGGCAGCAGGCGGGGCCATTGCCCGCCCAGGGCCCTCCCCTGGCCATGCGGGGCCCCTCCAGTGCCGCTGTGGGCCCCCCGTTACCGTGTATTTGATTAACATGTGCCTTTCTGGAACTTGTGCTGATGTTTTTTTAAAAGCCAACCATATATATGATCAGTGCTAATTATTTTAGCTATACAGCCTTATCATGGCTTGAGATTTCAAAAAAAAATCTTTGAAATCCCTAAACAAACGTAAAATATAACGAATAGCAATGTTTCGAAGTTAAACGAAGCTGCTCGTTTTCTATTTAATTGGTTTCCATTTAAGGAACTTGCTAAAAACTACAATGCATGATGGGGTGGATCTAAAGGCCGTCTAAGGTGTTGCGCCCCCGGGGGGGCCCGGCGGTGTTTTGCCCCGGGGACTTTTGTGTAGTTGTTCCACCACTGGTTGTGGTGGATCCAGAGCTTATCCCAGGAACACTGGGTGTGAGGCAGTGAATAGACACCAGTCCTTTGCAGGGCACCATGCACACATTTTCACACCTAGGGGCCGGTTCACCTACTGGAAAATGTTTGGGAGATGTCAGGAAACCGGAGAATTCAGAGGAAACCATACAGAGATGTGGAGAACACAAACAGTAGTGTGAGTTCTAGATTGAACCAGTGAGCCTGGAGCTGTTAGGTTGCAGTGCTACCCACTGTACTGCTGTGCTGCCCTGTTTAACTTTTGCTGTGCTCCACAGTTCTGGTTTTAGTGTTACAGGAACACAGGTGCCTTGAGACTGCAGATGAGCACACATGAAACTTCCATTAATCTCCCAGCCACCATTTAAACTTCCTATGTCATAATCAAACTTGCCACAAATACAAAACATCTCACTTAGCTTCCTAAATGGAGTGGAAACATCCATCCAAACCAGAAAATTAGCATCTAAATAGTAAACATCTGTGAGTGAGTTTCATAGGGGCAAAGATTATTTCTATCATGAGCCCATTTTCTGACTTTTTAAGCTTGCTCCTTTAAGAAGAAGACAGAGAGAGAGAGAGAGAGACTGAGAGATAGTGACTGCAGCACATTAAAGTAGGCATTTAAATTGCACTCTTTCTAACAGGGAGTCATCTCTGGGGAAGGAAAGTAATATCACTGTAATATCATCTGAATGAAAATGCAGAAGAGGCATAAAAGGGGTTGGGTTGGTCACTGAAAGTTGTACACTGAAATCTAGTGAGGTCTTCCCAATATGGATTGGTTAGTACCTACCAAAAGTGGTCCAAGGGCAGCCAACTGGTAAACCTTTGACAGGGTCATAGGTGATCAAACACCCTTTGATGTCTGTGGGATGTGAACTTTAGCCCATCTGGTCTGAAGCCACAAAAAACACTATTGTAGTAAAAATTTCCTATAAAAGGTGATCTGGTCTGATTTATTACATTTTCTGTTACATTATGAAGATGTTTGGGTGCATGTGCCTTGCTTACCTGGGGAGGAATTGCCGCCAGGATGCATTGTAGGAAGAAGGCAAGCCAGCAGAGGCAGTGTGATGCTCTGGGTAATTTTCTGTTAGGAAACCTTGGGTTCTATCTTTCATGTGGATGTTCTTTCGACATGTATCACCTACCTAAACCAAGTATGATGAACTTAAATCTATTTGTTGTAGCCATCAATTAGTAAATTTGTTTATATTTAACAAATAGAATTACATTTATCATTAAAAACACTGAAAATCTTTTCTTTGTCCTTTTGTCTGTTAAGTCAAGGTGCTAGTGAATCAACACAGATTTCAGTTTTTCTTACATTTTTAGAAAGTGTCCACACTTTTCTGGAAATACTATTTATATATACTGTATGTGAAGTACAACAGAGTTGAGAATAATTGGTGAAAAAAGGAAAGATTGTCATTATATAGACCATAAATATTAGATCTATGATGTAATTGTTGGTAATAAACACACTAATAATAACGTAACAGGAGGACAATTAGCAGATATCAGCGATGCTCAATGCTCTTACGAACAAGTGCTATTTTTATTCAGCATTATAGCGACTCCTCTATGTCTGGTGTTCCAAGTTGCTGAATTTAATTGAAGTCTGGAGTTTATAATTTTGATTTTTTGACAAATAGCTCACTTGGAGCACAAGTGAACATTCAGTTCAAGAATGATTCACACCCTTGATAAAGATAAGCAAAAAAAAAATTAAAAAAAATAAAGGTTGTGAAAAGTGTGTAAAAAGTGAATTAGCTTAATCTCACACTGAAAGTATGACTAACAGGTAAATGTACAATCATATACATATCAATGAAATGTACATACGTGTACATTTTAGAAAATAAAACCCTTAAATAAACTTTTAACAAAGCCACTTTTTACAATTATTGGCATAGGACCTAGTTCTAGACAGTTCCAGCAGTGTCTAGAGAGCCCCAAGCACTTGTACTAGTGGTTTGATGAAAAGCTTTCTTCTGGCATGCCTTCTGTATAGTTTACTGGCATGGAAGTGGTTTATAATTGCAGATTTGAAGATTTGGAGACACCCCAGAATGCTACAATCTTCTGCAAATCTCCAACTGTGACCCTTAGAGTTAAATCCTTAAAGTTTTTGCCTCTAAAACAGTCCTCCTTACAGTATGTGGGCAAAATACACTTATGTCCTAGTCCAGGCAGATTCATTACAGCTCTGGTTGTTTTAAACTTCTTGATCTTTTGCCCTAACTGTATGCAGATATGGACGTTTTCAGGCATGCATCTATTTTTTATAGCAATTTCTTTATTTATGAAAAGCTAAACTCATTTGTCTCCCTTCTTTTGTACATTTTATGATGTTCCCCATGTTGAAGAATGACTAGTGCTAAGTGCAGGCTACTTGACTTTCAAAATCTTTTACTCACTGACCTGTTCACACTACATGACCTGAATCACTTGCACGCAGTTGTTTGGTGTTGTAAAGGAGTACACACTGCACAGTTGTTCACAGATGCACACATTACACTGATCCCAAATCAAACTTTTTTTCATGAACATAAATGCTGACTGTCAGTATTTTGTATTCAACCAAAAAAAGAGAGAAATGCGGATTAAATATTGCTTGGGGACGATGTGGCCAGTGTATACTGAAAAGAAACATAAATGTTCTTTACAGTGCTCCATCCCGAATCATAATGTTTTTACTTTTGCTATTTCTAACAACTATGTGGCTGTGACATGGAATAGAAACAAAAGAGAATGTATAAATTTCCTCTGGGTTCTTGGTTACTGTACTTATGTTTAGCCCTTGGCCTCAGACATAATTGATGGATAATAAACTGAATTCAGTGAACTGTTGTGTATAAGAAAGATACAAACCTCCATCCATCCATCCATCCATATTCTTCCGCTTATCCGGGACCGGGTTGCGGGGGCAGCACACTGAGCAGGGACACCCAGACTTCCCTCTCCCTACACA
>JAOVVH010000039.1:7062155-7072441 GCA_028566435.1 Scorpiodoras heckelii
CAGAGAGTTACATAAACACTGTAAGGTGTTAAATCAACACTCTGGGTGTTCATTTAAGACCGGGGATTTGCTGTGTAGGATCCAGTGGGCCAGAATGATCCTTAATGGAGTTCAGACACCTTCAATTAATAAACAAATAAATCTGATTGGCAGTTTGAAATGACATTTTCCTGTGCTGCAGTCTGGCATTCCTTCCAACTGATTGCATTGAGATGTTCACTCAACAAATCAGAAAGTAATGTCACCTCACAGCCCCGCCCACACACACACAACACCTTCTTTTTCTGTTCTCATCCCTTCTCATCAGTGGGTTCATGCATGCAAATGTCGATGCGGTACGTATCATCAGCATCTAGCTAACTACAGAAGGAACAAGTGAAAACGGAGTTGCTTTTTTTTCGGAGTTGAAGGTAATTTCACATCAAGCTCAACATTTGTCACCAAACACACAAGCAGTTTTATGTACGGCAAGGTAGCAGACACTTCAGTTAACACCTTTATATGTACACTGTGTAATCCAACCCATAATTATGTATGGGTGGGCAATGAAGTTTTGCCAGTGATATATGAAGTGCAAGTCCAGTTAGTGCATGCTGCTTTTGTTCTTAATGAGTTTTAAATGAGTTCCTTCTGAGCAAAAATTAAACAAATTATGACTGAGCGCTCAAGTGGAATAAAACACATGTATGTATACACCTCAATCAGAATAGAGTAAACTGATTAAATACAAGATAACAGCCATGTAAACCTTTGTGTCTGATTAGGATCAGAATATGTGTGTGCACTTGGGTTAAGATGTGCCTAAGGAAGCATGGTTCAGGTTACAGCTTCAAATCTGCTGAAAATAATTGTAAGCTTGAATATGAAATGTGAAACGCCAAACAAGTTCTTTAAGATTGTAAACTCTACTTCCTGCTGTCCATTTGATAATCATAATGTGTTGAATTTTTACTCAGAAGGAACTCATTTAAAAGTTATTAAGGACAAAAGCAGCATGTGCTAACTGGACTTGCACTTCATATATCACTGGCAAAACGTCACTGCCCACCCATACGTAATTGCTGGGACTTTTTGAGTTCTGCATTATTGAGTCAGTGCAAAAAGAAGAGCTGTGGCAGATTCTCCAAGACACTCGTATATCTTACCAGCTAATTACTTATAGTACGATGCAGAAGTCTTAAGCACATGCAAAGATGTAAAGCAAAGATGCCTTCAAAAATAATGAAGAAGTTCCTACATTAAAGAAAACACTATAACTGCACTATAATAAACTAAAGGAAGTCAATATTTCTTGTGTTTTTTTCCTTAAACAGTGTTCCCAGGTACAATGTGTGCAGCTTTATAAGAAAATTAGCTTTTAGGTTTTACTGAGCGTCTTGGAGAATCTTTCACAGTTTTTCTGGAGACTTTGTCACACTTCCTTTTTTTGCTTGCAAAAAGCATTATGTTTTTTGTCTGAAAAGTGGTCTGTTATGTAATGTGTTGTCTTGTAATGTGTTTTTTGACTTTGCAATATTGAGTCAGTACAAAAAGAAGAGCTGTGGCAGATTCTCCCAGATACTCAGTAAAACTTACCAGTTAATTACTATACAGTACGATGCAGTTTGATTATTAACAGACTATTAGGTTGCGTATAAATCAATGCTTTCAATCAATTCTAATGAAGTTTTTCGTTAATGGTTATGGGAAAATAACTGTTCATCTAACCTATCATTTAACCATATGTGTTATAAGCTTACCTTTAAATAAGTCCTTACAACATCCACATTTGTTTACCAGATTGTTCTAAAAATTGCATTACTAGTTTTTCATCATTGTAATTATGGTTAGGTAGTTCATAGTCTATTCTGATCCACTGAACATACAGTACTGCGCAAAAGTCTTAGGCACCCTATTGTTTTTAGCTACAGCTTTTGTTATTAATGTGGGGGTTTTTTTGTTCTGCATTATTGAAACAGTAAAAAAAGATTTTATATTTCCAACAAAAAAATTTGTCACACAAAAATGTTTGTATGTCAGTAATGAAAGCAACACATTACATAACTGACCTCTTTTCAGACAAATAACATAATGCTTTTTGCATGCAAAAAAAGAAGTAAGTGTGACAGTCAAAGTCTCCAAAAGAGCTGTGGCAGATTCTCCAAGACACTCAGTAAAACTTAAAAGCTAATTTCCTTATAAAACTGCACACATTGTAGCTGGGAACACTCTTTAAGAAAAAGACACCAAATATTGACATCGTTTAGTTTATTACTGTTTACTGCACTTTTTCAAAAGCATATTTGCCTTACAGCGAGTCTTTGCATGTGTCTAAGACTTCTGCATTGTACTGTACAGTAATAAGCTGGTAAGTTTTACTGAGCGTCTTGGAGAATCTGCCACAGCTTGTCTTTTTGTACTGACTCAAAAATGCAGAACTAAAAAAAAATCCATCAATAACAAAAGTTATACCTAAAAACAATAGGATGCCTGAGACTTGCACAGTTCTGTATATTTGATGAAAAATAACAAATAGCAAAAAATGCTAGTCAAGTGAATTAACTGAAATCAAAATGAACAAATAAATGCATTATTTAATTTGCCTTCCATGTAATCCCACTCATGATGCCCCCAAATGATTTCCCAAATTGCCCAGTGAGATTTACTTCAAAAACTGTTGTCTCCTTCATAATCACTACCATCTTTAATCCCCGATCTTACTTATACCTTCAGGTTGTGGCTTATATACTTCATGCTCACTCATCAACCCACTCTTTTAGATCAAATAAGCTACTGTAAACTTACTGTCTGTCGCACACACCTGAGATTTAAGGTGACTGAGATTTAAGGTGACTGAGATTTTAAGGCCATACCACCTAAACTGTGGAATTCTCTGCCCATACCTTTAAGGTCTGCTGATTTTGTGGATTAGACACATCTGTTTAGACAGGCATTTGCATAATCCATATGCATTTAATGCATTTATTGCATATTGTGTAATTTTATTATGCATTTTTAGTTTTTTAGCTTAAAATGTTTAAGCATGTGGCATGTGGATGGTCACTTCATCCTCTATGTTTTTCCCTCTTGTATTCCCTCACAGAGTTTATAGCTTATGCCTGTGAAACGTGATATACAAATACATTTTACATATTTACTTTTTTACAATAAAAAAGATTAGTGCCACCACTATGGTACGAGACAAGCATCAGCATGAATTAAAACATGTGTTGCCATAATGGCATTCTGTGTGAAGGTGAAATGGACTGGAATGACTTGATTCCCTGTGGTCCAGGTTGCTGGTTCTCATTAACAAACGGGTGAAGGAAGGAACAGAATTCAACTACAGGTACAACTACAGCTTTGTGATCAGGATCATTAGATTAGGACTGTTACGGCTTCCGGACCATACGCCAGAGTCTCATAATTACAAAGCATACCTTTCACTTTCCATTTCTGTCATTTCTGCTTTCTCCATCCAGGTGTGCTGCCAGTGGTCGATGTTTATTGGATGGTTTTGAATAAACTGGCGCCTGGGTGGCTGTGTTTTTAATGTAGTGTCCCTTATGGCAGGCGTAATATATTTTAGTAAGCGTTGGTCCCTTTGGAAAACATAGCAAATGTTCATAATTTCATTCCACTAATTTAATATTACAGACAAGTTATGAACAGTGAATTAGCCCTGAATGCCATGGACGGCGTGGCTTCTGTAAGGCAGACGTCATGCAACACATGCTTGTTCAATTTTGTTATAACAAAGTAGCACTTCCAAAAAAAACCTCTCAGCGTTATAAAAGTGTTTAACTAAAACATATACAGCAGCCAAAGTGCCCAATTAAGGTACCCAAATTGCATGGTAGTGTGCCAGCACACAAGGACACTGTGTTAATGTCACTCATTACAGGAAACCAATCCTGTGATTTTGTTCCACTATAATATTTTCATTCCAGACTTGACCTCACCCTTGCCCTCCCTGACCTGTCATTAACAACATCTGAACACTCTGGCACAAACGTGTACATATGTGTTTGTGTATTTGTTTAAAACATGTGGAAGAAAGTTCAAAAAACGATGTATCCAGGCTCATTAAGGAGGACCAAATTTGGGCACCCTGGGAAGGCAAGGGCCATTTGGCCATTTGACTCATTGACACCAGTAACTTTACTGCCAGACCAGTGGTAAAAGCCAGATGGACCATAATACTTAACAAAGCCAGTTTCAGTTTCTGAACGGAATTTACCATTGATGAAATCCTGATTAGTTTTAATAAACTGAATTTAATCAAAGCCATATGGTTTTGAACCTATAACAACTAAACATACCGCACAGAGGTGCAGAATATGACTACTGCATAGAGTGATAGAACGAGCAAGAATGAAGTGAAATAAGCATACCAAATTTCCAAATTGTTGCTTAAGCAGTTCTTGAGATATTGAAATGTGTCAGTTGCTGTGCCCTCTATGGGTGAAATTTCACGAAGTTTGCATCTAAAGAATGTGGAAGGGATGCGGGGTGTGGAGCTTTGTGAAGTTTGAGCTTTCACGTCACAAGATATTGACTAGTGATGTGCTAGATTTTTTAATTGAATACGGTAATGAACCTAGGGCAATATATTCTATTGAATCTCCGAAAATGTCGGAGCAAATTTTCACATAGTCTGTTTCTTGATTAATTGACCACATAGTTGAAGTCTAAATAATGGCGTTCTCGCCTAAAATATCTTATAACTTCATTTCATAACACAACAACAGTAGTATTTCGAAGTTTTTCTCCTCCACCAGCATGCTGAGCTTGGTGCGAAATGCATTCTGGGATATCTGACTGTCCCAAGTCAGCAAAAGTCACCTCCCGATGCATCCTTGATAACATGGATGGAGCAAGGCGTGTTTAAACCATACTTGGCTAGATGCAGACTTTTGAATGGAACAGTATTTGGGCTGCAACTGATGATGTTTACACAAGAACACAATTACAGACAAGAACACTCAGGCTTATATATGCAGCAGTACAATTTACTAATACAGGAAATCTTTAAACAGTGCCGTGGTTGTTTATATGATCTAGATATTTGTTTTCGAACAAGGGCAAAGCATGATCATAGTTTAAATTAAGCTTTTTTTATGTTTTAGTGCAACCATACTTAACATAGTGCGCTCCCGACGTTTTTACGGAAACTATGGATCACTTCAGAGAAATATCAGTGTGTGATGTAACATTAACTGAAGCATTATTAATTCTGCTGTGCTCACAGTTATTACTGTGCTGCAATATACTAATCTGCCTGAATTCACTTCATCATTACTAACCTTTCAGTACTTCATGACTGCTTAATGGTCTGACGTTCTCTATTCATGCTGCTATTGTTTCTCTGGATTCCTCTAATATAGCCTCTGATTCGAAACATAAAGTTTATCCTTCTTCAGGAACTGTTTTATCCTGGTCAGGGCTGCAGTGGATCTGGAGCCACAATGTGAACCGGACACCATACACACCTCGGTCCAATTTAACATAACCTGTCCACTTTCGGAAATGTTTTTAAGAGGTGTGAGGAAACCAAAGATCACAGAGGAAACCCACATGGTGTGAAACTCAACATAACCTGAGCTCAGGATCGAATCAGGGACCTTGGAGCTATAAAGCAGCAATGATACCTGCCATGAAAATCATTTCACTGTTAGCAGTAATAATGATTAATAATTATAAATATGACTTTAAAAGACTCCTGTTAAGACAGCTTGGGTTAGCTAGCTAAATAGAATTAGTAGTGTGGTTTACAGATGTTTATGAATCCTGTCATGTTCGGTCACATAGCTGCTTAATGTTAATACTAAAGACTAAGACTAAGGCACTCAGTAAAAGGGGTATGTTAGCTTAAGCTTATCAATACCTAGACTTAGCAGTACTGGACATTATGAGCATTTATGAAACCTAAAAATATTTTAAGTCCTGTTAGGGTAGCTCATGTTAGCTAACTGGCTAATGTTAATAGTGACGATTATGACCATGATTTAAGAACAATAACATGCTAGACCTTATTGTTATGGGCAGCATGGTGGCACAGTGGGTAGTGCTGTCGCCTCACAGCAAGAAGGTCCCGGGTTCAATCCCCAGGTAGAGTGGTCTGGGTCCTTTCTGTGTGGAGTCTGCATGTCCTCCCCATGTCTGTGTGTGTTTCCCCCAGGTACTCCAGTTTTGTCCCACAGTCCAAAGACATGCATATTAGATTAACTGATGTCTCCAAAAGTGCCCTTAGTGTGTATCTGTGTGTGTGTGTGTGTGTGTGTGCCCTACAATGGATTGGCGCCCTGTCTAGGGTTGATCCTGCCTTGCGCCCTATGCCGCTGGCTAGGCACCGGCTCTCCCGTGACCCTCGGGACAGGAATAAGCAGTTAAGAAGATGAATGAATGAACCTTATTGTTACAGTTTATTTATTCATTCATCAGGATTTAAGTGTCCTAGATTAAATTTTTTTTCTTTCTGTATTGAAAGTAATCCAAAGCATTCATTTTCATAGCCTGGTTTGCATTGTTAGTAAAATGATAATGAGTGAATGAGATAATTAAATGTATAAACACATATTTATTTAGTAGGTCTTAGTAGTATTTTTATATACTGTGAAGTGTATTTTTACTAAACCCTTAAAGACTAAAGATCCAGATATTTCTCACTAACAAAGTTATACACGTTTCCTCTAAGTCTCTCCGTCATTACTGAATAATTCATCAGAAGTGTACATGATATCCTTTAAGATGAATAACTGACTAATACACTGGGACTTTAACCAATACCAACTTAAAACCACTTACAACTACGTATCCAACTAATAGCGTCTGCTAATCTTGCTAATTACAATTCCATGACATCGCTGCTAAAAGCGACATGCAATAAGACATAAATTGTAAAAAAAAAATAATAAAATTGTTCCCATATTTTTAACCCTTAATGACATAAATAGCTTATGACTTCGACACCTTCTGAATCACAATTTAACCTCTGGCAATAACTGACACCATTTGAAAAATAATACAAACACACAGTTCCTCAGGGAATTGTCTTAAAATGCTCACCATGAGACACTCATTTCACAAGTCAGGATTTCAATGTCTTCATTTTTCCATGTATTTGGAGTTGGGTTTTTATTTGAATGTATAATTTATACTCACCCTGGGAATATCAGGCTCTTAAGCATGATGAAGTACTTCCTGTTGTGCTGAGCTTAAGCCGTTATATCCTGAAGGCTCATCATGCTTATGACCAGTGTGTGTGTGTGTGTGTGTGTGTGTGTGTGTGTGTGTGTGTGTGTGTGTGTGTGTGTGTGCACACATTGATATGAGGCTAAAATGAAGGGTGAAAGGTCACAGGAAGCCCTAAAGCAGTTAAGAGGCTCGGTCTGTATTAGACTCTGTGCACCTGCGTAGTAGCACCCAGGGGTTAGTGTACTGCAAAGTCTTTATGGCTAAAATACACCATTCACACTACACACATGCCCGTTCTTTCTCAGCATACAGACTAAATAACTTTATTGACAATATTAATATGACCTTTCAAGCCTACAGTGTAGCACAAGATCCTAAACACACAGTGTTTCTTGTACTATTCATATTAGTGTGATTCTGTATTTGTAACATTTCAACAGCAAGCCATGCTACACAAATGTACATGTACAGTATGTACAAATATTCAACAATTAGCAAACTCTTTCATTATTCATCTTTGTTGAACTTTCTAACTCAAACCCTAACCCTAATAAGCTGTTGAAATGTTACGAATGATTTGTAGGTATGTATGTTCATAAATCATCACATATATTCTATTGATAATCTGTTATATATCTACAGAAAAAGCAAAAAAGTTGGACTGTTCAATCTCAACTATTAAGCTGAAATGCTACAAATACTAAGACTATCCAAATAAAGTGTGGCCAAAACTGCTAGATGATTGACAGGAAATCCACATAATAAATGTGTCATTTTAGTAAGAAATAAAACAAAGGAAAAATAATCATAATCAATAATGGGGTGGTGTGGTGCAGCCCAGTGTGGAACAGATTTACTGTTTCCACCCTGAAGTTGATTATTTTCCAATAACAGTGCAGCTTGAAGTGGTTATACTGCAGCAATTTGCCATTTTAGCCAATATTTTTTAAATTAAAGACTCATGCTTCATAACTTTTTCCCCATTTATAGTTATGTTCATTGTTATGAAACATAAATTATTTTTTTTATAAAAAAGACATAGCTTGTCATGTTTCAGAGAAATTGCTTAAGTTAACTTGCTAGGAATAAACTTGTTTCTATTAATTTCCAACTGACACTTTATCAATGACATTTTAGTCATTCATGGTTACTTTTAATTTTATGGAACTATATAACTAAGCAAGTTAGCGTTTACAATACAACAGCTATAAACATTTTTTCCCTCATTGGCTTCTTCCTTTTTTGCAGCTTGCCATGTTACTAGAAAACAGCAAAGTATGTGTCCTAAAGACTTACTGGTGGCAGAAAAGTTGCAGCATTACCTTTAATTGTTGCAAAGCAGTGACACTAGAAACTTCTTCCATAAGCACTTTTTTTCATAAATCTTCACAGAAAACTTCACCATATAAATAAATACATACAATTCTAAATCAATTTATGTGGCGTGTTCACCAAACATGTTGCTATTTTCACTATGTTAACTAGACATACAGCATAGCAGTGCAGAATGTGACCACTGCATTAAATCAGAGAATGAAGTGAAATCATTCATTCATTCATTCATTCATTCATTGTCTTCTGCTTTATCCCACTAGTCAGGGTCACTGGGGGGGCTGGAGCCAATCCCAGCGTCATCGGGCGAAGACGGGGTACACCATGGACAGGTCGCCAGTCCATCGCATGGCCTGAAGTGAAATAAGTGTACCAAATTGAAGAATAGTAGCTTAAGCAGTTCTTGAGATATTGAAATGTGTCAGCTGCACCACCCTCTATAGATGAAATTTCACAAAATGTGTTGTGCGTCTAAAGAACGTTGTAATAATTCGTATGAAAATTTGTGAAGTTTGAGCCTTTACATGATAAGATATTGGCTATTGAATGCTAGATTTTCTTGCTTTGAAGATCATTCACAGCACTCTACTCACTACTCCACCAGTGAATCGTAATGAGGTAGGGTAATGTGCCTCATAGAGGCCAACTTGCCATCAAAAGTTCATAATTTCAGGCAAATAGGTTTTTGCTGGTTTTTGCCTAAAATGTGCTTTGAGCCTCCTCCATTTCAGACGGCACTAACATGAAGGGCAATGCACACCTAGGGACATAGATCTTATATTCCATGTCAGACATGTCAGGCTATAACCATACCAAGTTTCATATGGATTAATGAAGTCTAAGTATATGATATCATTGATGAAAATTGGGTGAAGAACATGAAGAAGAAGAACTATATGGCTGCTAGCACTGCTGCCACTTACTGATTATGTATTAGAAATAGTGCATTTGTGATTGGAATTACAGCCTGAACTATTGTCAGAGCTGCTGTTCGAAAAAAAGACCCCACCTCCTGACCAATCAGAGTTGAGGATTCAGCAGCACTGATATATAATAGCATAATATAATTCTTTAAGAGGCCATTTGAAAGAACATGTGCAAGGTCAATTGAGAGCATCTGCTTGACCTTTAGAAGCAATGCAGTCTTCGGCAAGAAAGGCTTGTTTGTAAATTGACCTCATTGTACAAAGAGATTCACCACTTACCTCCTGGGCAATATCCGTCAGCTTGGCATTCTAATTGATCAATAACTCTTCCACGCATCGTTAAAACCGGTGCTTAAACACAAGAGGTCTAGAGAGCTTGTACTGTCCCTTAGGCGGCGTCAGATAAGGACCTGGTGTAAATGACATCCTGGGAGGCCCACTGTCGGTATGTAAGGACACGAGAGCCATTCCTCTTTGAACACTTAAACATATGCGTTTTTGAGATACATTGAAAGATGAGATACAAGTGAATACAAGTAAAACAAGAAGGTACCATACAGTTCTTCTGTCCAAGTAGCGACAGTGAATACATCGGTCTTTGATTTTAATAACGAATAAGGGCACAGTGTTATGTTGAGCAACACTCTGTCCTCAAGTCATGATCAGTGTTAGTCTTGTTTCAGTGAATATAATTGGCACAGGATAATTTTAACTTTAAGTAAACTTGTTTCTTCCAAACCAGAACTGCACAAATTTACACTGAACTACCAGAAAAAATACTTGGTAGGTCCCCCATGGGATCTTGGAGGGAACGTTGCACAGTCCTCATGCTGATGTTTGTTGAGGCCCCAG
>JAOVVH010000039.1:7142707-7154195 GCA_028566435.1 Scorpiodoras heckelii
ATGATCCACCACCCAAATAGTACCTGATCTGTGCTGGTCCTGTGGTGGTCCTGACCATTAGAGAACAGAGTAAAGGGCACTAACAAAGTATGTAGAGAAACAGATGGACTACAGTCTGTAACTGTAGAACTACAAAGTACATCTATACAGTAAGTGGAACTGAGAAAATGGACATTGAGTGTATAGAAAATGAGGTGGTTATAATGTTATGCCTGATTGGTGTATAATCTACATGAAGATGCTAGAATGACAGGACTCAGAGCTTTCATTAACCAGCAGTATCCAGAAGGCCTTAGGCCAGTAGCCTTTGCAAGCAGGAACTTAAGCATCAGCTGGAGTTTTAATTAGTCAAGTGGGGTACGGTAGACAAATTTCATGATTATTTGTATGGAGCCCAGGGAAACACAAATTACAGGACAGATGGTAGTCCTTACCACGTGTAGTGATCAGGAAGATGCCAAATTTACCAGTATACCACGTCAGGACTGAGATAGGTATTGGAACAGTTAACAGTACACAGAGACGATCTTTTGCCTATAGGATATTTGGTAAGGATACTTGAGCCTTCAGAGTTTGGAAGTGCACACACCTGGACAGAATAACAGAGCTTCTAAAAGGGAGTTTGAAAGATGTGCATAGACAAATAGGGGAGTCTGAACATCCTGAGAATACTAGCTCTGCTGGAGAGAATAACTCTGCATTGGTGAGATGGACTTACCTCCTGATGTGGTTGAAGATATGCCAGACGCCACCCTGGAGAATGTAGGCACAGAGGAAATCACACATCCATTTCCTGTGGTGGACACAGGTCTAGAACAGGGAGATGTCCCTGATTCTAGTGTTTCAGTGGAGGATGATGGACCTTTGTGTACTCGTTTATCCAGAGAAGACCAGTTATCCATCTAAGTTATGATAAGTGTGGACAACCTTCAGATTGCCCAGTAACCATCATACACCACGGTATGGTCAGACATCTCAGTGAATTTTATGGTGGACAGGATACTACAAAGTCAAGGCTCCAGAACAAACCTGTACACTTTGCTCTGTGTGGTCAGCCAGACTAAAATCATTACTTCTCAACATACAGTTTCACAAGAGTAAACCCAGGAGGGAGTATAGAAAAGGTCTAATGAGGACATTAGAAATGGAGGGTACAGCCCTCTCTAAAATTAAAATATCTGATTCCTTGAAATAATTTAACACAGTGCCATTAATAAAGTTCATGAAACATAGCTAGTGTAGGTAGTTTTAAAATAGGTAAGTGGTTGGTTTATTTTTGTAAAGTTAACAAATGCAGCCTGGGGTTCCTTTGAAGGGAAGTGAACAAGCGAGAGGGGGGCTAGAAGTTAATGAACAGAAGGGTTTTTGGAGAGAAGAAGATGAGGGTACAGGCGCTAAAAAGAGAGAGTTCAGTGCATATGTTTTTAAAAAAGAGTTGCTCAATAAAAGTCAATATACTCCTAACTTAGCCAGTATTACTAAGTAGCCTGTCTGTATGCTAGCTTGTACTTCCATTCTGAACTGTTTAAAACTCCACGCTAAGGATGTTGGAAAAATCGAAGACTTTTTGCTCCTTCTTTTCCCGCATTTGCAACGGAGACACTTCTGCTTCTGACCAAGATGGTGCTTTGGCACTGAGTTACTCTGGCTATGAGGGACGACGCCCCAAAAAGATAACTTGTTGCATCACCATTAACACATGCCAGCTGCACTGTGATTAGTGCAATGGAGCAGTTTCCCCATCATCTCACTAAGAAACCAATGGAGAAAAGGTATACTGTTTGCCCTTTTTTTTAGTTTGATCAGTTGAGTGAAGCAACCATTTAGTTGTGTACCTCTGCCTTTCCAAGCAATGAAACAGGCCTGCAATGTTTGTCTCTTTTCTGTGTGTTGAGTGGTAAGGAAGTGGGCCCACATAAAGTGCATAAACCTGAAAATTTTCTGTACTTTGTACCGGAGTATAACTGATTTTCTGTTGAATTCACTTAAAGCTGAAATCTTTATTGGTTGATAAATTGTGAAGGAAGTTACACTATATTACCAAAAGTATTCACTCGCCCATCCAAATCATTGAATTCATGTGTTCCAATCACTTCCATGGTCACAGGAGTATAAAATCAAGTACCTAGGCATTCAGACTGCTTCTACAAACATTTGCAAAAGAATGGGTCGCTCTCAGGAGCTCAGTGAATTCCAGCATGGTACCGTGATAGGATGGCACCTGTGCAACAAGTCCAGTCGTGAAATTTCCTCTCTACTAAATATTCCACAGACAACGCTCAGTGGTATTATAGCAAAGTGGAAGTGATTGGGAATGAAAGCAACTCAGCCACGAAGTGGTAGGCCACGTAAAATGACAGAGTGTGTCAGGGGATTCTGAGGCACATAGTGCGCAGAGGTTGCCAACTTTCTGCAGAGTCAATCGCTACAGACCTCCAAACTTCATGTGGCCTTCAGATTAGCTCAAGCACAAAGCGTAGAGAGCTTCATGGATTGGGTTTCAATGCCTGAGCAGCTGCATCCAAGCCTTGCATCACCAAGCACAATGCAAAGCATCAGATGCAGTGATGTAAAGCGCGACGCCACTGGACTCTAGAGCAATGGAGACCTGTTCTCTGGAGTGATGAATCACGCTTCTACATCTGGAAATCTAACAGACGAGTCTGGGTTTGCCAGGAGAACGGTACTTGTCTGACTGCATTGTGCCAAGTGTAAAGTTTGGTGGAGGGAGGATTATGGTGTGGAGTTGTTTTTCAGGAGTTGGGCTCAGCTCCTTAGTTCTAGTGAAAGGAACTCTTAATGCTTCCGCATACCAAGAGATTTTGTGGGAACAGTTTGGTGATGGCCCCTTCCTGTTCCAACATGAGGCAAGGTCCATAAAGACATGGATGAGTGAGTTTGGTGTGGAAGAACTTGACTGTCCTGCAGAGAGTCCTGACCTCAACCAAACAGAACACCTTTGGGATGAATTAGAGTGGAGACTGCAAGCCAGGCTTCTCGTCCAACATCAGTGTCTGACCTCACAAGTGCACATTGAATGGTCAAAAATTCCCATAAATACACTCCTAAGCCTTATGGAAAGCCTTTGCAGAAGAGTTGAAGCTGTTATAGCTGCAAAGGGTGGGCCGACATCATATTAAACCCTATGCATTAAGAATTAGATGTCAGTCAAATTCATATGCGTGTGAAGGCAGGTAAGTGAATACTATTAGTAATATGATGAATTACTGAAAATGTATCATAACCTGTATGAAAATTCAATTCCTATCTGTTTATAAACACAAAAGCAGATTGAAATTTAGAAAACTTTTATATTAATACTCAGTTCAATACTCAGTAAATGGATCACTTCTTTTGTATACCAGGGTATTTTGAGTTATTATTCTTGTTATGTGTACATAGCGTTAATCTATTTACAACACTAATTCTTACAGCTAAGTGCAAACATAGAACTCAGGGACTCTTATATTTAATATTTAGCAGCAATATGGATATTAGTTCCAAGGTATAAGTTAATATAGGTAATTTCTAAACAACTACACAGCTGTCAGTCATTCCAGATGCACTGTATATGTCAATCTGGTATTATCATTGGGGGAAAAATATTCTTTTGGCATAATTTTTGTATAATGTTAAAATGTAGAGGTGCTATGCAAAATGTGTAAAGGTTGCAGGGTCTGTGAATATAAAGCAGCCATTTAATACAACAGAGCATTCAGTGAACACGAATCTATATCATGTGACTATATCGGTGTTATGCAAGATGACACAAGATTAACTAAAAGTCGTCTCAGCTGACACTACATGGAATAAGTCTTTATAAATGTTTATGTACTGTAGGTTCATATAG
This sequence comes from Scorpiodoras heckelii, assembly GCA_028566435.1. NCBI lineage: Eukaryota > Metazoa > Chordata > Actinopteri > Siluriformes > Doradidae > Scorpiodoras > Scorpiodoras heckelii. Next base: position 7,146,558 of record JAOVVH010000039.1, read on the forward strand.
GTAGTTATCATGTAAACATTTAACTCCTTAAGTAACGTGTTACTCAAAAATCCAATCTCGGTGAATAAAAAAAAACTCTATACGCATTCACGACTGTCTACACACATCTCTCTTTTAAGTCCCAGCATTGCAGGAGCAGCTACATGGACATGAATTATTCTGTACTGCTCTTTGTATCCAGAGGTAATAATCATATATTTTCACAGAATGACTACAGGCCACTGAATGATTTCACCACCCTCTAAGAACTAAGCAAAATACAAGAGTGTAAAGACCTAGCCCTTGCACAGTTTTGGCATACCTGATCCATTATTTAAAGAGCAGTGTTTGGGGAAAAACTATACACACCACCCCCTATTCATTCCTCCCCATTTAAATACAGCACGCTTGCTCCAGTTCCTTCGCTCATGCATACGTGCCTGGATTAGCACTGTGGCTATGCTATTGTGTGCTTTGTCTGTTGTCTGCCTTCTTGCAGCACTGGAAACTGAGCACAGCGCTGGGGGAATTTGCATAGTTTTACATAACCTCCTCCATCTGGGGCTCCACAAAAGCCAGTTTTCCCTATCGGCTCTAAAATCCATAATTTGGATTTTTGTCATCTCTCTCTCTCTCTCTCTGTCTGTTTTTCTCTCACTTTCTCCTGCTTCCCAAAGTCTCCCTGTTCTCTCATTCTGTGATTTCTTCAGATATACTGCTGTTTGTTTCTGGAGAAAGGCAGTAAAGCCATGACCTCAACATGATCTCTTATTCAAAAAAACCCATTCTTCTTTATTGGGCTCTTCTCCTCAGCAACAATTAGTCACTATTTATTTCCTGCTGCTGTTGCTTAGCCATTCTGTCTGCACTCACCTTCTGATAGACACTCATGAGAGCCAGCAGTGCCTCCTACACGCCATCTCTTAATGCCAAGCCACTCTTTTACTTACCACTTCTAAGAAATGAGAGCCTGCTTCAGGTTTATGTACCATAAAATTACATAAAGCACCGTGATTTCTTGAGTAATTTACACAGCAGTGCAGAAATTTACAAGCTTGTTTCCGTATTGTTATGCACTGCATCACAGTAAATTAGCACTTTTCATAATAGTGTATTAGTGTTGAGTTGCTAAACTCAATTGTTCAATTATTTAAAGTTCAATTCATATTCATTCTTTCATCCCAGGCTGTCTAAGCTGCAAATGGCCTGATTGAAATGAGATGAAAAAAAAAAATTAGTATAGATTACAACACAGTGACAGACTGGGTTTCTACAAGCTGACAGTGAAGTGCTCAATACGAGCTCAGTCTTGCAGCAGCATAAGGCAGTGGCAGCTCGTGTCAATTGTGCCTCCGCACTCAGCATGAGATGTGTTGTGTTAGAGCCAAGCTGAGTCTGACCACAGAGAAACCTTTTCTCTCCTAATCGGCCTCACTCTGTCCGCTGTCATTGCCCTTACCTGCTCTCATCACTTGGCTTAAAAAGAGTGCTATGTATGAAAAACTTTCGATAAATCATTTGTAAAGCCTTGATTTGCTGATTTGAACAATGTTTGTAATACAATGGCAACATCTGTCTGTGTTTACTCCTAGGTTGCAAACTTGTTGCGCCTGTTCCAGATCCCTCAGATAAGCTACGCATCTACAAGTGCCAAGTTGAGTGACAAATCACGCTACGACTATTTTGCTCGCACTGTCCCACCAGATTTCTACCAAGCAAAGGCCATGGCTGAGATCCTACGTGCCTTCAATTGGACATATGTCTCTACAGTGGCATCAGAGGGTGATTACGGCGAGACAGGAATTGAGGCCTTCGAGCAAGAGGCCCGTTTCCGCAACATATGCATTGCTACATCAGAAAAGGTGGGTCGTTCCAATGCAAAGCGCTCCTCATATGAAGCAGTGGTGCGCCAGCTTCTTCAGAAGCCCAACGCCCGTGTGGTTGTGCTGTTCTTGCGCAGTGATGATGCCCGAGAGCTGTTGGGTGCTGCCACCCGCCTCAATGCCTCCTTCCTCTGGGTGGCCAGCGATGGCTGGGGGGCGCAGGAGAGCATCATCAAAGGAAATGAGTTCACAGCAGATGGAGCGATCACATTAGAACTTGCAGCACATCCCATACCTGAGTTCAACCGCTACTTCCAAAGCCTCAGTCCTCTTAACAATCACAGGAACCCGTGGTACAAAGGCTTCTGGGAACAAAAGTTCCAGTGCTCTTTGAGCACAACCTCGCTGGCAGGGGCAGGAACTGTGAAACCACCCTGCGACCCAAAGCTGGCGGTCGATGATTCTAACTTCGAGCCTGAGTCGAAGATCATGTTTGTGGTAAACGCAGTGTATGCTATGGCACATGCATTACACCGCATGCAGAGGACACTGTGCGTTAACACCACACGTCTTTGCGAAGCCATGCGCAGTCTCGATGGCAAGAGGCTCTACCGGGACTTCCTGCTTCATGTCAATTTCAAAGGTAATGCTAATCATGCTTTGGGTTTCTTTCTCCCTCTACATTTCTCATAGCCAAACAGGATTTTTCATATACAACATGTTCCTGGATCAACATTATTTTTAACCAGACACTGTCATCTGATGTCATCATCCCTGCAGCTTGGTTTGACCAAAATACCAGCCGGCAGAACACAGACTGAGTTGGTAATAACAACATGCTTGCCAGATGGAAAATGCTGACAAATGGAAACAGTTTCTGAATTACTGCTACTTTTGCAACATTGTAGTTTTTCTATGTAACCTCTAAGTTATTCTTAAAATAAGTTACAACAGTAACTCTAACATTTATTGATCAGTTTAGACAAGTCTAGGAGTCTGACCAGTACAGCCTGTGTTTTAGCTAGTAGCTAGTCAGACCCAGCACGATTGTTCCACAGGAAGTGTACGTCATCTACTTCCCTTCAAAACCTCTCTCTTCTCTCCACCTTCAGACAGCAAACCTACTTGTAGTTCTTACTTGTACTTTATATAAGTGAGAATTACATCTTTATTATATTGAACAAATGCTGCAGTCAACTATTTGAGTTCACAGAAACATTTTTGTAGCATGTCTTGTAATACTAAAGCTAGCTAATGTTATCGTAATGTTATGTAGCAAGCTAAATACAATACTTATACTGAGTCCTAATAATGATAGTGGAACTTCTGTATTTCTAATGAATGTTCTGGTTTTTAGTTTGTTTTTATGAACTGCAATGTTCAGTTCTTTCTTTGAAGTGTTTTATATAGCATAGCTAACCAACTCCTAAGCATGCTAATCTGAGCTTAAATAACATAAATGCCTTAATTGTTCAACAAAGCTAACCATTTTAAGTCATTTTATGAACTAAAATGCAGAGCTCTGCAATAAGCTTTCCTGTCTGGAAGCCAAACAGTGTGTCTGGAGGGAATTTTCAAGTGGCTCAAGAGAATAAGGAAGTACACACTGACGACACTGATCAGATGGCAGTGATTGATTAAAAGAAATGTATTTCCAAGAACAGCAAATGTTCCTTCAGGAATATGTCCTACTAGAGGAAATCGGGCTCACCATTCTGTCTTTCTGTCATATTTAAAATGCATACTGCCTTTGCCTGTGTGTAGGCCTACAGAATCATGCATTTCTTTGTCAATCTGCGGTTAATATGTGTAGAGGTGCACACTAGCAGTGTAATTAGAGCCAGTGTGAGAAGTGTTTGCTGTGCTGGCAGACCTGTGGCTATGATGGCGACATGAGCCGAGACGCCGTGCTCACTGCTGCTGAGAGGATTGTGTTTGACTGACAGGTATAGAGCAAAGGGAGCAGGTAAAAATAAACCATGTAAAAGTGCTCAGGCTGGCGTGGCAATATTAGATGAGCTTATGCCGTGACTGTACACAAACACACATGAAAATGGAGTGAAAGAAAAGCAGGAAGGGAGCGGAGATGATTCTTAACTCCCGCATGGTAATGTCAAGACATAGATGATAGGATGTGGGGAAATGTACTTTATTTTTCAAAGAAGATATGATTTAGAGATATAAGGAAAGAGCATATAGGATGTGCATATGTACATGCAGTAAGAGTGTGGATCTGCATCTGTTTGTGTTTCACTGAGAGAGAGATAGTGAAACTGAGAGTCTTGGAGAGATAAAACGATGTGAGTGGGTTGGTTTGTGTCAGCAGAAGAGGATTCTCTTTGAAATTCACCATCTTCATTTTTCAAGCACAGAAATCAAAGACGTATGGGGTTTGCAGTCTGGGCCAATTGGGTGGAAGAAGCAAGCAGTGTAGGAGAGAGGAAAAATGGCAGGAGATTATAGAAAGAAAGGATGGTGTACATGAAGAAGAGAGGTGAAGAAAAAGGAAGTTGTAAGAAATGTACAGTCGTCAAAGAAAAGGAGCAGGAAGCTGTTGTAGAATGGAGAATGGAAGACTGGAAAAAGGAGAAAAGAAAGAGTAGCTGAGGAAGGGTGAGGTCCATGTAAGCATCCACTTTTCTGAGATATACTCCCTCTGCTTATCTATCAATTATTCAGCCCAGACTCAGGCTATAACAGTCATGGGGAATTAGTAGTTTCACCTGATTTATTGAAATTTCATTCCACTGAAATTTTTTAGTCAGCAGGATTTGGCTGTCTGGAGGAAGAACTTAAATCTGAGGCCCTACGCATTGTTGTTTTGCTTGTTTTTCTATGTGTGAATCAAATCTGTTACTCCTCAAATCATGCAAAGTATCCCACCTTAAGATGAAGCACTATATGTTCACAAAAGTTTAGCATTTGCCACATTTGTGAGCATATAGTGTTCTTAAACCCATTTCTTTAAAGAAACTAGACAGATATTTCCCTGTGTCTGCATCCTAGATATCTTATGCAACATTGTTTTCTTTTGGCAGACTTGTTGGTACCCTTCCAGAGCACGGACAAAAATGTAAATGAAATAAATAACTCGCAGCTCCAGGTTCATTCCTAAGCTTGGGTTACCGTCTGTTTGGAGTTTTGCATGCTCTCCTTGTGGTTGTGTGGGTTTCCTTCAGGTTCACAAAACATGGATGCTCTAAATTGCCCCTAGCTGTGAATACATGAGTGAATGTTTGTGCATGTAGCTTGTATGGCACCCTGGGCCATCCTGCCCCAAAAACAAAAATTGTGGGTCTATTCTTCCACCCCAAACTCCACCATGAACAAAAGGCTTCATTCTGCCCTAACTGTAAGCTAGCTAGGTCGTAATCATTTTGCTGCAGGCTACACACATTATCATGATGAAACTGTGAGAAATTGCATCCAGTGATATGTAAGGTGGTTGGACAGAAAACGGATTGGTGTCAGCTTATGTGTAATAGCACAGCAATCCGTGCAACAGCCCACATATGCTAGCGAACATGTTCTAAGTGTTATACTAGACTATTTCATTATATGCATAATATTATTCCCCAAAAGAGACGACATTACCTTTTTCCTTCCTTCTTTTTTTAAATCAATTTCTGTTTGCTAGTTTGGCACTCAAGCCTCAATACATTATCTATCCCCCAACACTGCAAAACAAGGTTTTGCACAAACAAATGCAACAATATGTCTGTGAAACTATATATTCACAAACCAGAGTCAGGGCTCCCACTACGACAAGGTTAACTGACCCACAAAGTGACATGATTTCACTGACACGACGTGCAAATGAGTGAGAAAAATCCGACTGCGCAAATGTCACCATTCCAATTTTTTTGCCCCCAGCAAGACTCAGCCTTTGGTGGAGGCTCCTTTTATACTTAATCTTGATGACCTGACCTGTTACTAGTTAGACTGCTAATTGTTGAGCTTTCCAGAGCAGTGTTACTTGTATCACCTTTTCGGTCTTATTTTGTCTGAGAGTGTTGCATTCATCACATTCTATTGCTTTTATATATTTATAAAATACAGTTCGGTTTGTCAGTAAAAATGCAGAAATCATTTTTTTAAAAAGGTCAAGAAATATAAAGAATTACAGTTTTCAAGATGTATTGCATTTTTAGAAATGATCCTGACTTTTCTGGAAATGGTGCTTGCATTTTTTTTATCTAAATTAAGAGACAAACAAGCTTCTTAGAGTGGGTGATTTTTCACACATTGTACTGCTGCAGTCTCGTCTTTGAATTCACGTCCTTTGTATGAATTCTATAGAATCTGTGGATGAAATAGTCTGACTTTGTACTTCACATTTACCAGTGCCACAAGGGTGGCAGAATTAAGTTTACAACTGGAAATGAGTTTCTACTTTGATTAGCAGCAGCATCCAGATCAGCTTCTGTCTCATCACCTGAGGTAAAACTTAATTATTATTATTATTATCTGTACATTATCTGTATGCGTTATCTGAGTGTATGAGCACTCTTCTCCATTTTGATGATGATATAATGATGCAGGTGCATTGTGAACATTTTGACAGCCAGTATCTGATTATAAGCAAAACTGCTTCAGCTTATGAACTTTTCAACACACGACATAGCTATCCAATGACTTAATTAAATCATGACATTTATTGTCTGACAAAAGAAAACACACTTAAGCCTGATTACACTGTACCATTCCAGCGACCATTCTTGATTATTACTTGTCACACTGCGCAACATGATCTCAATAAAATCTTGGCCGAATTCTATGAGACTGTGCGATAACGTGTTCTTCACGTCAGATTATACAATGAAGATCCTCTAACAATAGAACTGCGATTAAAGAAAATTACTACGTTCTCCTTATGTTATCAGTCAGAGAGATCTGAGAAAACGGGCCTGCAGAAACAGAAACAAGCTCTAGTAGAATGCTAGTAATGCGATTCATTGAGAAAAACGTTTTAAAAGGGTGAAAAAGAAGGACGGCCATTCTTCAAATTGATCTTTAGTTAATAAGGATATTTTTTCTGTACATTAACATGCATGATAGCTTTGCAACTCACTGTATGAGGAGACAGGAATGAGACAGCCAAGACAATGGTAGAAAGTAGCTTAAATAACATAATGATATTTACTTCAAATTGAAACATAAAAACTCACTTTGGCCATTTTCCAAGAGGTTTTATTTGATGTAAAAAGTTGCATCAGAACTTATGTCTTTAGCATTCATGTGCATCTCCCAGCTCCACAGATTGTCATTTTTTCAAACCCGGGCTCCTCACTCAGGCTAATGTACTGTGGCAACATGACATTGCTATGGTAATTGGGTCTGCACATGGCACCATTTGGTGAAGTAACCCAAAAGAGTGCAAGGGGGTTGATATGTCCACATTTTAAATAGAGAGAGAGAGAGAGAGAGAGAGAGAGAGAGAGAGAGAGAGAGAGAGAGAGATGGAAAGAGAGATACTTCAGATTGTAGTGATCCTACACCTACTGAGTAAACAGATGCCCATGCACATGTAGTGATGGAGGAACTATCCTTTTATGCCAATGGTGAATACCACTAACATATTTACTAATGCAGCTTATTAATGCTGTCTTAACCTACTGTTAACGCTAACATTAACCTTTACCTTAAAAAGGCAACTTTTTGGTTATTTAAATTAACAAAAAAACTACTTTCCTCATGAAGACCAGCCAGTTCTCCCAACATTATCAGATATTCCTATCCTTGTGGGGATTTTGGTCCCCAAAACATGCCCACACACACACACACACACACACACACACACACACACACACACACACACACACACACACACACACAC
>JAOVVH010000039.1:7202708-7213798 GCA_028566435.1 Scorpiodoras heckelii
GCTGGTCCAATTTAGCCATGAAACCTCCCACACTAAAATGACAGGTGTTTCAGTTTCATTGTCTAACCCCTGTATACATAAACAGAGAAAGGATTATGAAAGAAGACAGGAAGTACGGGCTCGGCGAATCCAAGTTGTTACTTAGATAAATGATTTTCTGTTTTGGCACAAAACATTGCCAAAGTATTATTTGAAAAGGAGCTGTCAATTAAAATTGTTCAGTACGTAAAATACAAATATTCCATTAAGAATGAGGTAGACTGAATGATGGCACGGTTATTTAAAACAAATGAATAAGTGTATGTATGACCATATGGTTGGATTAAACAGCCACTGAATTTTAAAGTTTGCCCTGGACACCCCTGTCTCTGCTCTCATTAGCAACAACGATGAAACCAGTTGATAAAAATACCACCAGCTATATATAAGCCTGATAAGAACTTACTAAGTGCATCGAAGAACTGGCTCGCAAAATGTACGTCATACGTGCATCGTACATCACATCCTATTTTATTTTAAACTTATTTTGGTTTGATTGTAAATATGTGAGCGTGAAAGCTACCCAAACCAGGACCAAAATGTAACAATGAACCGATTTTCTGCTTAGGTCCGAACCAACAGAACTGAACTACAAGTCTGAACACACTCTTAAATGCATACAGTTTTAGCTCATGTCCACAATAAACCTGTTTTTGATCACTGTTTTCGAAAACAAAAACTTAGATCAAAGATATTTGAAAACACTAATGTCCACCATCACCTGAACATTCTGTTATCAGCCATGGGTATTGTTTTGTGACAAATCTTGTGACATTACTCTGTGAATGGTTTAGCCTTCTTGGTTCAGATAACATACTCAGTATAGTCATTTTTCTATTTTTTTGATGTGGGGAAAAAAAAAAAACAATAAACAAATGCTAAAGTAGACATGGCTGTACTAAAAATGACTTTTTCAAACGTATCTGTATTAGTGTGGCTATGGCCTGGGGTGGTGTGAGAACACTGCTGCCATCTTCAATGAAGGCCGACAGGATAGAAATTCTGCTGTAATATTTGTGGTATTACAGTGTAGTATAATGCACTGCAGCAGTACAAAGGGTTATCTCTGGAGCGGAACATCAAATTTTTCAACTACACAGACAATCAATTTGTTGTATCGATGTTGTTTCTGAAAATATTATACTGCTGAAAGTTTCATTTCAGCTGTGCTATCAATGTTCTCCTTAAGGGCAGTCTCATTCAGTCTCTCTTTATTGCTGCTTGTTGAGAATCAGAGCAAGTTTTTTACACAGCCTTAATTTGACTTAGTATAATTAGACTTGGCTATAAAATACTATGGCAGGCAAACAACAAATAAAAAGCTCCTGGGACAACTAATCTCCACTGAATATCACTGGCCCCAAGCTATAGAACCTGAACACTTTGGAAGCATGTCCACAATCTGCTCTACCTACTGGGCTTTAACTGGACATACTGCAGTGCTGAAATCCTGACCAACACATGTAAGAACTGTTCCGACTCCGCAGTTGCTCAATAAACATTTAGGTAAAGACTATAAGCATGGTAAGCATCATAAGTGTTGGAATACTGCACCGATTACAAATGTGCTGGGACAATTATGTATCCACTAATTTTTATTCATTATTTCTCAGAGGACATGTGACTCAGTAGACTGCTGAGGCAGTAACCAGTATTCTTTCATCTCATATATTAACCAGAGATAAAACTGTCTGTCTCTATTTGGTTTCATTTTAGAACCATATTTTTAATTTTACAAGTATTTTTGTGCACAAAAGTTTTATTTATTGCTTGTGTGACTCACTTCAGTGGTGCATTTTAACTCTTACTGGTAAGAAGTATTTTTTAGATGTGAAGCACCTCATGGGCTTGGATGGTAACTCATTCAACTCACTCACTCACATTTAGCACACTGAAATTTCCACAGAGGGGTTATGATGTGCTTTGCATCAGGTAACTCTGTGTCCCCTTGTTATTAGTCGGATAGATTATATAAACTCTAGATTTACCTAGCTTTTTATATGTTTGGGTTAAATTATGTTAGTTAAATACTTCTGGCTTAATTAACATTGCTAAACAGCTAAATAATATAATGTCACCTTCAGTAAATATGCAGCAGGATTAAGAACAAAAACAAGATGATGCAATTATCTATATGGTCAGCCAACTAAATATACAGTCATGTCTTCCACATTTGATTGTGAGATTTGCTGCTGAAGAAAAAAGAGACTGCACAAACAAATTGGCTATTTGACTATTGCAGGTTATGTCTCTGTTAGAGTGTTTGTATTGTTTAGCATCACTGTAATGTCTGAATTATTTTCCTAAAATTGTAAAGTCCTTCATCTGTTAAATCCTGTCACCAACTTACCAAGAAATGTGTCTGCCAGACTGATCGACTGTGAGGCCAGAGCAGTCCTGAAGCCCCGTCCATCAGATGGAATGATAGTTGACTGACAAATAAAGGTTTCTACATAATTGGCCTCACCGCTGTGAGGATCTTTATCAGAAAGGTCTGTAACATTATCTGTACAGATCGCTGGCCTGTGGCTCTGGAGGGAACAGAAACAGGAAGAGAAATATCTGACTTTGAATAGCATCACATAATCCCAGTGCAAACCTCTGTGTGAGTGTATACCTGTGTCCCACATAAGCTGATGTTGAAGAGATGGTAGTACTTGGTGCCCTTGGAAGTGAAGCTGGGGTCGTTCATGACAGAGCCGGTGGGACCCAAAGGACTGAAATCATACTGCAGAGTTTGGTTGAGCTCCGTGTGTGTGAACGAACAGTCACTGTAGCACAAGCTGTGCTCCTAAAACAAACAGAAACCAGTTCATGGTACAGTCTTACCACACCCACTCTCGCCACTTTCTGAACTGCTTATCCTAATGGGTCATGGGGTACTGGATCCCAGCACTCATTGGGAAAAAAGCAGAGAAACACCCAGGACAGGTCTCCAGTCCATCACCAGGCAGACACATAGACAAACACATTCATACCTAGAGCTGTTTAGTTATCACCAATTTTCCTGAATTACATGTCTTTTGAAATCCCATTTTTGGATTGTGGAAGGAAAACTGAGCTCCTGCAGGAAACAATCGCCACACAAAAAGGACCCTGGCCAGGAATCAAACACAGACCCTTCTCGCTATAATGCAACAGCGCTATGCACTCCACCGCCATGCCACTCCAATCCTACACAATACATTACAATCTCAAAACCAGAGTAATCACTGTCTTCAGACTGCCTTATTTAAATTCCATTAAATAGGCATTCACTTGTTTCGCTCCGCTGGCCACGTATCCAGCAGCTCAAACTCTGGTACTACCAACCAAATCAATAAAAAGCACAGTTGAAGTTTATAAATAGGAGCCAAGCAATTCGTACACGTCTAGGAGATCCCATTGCTCTGCTGCAGGGCTCCAGTATGAAACATCTGGAGTGGTTTGATCTATTTTTGGTCTGCACTTCTCTCTGCTGGAATCAGCTACTACAACACTACTACACTGATAAATAAAAATAGCAGGAGCTCTCCAAATGCACTTAGGAAGGAACATTCTCTACTGCTCTCTTAATTGTGATTACCAAACTGATAATACCACAAAAGAAAGAAATAAACTGAGTACTATAACCACTTAAAGAATATTAGTGTTGTGTGGAAGGAAAGGACGTATTGGATGTTGCAGATGTTACAGATGTTGTTTTATCTCGTCTGCATAGTAGTATGTGTCATTTATAATGTAATGCAATATAAAAGTACAATAAACAATCAGTAAGTGATAGCAAGAATACCGAAAGGCTAACTTCCAGAGTGGTTGTGTGGTATGAACACCTGGTGTTGAATATTTGGTTATGATGGATCTAGGAAGTTCAAAAGGGCATAGCATGTTTAGATCTCTCAGAAAATAAACTTTCTACTCTAGATTTTGAAGCATTTTTCTGTTATGGTCAGGGTCTGTCCTTGGCCAAGCAAGACATTATGCACCTTATACTGTAAATAGACTCTACTGCAAGATTTATACACTCCTAACTGAAGTAAAAAATGTGAGAGGCTACAATTTCTGTCAAGGTTGTCCTTAAACTTCCTACACTACAAGATTTTCCAACCAATCAGAATCCTTCTTCTTAGATCCTGGGATCTAGAAGCATTGACTCTACCTTGTTGCTACGAGCACCTGGTCCACAGGGCTGGCATGCATCTTGGCCATAGATGTGGTGTCCTGAGAGGAAGGTGTTAGGTGGGCATTCTTGGCACTGATTGGTTTCCTCGTCTATATAATAGCCGGCAGGACACGGCACACAAGCTGAGCCAGGTTGCTGAGACTCAATAGCACAAGCCCTGCATGCCCAGGCTACACCATCCAGAGCATTTGTTACAGTAATGGAGTAGATCTTCGCCATGTCATTGACATACTGACGCCCCTAAGAGAGGCACAAAAAGGTTAATTTGTTAGGTTTTTCACTTTATAAAGTATAGTAAGCAACTACACTGCAAATGCACTATATGGACAAAAGTATTTGGACACTTACATATTATATCTACAGGAATTCCATTCTAGGCATTAGTACAGAATTTGTCCCCTCCTTTGATATAACACCTTCCACTCTTCTGAGAAGGCTTTCTACAAGATTTTCACTTTGTCTGTGGCAATTTTTGCCCACTCATCCAGAAGAGCATTTGTCACGTGATACACAGATGTAGGATAAAAGGGCCTGGCTCAGAATCTCCACTGTAGTTCATCCCAAAGGTGTTCACTGGGGTTGAGATCAGGGCTCTGTGCAGGCTAGTCAGGTTCTTCCACACCAAACTCACCCTACCATGCCTTAAAGGTACTTGATTTGTGCACTGAGGCACAGTCATGCAGGAAGAGAAAAGGGCCTTCCCCAAACTGTTCCCACATATTTCGAGGCATTCAATTGTCCAAAATATCTTGGTATGCTGAAGCATTAAGATTTCCCTTCACCGGAACAAAGGAGCCTGGGACAACCCCTGAAAACAACCCCATAACTTAATCCCTCCTCCACCTAACTTTATGCAGTCAGACAGGTAATGTTCTCCTGGCATTCACCAAACCCAGACTCATCCATTAGACTGTCAAATAAAGAAATGTGATTCATCACTCCACAGAAGCTGTTTCTGCTACTCCAGCATACAGTGGCTACGTGCTTTAAACCACTCCATCCCATGCTTGGCATTGCGCTTGGTGATATAAAGGAAATCCATACCATGAAGCACCCTGTGCACAGCTTTTGTGCTGACGTTAAAGCCAGAGGAGGTTTGGAACTCTGCAGTTATCGAGACAGCAGGGCATTGGTGACTATTATGCACTATGTGCCTCAGCACTCAGCAACACCGCTCCGTAACTTTACATTGTCTACCACTTCGTGACTGAGTTGCTGTGATTCCTAAATGCTTCCACTTTTTAATAATACCATGCACAGCTGAATGTGGAATATCTAGGAGGGAAGAAGGGGCAGTGTAGCTCAGTGGTTAAGACGTTGGACTACTGACCCGAAGGTTGGGGGTTCAAATCCCACCACAGCAAAGCTGCCACTGTTGGGCCCCTGAGCAAGGCCCTTAACCCTCAACTGCTCAGTTGTGTAAAATGAGATAACTGTAAGTCGCTCTGGATAAGGGCGTCTGCCAAATGCCATAAATGTAAATGTAAATGTAAGAAATTTCACAAACTGACTTCTTGCAATGGTGGAATCCTATTACAGTACCACACTCTGATTCAGTGAGCTCCGTAGAATGACCCATTCTTTCACAATTGTTTGTAAAGGCAGACTGCATGGCTAGGTGCTTCATTTTATACACCTGTGGCAATGTGACTCCATGAAACACCTGAATTCAATGATTAAGAGGTGTGTCCGAATGCTTTTGTCCATATAGAGTATATTGTTGCATAAAATGTAACTCAGACGTAACTATCACATTAATGTCAATGCAATATGACTTCCACCCTCATTATTCAGCAGCTGATAAAAAAAGCACTGGATTCAGCAGCTCCTGTTATGTTGCAAATATTAATTAGGCTGCTAGTCAGGGAGGGCGAGGCTATCACGTGTTTCTGCAAGAACACTCCCACCCATTTTCTGTATACATGAGCTTACAGACACCCATGATTGGTCAGTGTCGCTCCGTTTGACATACACATATGCTGCCCCTCACACACTCTCGACACCTGGCTATGGACAACTAAAGCATCACCAGGACTTGAACTAGTGATCTCAGGATGATACGGCGAAAGCTTTGCCATTGCGCCACTTGTGACCTGTTGGACTCAGAATTTAATCTGGCCACAAGATAGAGATACAGATTCGACCTCATGAATCTGTAATATGTACATGGGATGCAAGATACAGTATTTTTTTTTAATGTGTTCTCAATTCATTATTTGGTGTTTCAAATTGTTAAAATATTTTTGTATGAGAAAGATGTGCTCACTGGTTAAGGGATAATCTGCTACACTTGCAGTTTACTTTATGTAACTGTTGTTCATAATTGTACCCATAAAAATATTTGGTTTAAATTCTGTGATTAAGATGCTGTCTCCTCTGATCTCTTCTGCAGAAAACAAAAGTTTCATGGACATTACAGGGATATAATTAATAAACTAATTGTGCCATATTTATGCCTTAAATGTGGGCCTAAAATGGCACTTGCAGTCCAAAACATACATTTTAGCATGACATGAACTGCCACACAGTGATGCTGGACTTAATACTGCTGCTCGCTTGCGTGGGCTTAAGTCTAAATTCAGGATCACACTTTTTTTGATTATAAATCTACAGTGACTGTATGTCTGAGATCTGAAAACTAATGAGCAAAATTTCAATATTAAACCCCCACTGCATACTTAACTAAACACTGAATATAGCCTTACATATACATCTATGTATGTCAGTCTGAGTGGGTACACATACATCTTTAGCCTGGTTAGTGCGTTGAAAAGCCCATGTGTAAGACACAGATGCGTTCTTAGTCATGATGTGTGTGTAGGACTGCTTCTCCTTACTGCCTTCCCACGATTCCACCACATTGGTGCTCCGTCTGTCTGTGTCCTGCAAAAACAACAACACATATGCAGAAGAGCTTCCTTAGACAGAAAACTAACCCAAAATAAAGTTGGACACAAAGCATGCCAAAGATGATGAAGTGCTGATCAAAGTGTGAGTTCCACATGGACCACACAAACAGACACACACACACTCACCATCATGAAGTAAAGCTGACAATCAGCTGAACATATGGTTTCAAATACGAAAGTGATGCGTCCAAACTCAGTTCTACTGGTTCCACTAACTGATGTTGGTAACCTGAGACATACAAGCAGAAAATGTTTAACAACTGCAGCCTTTCATAACATGACTGCATGCAATCTTTAATAACTTGGATTATGAGGTAGCACTAAGCATTTATTTGTTTTGTTTGTTTGGTTTTTTTTAAAGCTAAAGTCAAGAAAGTTTTTCAAACCTCATATAACAGAGCTAAAACAGCTCTGTTGAATGATCAAGTCAGATTGGTCAGAAGGTGTTGCTCAGATCAGATTGGTCAGAAGGTGTTACTTGAATCAGATTGGTCAGAAGGTGTTGCTCAAATCAGATTGGTCAGAAGGTGTTGCTCAAATCAGATTAGTCAGAAGGTGTTGCTCGAATCAGATTGGTCAGAAGGTGTTGCTCGAATCAGATTAGTCAGAAGATGTTGCTCCAATTAGATTGGTCAGAAGGTGTTGCTCAGATTAGATTGGTCAGAAGGTGTTGCTCGAATCAGATTAGTCAGAAGGTGTTGCTTGAATCAGATTGGTCAGAAGGTGTTGCTCGAATCAGATTAGTCAGAAGATGTTGCTTGAATCAGATTGGTCAGAAGGTGTTGCTCGAATCAGATTAGTCAGAAGGTGTTGCTCGAATCAGATTGGTCAGAAGGTGTTGCTTGAATCAGATTGGTCAGAAGGTGTTGCTCGAATCAGATTAGTCAGAAGATGTTGCTTGAATCAGATTGGTCAGAAGGTGTTGCTCGAATCAGATTAGTCAGAAGGTGTTGCTCGAATCAGATTGGTCAGAAGGTGTTGCTTGAATCAGATTGGTCAGAAGGTGTTGCTCGAATCAGATTAGTCAGAAGATGTTGCTTGAATCAGATTGGTCAGAAGGTGTTGCTCGAATCAGATTGGTCAGAAGGTGTTGCTCGAATCAGATTGGTCAAAAGATGTTGCTCGAATCAGATTACTCAGAAGATGTTGCTCAAATTAGATTGGTCAGAAGGTGTTGCTCCAATTAGATTGGTCAGAAGGTGTTGCTCCAATTAGATTGGTCAGAAGGTGTTGCTCGAATCAGATTAGTCAGAAGGTGTTGCTTGAATCAGATTGGTCAGAAGATGTTGCTTGAATCAGATTGGTCAGAAGGTGTTGCTCGAATCAGATTAGTCAGAAGGTGTTGCTCGAATCAGATTGGTCAGAAGGTGTTGCTCGAACCAGATTGGTCAGAAGGTGTTGCTTGAATCAGATTAGTCAGAACGTGTTGCTCAAATCAGATTAGTCAGAAGGTGTTGCTCAAATCAGATTAGTCAGAAGGTGTTGCTCAAATCAGATTGGTCAAAAGTAGTGCTGTCAAATTAACGCGTTAACGCGTTAAAGAATTAATCGCGATAAAAAAAATGAACCCCACTAAAATTTTTTACGCAGATTAAAAATTACTTAAATGACGCAAACCAGCGGCACCGTCAGTGAACACAAACATTCCGAAATTGTCCGTTACGTTACTCGTTTTAGGCTGCATTCCGATCGCAAGTGTCCCTAAGCTGTATCCCTGCTCCCTACACACTATACAGGGTACAGAATCCCAAGGGCTCTTCACAGGGAAGTCGATCACTAAAACGGCTCTCTTTGAAACGCCCTGGACAGCCTCCAGATCGCGCCTTCATTACAGCACTCGGCTGTATTTAGCATGATAAATAAAACAGCACTGTTCAGACTCATTTTATATGCTGTAGGCACTTTTGAAATAAATGTGATGAAACGTCTATGAACTGTGGGTATTTTACTTTGTAATGTATTTTTGGTTGTCTCTTCTCGTGCACAGTGATTGAAAGGAACAATGGAGAACAAAAAAGTTGTAGCTCTTTTGGGGTCACTATATTTTTGTATGATACATCAGTTTAATGAGCGATGGAGACGACAAAGGTGACGGTTCCACATAACACACAGTCTCTAGTGTCAGTGCTTCTTTGTAACACTCAGAGGTTTCAGACACAGGGAAGTCTTCAGGATGGATACTGTTTGACATTTATCTGTAACATAACTACGGTAGCTTCGGTTTTGACTTGAACTTAAAAAGAGAAAAAAAAGGCTAATATAGTTTGCAGCTGTTACAACAGACCACTGTTGATTAATTTTTTTTATAACTTCATTACTGGTCATGTTTTATTCCTTACATATGTTTAGGGACAGAACTGAGTACTGGGTGGACACTGCCTTTCTCACAGTATGCTCACTTCTGCTTCCAAGGTATAAAAATGTAAGTTACAAAAATTAAGTTAAAATAAATTATTTTGAAGCTAATTATTTTGAGATAAAACCAAATTATTTTGCATCTGTCTCAATTATTTTGAGACAGTGTGTGTCCTGTGCTCACACTCAATCCGTTTGTGGTGTCAGTCAACATGATGACCATTTATTTCAGAAAAAGCCTGATCATTACAGAGAGCTGGTTTGTCTCACCTGAATCCAGGGACTTTAAGGTTTAGGATGAGATAATCATTATCTGAGCCTCCAGCTCCAGAATGAATGTGATCTCCTGCCACCTCCCAACCTAACACACACACACACACACACACAAATCAGTGAAGTATGGACCGCATACCAAGTGCACGAAAATGTATACTCTCACAAGCAAAGCACAATTTTTAAAAACAGTGCAGCTCTATCTCCAACTCATTTATCCTAGAGCAGCTGCTCGTGGTGCAACAGTGCCATCTGTCTGTCACTGCTTGGCTCTGCATTTGTATGCATCTGTTTCCTGCAGTTTCATACAGTTGTATGTCTCTCTCTCTCTCTCTCTCTCTCTCTCTCTCTCTCTCTCTCTCTCTCACCATTCATGCCATCACACTTGGTGTTGGCCACATTGAAGCAGGACGACTTCATGCCAGAGGGCAGTATGTTCCACCACTTATACTCATAGCCCAGCGCTGGCTCTGTGCCCGCAGGACAAGGCTGGCACGCTAGATGATGACACAGAAAATCCAAAACACACAACACATCAGCACTAGCTTTCTTTACAGGAAGAAACAACAAATATATTGTTAATGCATTCAGCTCTTCAAAGCATTCACACATGGATTCAAACAACAAATCTGCCTCAATGACATTTACACTGAATTCTGCTAATCACCTTTGAGGCCTTCTGAGTAGGTTCCTTGTGGGCAAGGAGAGCATGTAGCAGTGTTGTTGTTATAAAAGCCAGGGTTGCAGGGTGGGCATGGCTCACGTTTACCAGAAGGGGGTAGTGTTACAGCATCTGGTGCATCTTCTAGACAGATCTTAGGCTCTATCCATTTATATATAATCTGTGTCTGAGATACACAGACAGAGCCACATACAATTGATCAGCACTATAAATAGATCATTAGATATGAGGAATTAATGTAAAGTATGATCGTATTACCTTGCCCTGTTCATCACAAACACTGTGGATCTGGAAGTAGTCTTTCTCTGAGCATGCAGGTCTGGGCTTACACTCGGCAGAGCCCTCCACTGGTACATACAAGAAGAAGAGACAAGCACATTCAGACTATTATATTGTATACACACGGACCTGACCATTATGAAATCTGCCATCATTAAGGTTCTTTTGATTTAGAAACTCTCATGAAGATGTTATTGATTCGTAAAAGTGATGCTACTTTGAACGACCATTCATATGGTGGAGCACTAATCACAGAGATTTGTCAGAGAGAGCAGCTCATGCTTTTTAGGATGAATGTGGCATCATCATGCTTCTAAAGATAGATAGATAGATAGATAGATAGATAGATAGATAGATAGATAGATAGATAGATAGATAGATAGATAGATAG
>JAOVVH010000039.1:7336591-7351093 GCA_028566435.1 Scorpiodoras heckelii
TCCACACAGAAAGGACCCAGACCACTCCACCCGGGGATTGAACCCGGGACCTTCTTGCTGTGAGGCGACAGCACTACACACCGAGCCACCATGCCGCCTCACACTGTACTATATCTGTTATATTTCTAAATGGTTCGGATTATTCTAGGTTACTGTGCTGTGCTTTAATGTTAGCTAAAGGTCCGGGTTTTTTTTCTCTTGTTCCTGGTAAACACCATTTCTGGGTATGTGGCAATTGTAAAAGACTCAGATTTGAGTCAGATTTTTGGAGAGTAAAGAACAATAAAAGCAACCTGATCTCATGAAAACAATGGTAAAGTGGTTGGATTCCGCTCAGTCTGATTATTAAATAGTATGAAATGGTATGAATATTAACCCTGTTCATGAGCCTAACCATTGCATTGTTTCGTATAACATAACTCATGGAAACTCCTACAAATTTCAGTGTTCATGCATGTTAATAGGTGTTGTGTTTGTAGATCAAGCATGAGATGAAAAATTTATTAAACATTAATACGAGCTAGTTTTAATCCATTTTCAAGTATCTCAATGTTAAAAGACATGGAATGTCTTTATTTTTTAATTGGTTACTTAATCACGTAAACGTTCCTCATCATTAATCTTAACAACCAAAATTCAACAGGCTAAAAATTAACAATTAAACATAACCTGCCTTAGTACAATGGGAAAATGCTGCATATATTTTAGGGCAAAATAAAAAAGCCCCTGATAGTTCAACAACTTGGCACAAAACAGCATTAAACCTTTTTTTACACATTCAATCAGGCTCTGTTTGCCGAAGTAAAAGCCTATATGTTGCAAGTGAAACCTGTGAATCCATTTTTGCATACTATAAAACTACTTCAAAAACAGCTTTGAACAAAGTTTCAGCACTGTTGGTGCCTCCAGCAGCTTCAACCCAGAAAGATAATTTTTCATAATCAACATTATTCAGTATTCAGATTAATCGTTAACGCCAAAACTGGTTTGTTAAACTGTAAAACGTGAGTTAAAATTAAACTGTAAGGTGTCAGAATATACTTTAGATTTTTTTTTTGGTCTTCACTGATAAATAGTCTGTCAACCCCCCCCCCCAATCCCTGTAATTGTAATCAATGCCTTTAGCAGAAAAGTTAAAATATGAAAGCCGCCATATAATGAAGGTGTACTGTTGTTACTAACATTCAATGCAGCGGCAACCCAGTCTCAAGCAGCGCACGTAGGCCTCTGTAGAAGATTCACTGCGTAGCTGGTCACCAGTGAGATAGCTGCAAAAAAAAAAAAGAAAAGAAAAAAAAGACACATCACACTTTGCCACAGGAAGTACCCCACAAACAGCAAGGCACTGTGTATGACTGTGGTTTTGTGAAGATATTAAGGTGGCGCGTGTCAACGCTGCAGCCACTCTGGGATGAGGTGCTTTACACCGAACCTTAGGGAAATTACATTTCGTTTCAGTATGTGCTTGCATGTATTTGAAATGACAATAAATTGAAACTAATCTTATCTAATATTTCAGAGGTCCAAACGTACGTATTGTGAGACGAGTTGATCCAGTAGTGAGATAGAGGATTGTTCATTTCCAAGACAGACAATTCAGAGAATTTTTCGTCCCAAATGGAGTTCTCTTTGGAGAACAGAAAGCTGAGGAACTAGAAATAAATGATTAAAATAATACAAGTTAAGAGGTACAAATTACTCAAGATACTACAAGATACTAATCAGAATAGCCTTGAAGATTTTGCACCTCCCCGACTGTGAACTCTGGATCGTTGGTTTTTCTCATGGTGTCATCAATGAAAATGGTCATCAGCTCTCGCACCTGGTTTATGTTGTTAGCCCAAGAGTCCTGCAGAACAAGCATTATACATGCAATGTATTAAAATCACAAGTCAAGAGGCTGTCACACTTGATTCATAATATAATTTACTATCCTATAATTGACCCTGTAATAGGCAGTTGAAAGTCAAGAAGATCTGAATGGTTAGATTATTACTTTCGAACAAAGTAATAATAACAAATAACACCATTTTTTACCAAGAGAACAGAAACCAACAGATTGTTTTAAAGAAATTCAACAGTGTTCAATGTAGCAAGTCCAGTTCCCCTTGCCATTTTCACAGCATGCAAGGCGAACACAGAACAGGTTTAATCCTGTCTTCTGTCCTTTCCCTACTTATAAACAAAACATTCATAGAGTGAGCATGGGGCACAGTGATCCCTGCCCCAGTGGACCTCTAGTAGTGCTTGTTGTAGTTCCACTAAGTGTAATAATAACTCTATGGAGCTAAATGGAGTAGTGAGGACTTATGCAAATGATCTTTATATAAAGATCATTTACATCATTATCATTTATATCATCATGTGTTAAACAACATCTATACAAAGATATTATTCTTACTTTTTGCTGATAGATAAGGAATCGTTGGAAGTCATATACGAGAACTGCAGAGGAATCTGGCCTGTCTGTGTTACTACATATAAAAACACAACATGCTCATTAAAACCACAGACAACACAATATCTAATATACGCTAATATACTGTGTAATAATATTTGGTGAAGAAAATGAAATTAGGGACATCTCACCCCATGATGAAGGCACAGGACTCCCTTTTAAACTCATCCAATATCTAACAAGAACATGCCATACAGTAAACATGCTTTAGACCAACATTATGCAAGTGCATGGTTTAATATGAATGACAGATATCGTGTCACTCTCACCGTTTTCTGGTTTTCAAACATTAACTCATTGTAGAACTTGTGAAACTGCTCAAAGTCAAGGGTGTCTTTCTTCCCTCCAACAGCCTGGAAACAGGACACAAACATACACTCAGATTGTTCAGGAGTTTCATGTATTCTGAAGGTTGGCATCGCTGGGATTCTGAGATGCTCCACAGGTTTAATTTTAAAATAAAGGGTGTATTAGTCCGTGCTTGGTGTATTAGTACCAAGAACCTGTCCTTCAGAAATCGTCCTCCGGGTACTTTAAAGTTGCTCTGGTTCAACAGAGACTTGGCCTCCTTCTGATTTATGCTGTGGAATAAGACAGCATTTCCTCAGTGCAAATTTTAACATGGACATCATAAGACAAGATGACAATTAAGTGGAAGATTAATACCTGTTTTTTTTGGTCTGATCAATAGAGTACATCTGCTTCCGCAGCCAACTACACAGGAGAAAAAGCTCACAGTCATTGCAGGAACAGGAAACAGGGAGGCAGAGGCAGTGTGAGTGATTATTTATCCTCAGTGTACATGTGCTGTACTCAGGGGTTAATTTGAGCTGGGACTGTCCTGGGCTCAGCCCTGGCACATAGACACTTCAGTTTCTTCAGGACACACTCAACCTTACCACATCTATTTTCAGCAAAATATATATCGTTTTACACTTCTTGATCTTAATAATTCAAACAATGACTACAACCTTTCACTCCTACCATTAAGTCTAATAGCACTAGGCTAGTTGAAGTAACTGTTATGTAGTTACAATTTAAATTTGCGAAAATCACCAGTTTCATGTGGTTTCCGTTCGTAATGTCAATGGATTTCCCCAAAAGCGACATTTTGGAAAGAAACAGGTCAAAAACTGGCACGGAAACCAGATTTAGTTTCATAACTGGATGTACATTCGTCTGATATTCTTTTTAAACAATGTAGGCTAAGTGTCGATTTTACAAAATGCTGTTTAATGTTAATGTAAAATGGTAAGCGACGTGCTGCTTTGCAAGCTAGCTAACTGTTACACTAAGCTAGCTGGCAAGCTTAAGCTCACGTTAAACAGTCAAGCTAGCTAGTGTGGTTTGGATGAAATATAACAGCAAAGCAAGTTACATCATGCGTACGTAATGCAAGCTAGTTTGGACAATTGAAATTTATTCTGTTTTAATGTAATCATTTAATAGACTGCTCCATTTATATTAATTAACTCATATTAATATGGTCTCCTTCAGTGGAAGCCAAACATCACCATTTCTCATTAGCTGCAGTTTTTAACCACTGCCATATTCAGAGCACAGGATGTCAGCATACATCACACCTTGTTATATTTTATGTACAGTTTATCAAATGATATCGATCATAGACCTACTTTTTACCACATTTGTGTATAAAAATATTTTGCCTGTCACTGTTGCTGACGCGCACACATGCATGTGCACCCTGAAATCAACCCTGAAATTACACAGCCCCCTCCACATTACTAATCCCAATTTAACCCCTGGCTTTAGGTCAGTCTAAATGACAGTAGGCCATGTTGCACACATGCACTTACTGACTGTAGCATATCTGATGCTATGTACAACATTTCAACCTCATTCTACCACAACCATTAGAAGACCATGTGAATTTTGCTGATCTGATATTACTTGACTTGTGGACTATTCAGCAATAATACTGACAGGTAACTGAAACTGCAGTATGTCTGGGTCTGGTTGCTAGGTTTTAAAACAGTGTGGCTGCACCGTTAAGAATAGAATAGAATAAGTTAAGAACAGACTTCCGATAAAAACTATCCACCCAGCACTGGTGCTGTGGTCAGAAACTGATACTGATAAAGTCCGTAGAGCAGTGTTACCCAACTGAGTGGTTTGCAAATCCCTAGGTCAGGGGTTGTCAACTGGTGGAGTGTGGTCGGAGAGAATCACGCAACAGTGACCACGGACTGTTGAGCAGCTCAAGTCTTGTACACAGCAAGAAAGGGCAAAAATTCCACTTGCAAAACTGCAACAATTAGTATCTTCAATTCCCAAATGATTAAAAATAATAATTAAAAGAAATGTGATGTGACCCAGTGATAAACATGCCTCTGTAACAACTTTTACTGAGTGTGTTACAGGCATCTTTTCTTTGTTCTTTTGCATGTCAAATAAATCTTCAAGTGAATTAACAAAACACAGATTTCAGTTTTTATTGCATTTTTAGGAAGTGTCCCAACTTTTTCAGAAACAGGCTTTGAAACAGTGCTGAATTAACAGCCTACAGCGATTATATGTTCAAACTGGAGTATATAAACACTGTAGGTGTTTAATTCAACACTGGTGTTTTTGCTGTGCACCTGACCAAACCCAACTGTTAAAAAAAAATACTGTTACTGAAGCAATCAATGTGTAAAAAAAACTGTCTGCAGTTTCCTCATCATGAACTAGTGTGGCTTGTGTAGCAGATGCTCGGTCGCAGCCTATCCATCACACGCATTTATGTAAATTATTTATTCCCAGGAAGCTCACTGAACCAGATTCTAGCTACAGAGTGAGGAACGGATGTTTTTATTTCATTTACCCTTTCTGGTCTCATTAATAAGTGATGATTTGTTATAAAAAAAAGTCAACAACTAAAACAAAATGCTTAAAGAAGAGTGGAAAGAGAAGCATGCATTAATTTTTCCAACTTCAAGTTCAAAACCGATCTCTGCTAAGAGTAGGGGTGTTTTATCAGGACAAAAAAAAGGTTTGGATGCAGTCAGTTTTTACAGGTTTAAGTCCCAGTGATTTAAGTCCCAGTCATTTAAATGACTAACATTTTTATTATTTATATATTTCAGGAAAGCGCACCAATTAAGTTTGTTAGAAAATATCACAGGCAGGTACATTCAAAAATAATAATGATATATAAATAAAAACTTTGAAAACAACTGACTTATTTATAACCATGAACTAATCCTTAATAGTTAGGCCTTAAAAAGTAACTTAGCTGAATACCCCTGGATTAGAGGTTTATGGTGGCATTTTGGAGAGTTTGTGAGACTGTGATAGAAATGGAAATTAAATTAGAATGTAATAAATATGATGATTTAATGATGATAGTATAATATAAAGTAAAATAAGTACTCCTTTTGACTTAATGTAACCTGCTTAAAATCTCAAGGAAAACTTTTTAGGCAAATAATGCAGCTTAAAATTCGGCAAAAATAAAAGTAATGAGGTAATGAGTACTGAAATAATTTCTCAAGGATGACAGCACAAATTTTGCAAGGATGGCGGTGTCTTTTTTTTTTTTTTTTACTGACGTGTTCATTAGAAATCAACTGATAAAATGTATCTATAAGGAAGCTGTTCTTTAACTAGACATACCGCATATGGTTGCATGGAGTACCGCATAAAGTCAGAGCAAGAATGAAGTGAAAAATAAGCATAACAAATTGCAAAACTGTTCCATAAGCAGTTCTTGAGATATGGAAACATGTCAGATGCAGCGCCCCCATAGATGAGATGTCACAAAATTTGGTGTGCGTCTAAAGAATGTGGTAGTGACATGGGGTGTGAAATTTTGTGTTGCTTGAAACTTTATTTTACAAGATACTGGCTTTTGAAATGCTACATATTTGCTTTGAACTTTATTAACTAGGTCAGATCAGACATGTGGGGCTACAGCCATAACAAGGTTCCTTTAGATTGGTGATGTCTAAGTACATGATATTGTCAACCAAAAATTGGTGCAAAAAAAAATGGAAGAAGAAGAAGAAGAAGAAGAAGAAGAAGAAGAAGAAGAGGAGGAAGAAGAAGAGGAAAAAGAAAACGTGACAAAAACTATATGACTGCCAGCTAGCTTTGGTGGTCATATTACAGGTTAACGGAGTTCAGCTTAAAAAAAAAGTTGGGCCTCAAGGATGATGACTTGAAATAGAAAAAAGCGCTATAGTTTCTGATAGTACATCCGATCGTAAAGCACAGTAGGTGTGTCGGTAAGGTATACAGGATAACACATAAAAGCTGATGTACTTGATACACATTCCAGCACCACAGCCATTCAGATACCAGGGTCTGGTCAGTGCTGATCCTATGGTGGTCTCTTTTCAATGATGTGCTCATTATTATTCGCCTGATAAAATGTAGCTACAAGGAAAGTGGTCCTTAATGAACTGGCAATTCAGTATAAATGTACACACATACACATACCTTTCAATAATGTCAGGTGTATAAGCCTGCAGTGTCTCTTGTCTGAGCAGTTCCAGTCCTCGTAGCCATTTCTCTGCATCTTCTACTGTGTCCACTATAAAACAACACATGCATACAATCACTAAATGAGCATTCATTTCACTTCATGCCACTGTTGTGATGTTAAATGTCACTTCTGTGCAATGAATATTAATAAAACAGCAGCATTCAGAGAAAGACATCAGTGATAACTGAGGATGATTTGCGCAGCCCTGTATTGAGCCCTGCATTTAGGCCACAAAGTCACACTCACCCCCCAGGCTCAGGGTGTTAAGGACAAACTGGGAGCCGTAGAAAATTGTGAAACATGTGTTGTCTGCGTGCTTGTCCTTGTTGTCCTTAAACCTTTCAAAGTCCTTGGAGTTTCTGCCTGGACGTACCTCACGGATGTCTGATATGTCCACTACGAGACACCAAAACACATAGGATCAAGGATCAAGGATCATAAGCACTGAGCAAACCACAGACCAACAATTAAACGTCCCTATTTATAAACCCTCGGGATGAAAAGTTTCCAAATTTATCCAACCAATCCAAAATAATGTCTATTCTTAGCTAGACATTCCTAGTATCAGCTAATGTAAGGATGTTTAAACAGAGAAATCCTCATAAAATGCTTGTACATATTCAAGGAGGAAAGAAAAATTTAAAAAGTTAAAGAAAACAGATGGCTAAGAACAGACTGTGAGAGAAAGTGATGGTGGAAGAAGAGGTGTGATTTATTTTAGATAACAGAGGTCTTATAAAACTACAGTACATACGCCAAGTAATACTGTAATAATCTTAAAGGACAGCCATTAAACTTAACACGCTTGCCCAAAAGGAATGTACAATGACAAGATCAAATATTACACTGTGCTTCTGGGTTTTCTTTCCCTTTGAGCAAATAATAAGAAACTACATGTTAATGAATTGATCTTATTCTTGATATTAAGAATAAACTGCAGAGTTTGCTTTGCTTTGTGCATTAACACGTCCATCAAGCTAGATACATTTCATTTATGCATTTTGTAGCCTTTCTTGCCTGGAAAATAACTATACTGACTTTGGCAATAAGTTTTCTTTACTATGATCCATACATCAGCTAAATCAGGAGGCCAGGATGAGTTACTCACACACTCCATCTATTTTGCCAGCAACACGTGTCCATGCCACCTGCCTGGTCTCCATAATGACCTGTACACTCAGCCTCTCAATTTTCTGCCTGTACACAGTCATTATGTTGCCACTCTCGAGGAAGCGCTTTATCAGACTTTTCTGATACTCCGTCAGGTCTCCGTGTCGACCTGCCATCTTGGCCTTTGACACACTCTCTGTTACACAAAGACACAGACACACATACGTATGCATGAGCTCTGTAAATAAACATATGACATAGACTTACCAGACACTGACTGCATTGAAGCTTAGAAAATGGTGATGCAAAAATTGGCAGTTTCTCAGAGAGAATTCTGGGAAATGAATATATCTGAAATATCTGACAAAGTAACACTTAGGGTTTTACTAAGAAAAAAAAAAGGTATGCTCCGTATGCTCTGCATGTATTGTCTTAACACGTCCATTTGTCTTTGTGGCTTGTGAGACTGAAGGTAATGTATACCACACAGCAAGACAAAGTGAAAGAAAGAGTATCAGCTGTAGACAACTAGCTCTCTGTGGGGTTAATTAAACAGTATGTTGTTCTATACTGTAAAAGCATTACATGTCTGTTTTTCCTAATGCTTAACCACGACAGGCAAAGCAGGCAGGGACGCTGTTCCATACAACGGCTCACTTTTGCATTGCAAATGAAAGATTGTGAAGACCCAGACAGATGGGAGATTAAAGTCCTTCAGCTTTAGTAAAGCATTAACCCAGAGAACTCAATACTGCGCCTGTACTTGTCAGAGCGAGCGAGAGAGTGTGAGAGAGAGAGAGAGAGAGAGAGAGAGAGAGAGGGTGCGAAGGGTGCGAGAGAGTGCGAGTGCGCAACAGAGAGAGCGATAAAGTGAGAGAGAAAAAAAGCGCATGTGCCTTGAGAAATATCTTCACATACAGTTAAGTGCAAAGGTTTTCAACACCCCTACCCATGGTATTTATCTTTTGAAACAAAAGAATTAGACAACAATTCAAAATAAGGAAAAAGCAATAAAAAAAGGCTGAAAAAAACTTCTTCTAACAGATATCAGGAAAAAACTATTCACTATCTGTGAGGATCCAAAAGCTGCTCAAAAGATAAAAAAAAGATTGGAAGCCATTTTAAAGGAAGTGCAGGTTATTAGGCAATATTTTTTATCACATTCAAAAAGAACAAAGAAAAATATTTTTTTCCAAGTAATATTACTAGTAACACACATGATTTGATTATTGTTGTTACTTATAAGAGCGAACAGACTTCTGTGAATCCTTATACACTAAATGCTACTTAATCCTGGTTTGACTTCATTTTGTCCAGATTAATATGACTAATACACACAAGAACGGGTTATCAGTGAGGGAGGAAATAGAGTGAGACTGAAAGCAAGGATGTGCTCGGGTCCTACGGTAATCCCTTAAACTCTAAGGACCTAGTGGCAGAGCCACAACTTCATTATTCTCTTACGGCTACATACCTTTTTTTGTTTCACTGTAGTTACAGAATAATACACTTTGATATAAAACAATAAACAATAAGCCAGGAGTTTAGGTCTTTTTTTTTGGTAAATCCCAAACATCTCCCACTCCCCTATGGTAGAGATGACTTTATGACTTTGCTTTTATGCGATAGATCCGAGGTTTTTAGCTTTAGCTTTTTCTGCCTCTTCTTTAACTGTAACATGAACTGCGCAAGCCATCGCAGCACAATTTATAAATCAATAGTAATACAACTATATCTTCAATATGAACAATAATATTTTGGCTCCTCGTTAGAGCCAATGATGCAGACGTTAGGGTTGCTGCCACACAACTCCAGGGTCCCTGGTTCAATCCTGAGTTGAGGATTTTCTAAGCGTGCTGTCCACATGCTGTTAGGTGCACTGGCTACACTAAACACACCCAGGTTTGAAGCATACTGGCGTGAGCATACTGCCCTGTGCTGGGCGTGAGTCTACTGTGCTTCACACCTAGTTTTCCTGGAACAGGACCCCTGACCAGGATAATGCACTTAGAATAGCAAGTGAGCGTTCTGTCTTGCCAACCACAGACTACACAGGATGCAAGCTGACGCCATTTGTTCGTCACTTCAGCATCTATGGCTATTCATGACAGGAACAAGGTTACATCAATTCAAGCATTTCATCAGAACAAGCTCAGTTTCAGACACAGTCAGGGCCAATTTCGTATCTCGAATTCACCTAACTTACATGTCTCGGACTGTCAGCGGAAACCAGAGTACCTGGAGTAAACCCACATGGACACGGTGAGGACATGCAGACTCTACACAGAAAGGACCCAGACCACTCGACCCGGGATCGAACCCAGGACCTTCTTGCTGTGAAACGACGGCGCTACACACCGAGCCACTGTGCCGCCTGACACCATTTGTAATTGGTTCTCAGTTATGAGTTTTTATGACTAAAACTCTAAAATAACTATAAAAACTTATAAAGGTAGTAACCATTTTAATTACAGTATTAAAGAGGAAAAGAACCTTTGCTACGCTTCAATGACCTCGATTTGAAAACCACAGCCCCACAACCTTAACAGAGGAGATGTGCGGGATACTTCCAGTAAAACAGAAAGCTACATGGTGCTTAAAAAAAAAAACAGTCCAACACAAACACACACACACGCACACACACTCATATATGTAGTACATCTGTCCAAAAGCACATGTTCAGTCTGGTTAAGCCTGGCATCCATATTATAAGAAAACAAATGTGGCTGAGTTTAGGCGCTTAACCATCAGAGTTGTATGATGAGCCTAGGGTAAGAACCCATAATATCGGGCACCTGAAATTCACCTGAAGTAAGTAAGTCCTGTAACGTGATTGGTAAAGGAAGAGAAATGAAAGACATAATAAGTAGAAAAAGGAGATTGCCACAAAAAGGAGTTGTCTGACGATATGGGGCCTGACGTTAAACGTAATTAAAATGTCTGGGATGCTTGTGCACCAGTGGAGTTAGGAAAGTCTCCTGCTCTTGTAGAAATCAGATCGCATCTGCTTCGAGCCGTGACTGTGGTCAGCCTTATTCGGACGGGATCATTTTCACATGGGAGGAAGTGGTAATGTAATGTATTACTGCAGTGTCTCTAGGAGTTTAGAGTCCTGTCCGAGTCGTGTCAGTCGTGTCAGTAATCTTTCACACGCCGTTCGATGGGCATGCATTTTAAAAGATTATATATTTAAATTTGTGCTTTTTAAAAAAAAAAAATTATAAAAAAGTTAAAAAAAAAGGTGCCATGGACATAAAAAAAACCCAGATAATATACAGCTTATATAATCTAAACTGATGATTTAAAACATAGTGTCCTACGATCATGTTGTTTGTTGTTATGTGTACAATACAAACACACTTTGCTCTGTGTTATGTGTTTATGTGTGTGTGTGTGTGTGTGTGTGTGTGTGTGTGTGTGTAACATCATTTTAGATGAAGTTATCTCTGTTCAACTACTCCATGGCGCTTTGTGTGTGTCAGATTTAAGCAGGGTTCAGCCGTAAAGGTAAACTAGACCAGGCTTAGGGGTCAGGGATGTTCTTCTGAACCTCTTCCCATACCTTCTCATCATGTACCTGTATTCACTTCCTCTAATTAAAAGAAAGAAAAGAGAGAAAAAAGAGAAAAGAAGGTGCTGTCGCACAGTCCAGCTCTCCACTCAGCAGACTACAGTTTATCCACAGCGCCCTACAATGTACAACATGTACAAGAAACGCTTTCTTCCCCATTTCACAGCAAACCTTCCTCCCCACAGACACACAGCAAATGAATCAATGAAAACTCACCCGCGTCCAAGGAAAAAAGCGCTCACGTCCAAGTCCTTCTCAGCACACAAAGTCACATTTTACATTCAGGAAGAAGTTGAAGAAGTTGGGTTTAAAAAAAGAAAAATTATAATAAAGCGCTGTTGGGGTTTTTTTTCTCTCTCTCTTTTTTTCTTCTTCTATCAGCTTAGTTGAGCAAAGTTCTCAGTTCCTCTATTCTTTAAACACAAGGAAGTAAGCCTTATAAGCGAAGCTGCCTCCCAGAGACTGTACTAACTACTGTACTGAACAGGGTGTCAAAACAAAGCGGCAACCAAGTGAACTGACCCGTAAGTTGTGACAGAGTATATGGTAGTGTGCGGTTTGGGACGTGGCCAACAAACTTAATGAAAAAAAAAAGAGACGCGGAAGTGAAGATGCTATCGATGCAAATAAGCCCCCGATGAGGGCGATCGCGGCGTGGAGGGTTTAGTTTCAGGGCAACTTTTTTGTTTATTTAATTTAATAAATATCTCTCTCTCTCTCTGTGTGTGTGTGTGTCTCTGTCTCGATCTCTCTCTCTCTATTAAAAGTGTCCTGGGGATATGTTTTTCTCTTTTTTAAAAAAAAGTTACAGCATTTCGTTGCCAGAGTTTTGACTCCGCTGTGATGAAACTGAAAGCACCTCTTAGTTACGAGCCTCGACGCCAATAAGCGACTTCAGCTCTAACACTTAATTAATAACTAACACTTCGGACAAAGCAGCCCACATAAAACTTCTGTAGAAAAATCCTCCCAAGAGAATGTAAATGTCGTGGCAGGAACATGGCCGAAAGCCGTATGTAAATGTGTACGAGGCGAAGCTCAGTGCGGAAACCCGAAGATTTTGCGTATCGACTGTCACTTTTCCCTGATTTGCATTTTTGGAGCAAAGCCGGAGGTGCTGGAGATCAGTCGTTTAACTAAACTAAGACCAGACAACAAGATGATCAAATGCAAATGATCAGACTCGTTAGGCTTTTTCAGATATCCTTGCTTTATTATTATTATAATTTTTATTATTTTTTCCCCCATCACAGGAATCACAGGAAAGTTAAAAGGGCACTATATATAGATACAGAGCTGAAGTGGGTTCTTAAGTGACTCCTGGAGACTATAGATGTAGCTTTGGAGCCAATTGGGACTTAGGTGTTGTAATTACAGATCAAGTCACTGTCAAATATTTAGGTAACAAAAGGTAGACAACAAGAATCAGGGCTTATACACTGGCCCCGGTGTGTGGCTGGAAACTGTGACACTCAGATGTGGGTGGTGACATTTTACAGCAGTTAGATAGGAATCACATAACCGCTACACAAAGACAACATTTTCATTGTATAGGCTTTGGTTACTACATACAGTACTGTGCAAAAAAGTCTTAGGCGCAATATTGTTTTTAGGTACGACTTTTGTTATTATCGGGCCAGAACGAAAAGTTACGAAAAATTAAACAACAAAAAAACTAAATGTTACACAAAAAATGTTGCGTGTCAGTAACGAAAGCAGGACATTACGTAACAGACCACTTTTCAGACAAAAAAAAAAACAAAACAATGAAGGCTGCTGGGTTTTGCATACAAAAAAGACGTAATTGTGACAGTCAAAGTCTCCAGAAGAGCTGTGGCAGATTCTGCGAGACGCTCAGTAAAACGTAAAAGCTAATTTCCTTATAAAACTGCACGCATTGTACCTGGGGACACTGTTTAAGAAAAAAAGGCACAGCCTTTTATATCGACTTCCTTTAGTTTATTACTGTTCACTGCACTTCATAGTGTTTTCTTTTATGTAGAAACGTCTTCATTATTTTTCGAAGGCATCTTTGTTTTTACAGCGAGTCCTTGCAGGTGCCTAAGACTTCTGCGTCGTACTGTACCGTAATTAGCTGGGAAGTTTTACTGAGCGTCTTGTAGAATCTGCTCCAGCTCTTCTGGAGACTTTGACTGTCACATGTACTTCTTTTTTTTCTGCATGTAAAACCCAGCAGCCTTCATTATGTTTTTTTTTGTCTGAAAAGTGGTCTGTTATGTAATGTGATGCTTTCACTACAGACGTACAAACATTTTTGTGTAACATTTAAATTTTTTGTTGGAAAAAGTAACGTTTGGAAATATAACATCTTTTTGTATTGACTCAATAATACCGAATTTAAAAAAAAAAACATCAATAACAAAAGTTATTCCTAAAAACAATAGGGTGCCTAAGACTTTTGCACAGTACTGTATGTACCTGTGAATTACTTCAAGAATCAACCTATTGCTTTAAAAAAAAAAATACAATAAAACATGTTTAATATGCAACACTGAAATGCAACACTGAAATGCAAAAACCTAGTTCCTTCAAAGGAAAAGTCCATTCTGAAACACATTAAGTATGCTTAAACTTAAATGTTTGTAATGTATTTAGTGATTCTTGTTCATATTTATAAGTCGGTGTAATTTTTTCATTATTCCTGTGAGAAGTCTGCCACACTGACGTCACAGGGAGACACTGCCAGCGCAGTTACAACAGCATTTAAAGCTAGGCTAGGTGATTTTGGAGAAACCAACAAAACCAAGCAAGATTTTTAAAGTGTCCAAACAAAAAAAACCCCACCTCTCTCCAAAGTCAGAGCTACAAAACACATGAACGTGCACCACTGGAGGCAAGGGAGAGAGTGTAGGCAGA
>JAOVVH010000039.1:7483685-7502560 GCA_028566435.1 Scorpiodoras heckelii
ATGAGCCAGTGACATCTGAATAGCCTAACGTCGGGCTGTAAACGGGTTCGGGCTTTTAAAACGGTGTACTTGTCGGGTTCGGGTCAGGCTCGGGTCGAATTGTGTTGGGCTCGGGTTGGGTCGGGCTTGACTTTTCAGGCCCGATTACAGCTCTACCCACTACTATGTAGATGTAGATATATGAATACAGGTCACACAAGTTTGCTATACCAACAACTGAGACGTGTTTTCTATAGAAAATGGCAATCATTTATTGAATTCAGTTTCCAACAAAGAAATAAAAAAAACATAGAGAAGCAAAAGAAAACGAAAGGAGGCACCTAGGTTGGAGGCTCCTCAATAGAGCGAGGTAGCCTCACTCCTGAAGGGGAGATGGGGTCAAAAAGCCAAACATACACGTGTTATACATGTACACACTAAACAAGAATAGGCAATTAATTAGAAACATGCACTACAGGAAACCCTCCACTTCACACCTATACACACTCTGGTATACAAAAGCTAGCCTCCCCACCATAGGCCGTCAGCCTATGTACGGTAACACCTCACTATTGTGGCCTGATTTACATAGAGCAAAAAAGCAAACACAACAAAAAAGAAGGAAAGAAAATTATAAATGCAACCCTTGCATGGAACAGGTCATCACATTCAGCCATGCAAGACAAGGGTAGATAACACAAAAAAAAGAAACATAACATAGAAACAGATTATTCAAGGAGATAAACAAAACAATAGAACAATGACAAAGGAAACAAACTCAAAAGAGGCAACTGTAATCAAACAAATATGCTCCATGACACAAGTATACATAAATCAAAAATACAGACAATACAACAAAAAAGTAATCAGAAGTCTGGCGTGTAATCCCACGCAGAGGGAACAGTCTGCAGCAAAGGAGAATTAGCAATTGCAAGCCCAGTCAGCTAGCGTGGAGATGACAGGCAAAGCAGTGGAAGCAAATGGAGCAGTAGCAGCAAAACAGCCGAAGCAGAAGCCAATTCTGACAATAATTCTGTTGATTCAGAGTAGGAAACAGCAGGCCACACAAAGGTGATGGCTAACTGAAAGCCACGCCGACTTCACATAGTGACGCAGATAATGCCGAACACTGGATGTGAAACACGCCAAACCCGACCGTAGCTGCAAGATGCTGACATGCAGCTTCATACCCATAAGTCACAAGAACAGAAAGACAAGGGGGGGAAGCTACCGGCGGATGCAATTACCCAGACAACACGCGCCCTAACAGCACTAAGCCAGCCCTCTTTATAGTCACTCAAAGCATGGTGATTGGGCCATAACCCAAGAACAGATGGGCAGGGAAATACATTTAAACTACACGATTAAGCTGTACTGCTACAATCTAGCCCCTGCTTTGCATCGTCGCCCCGACGATGGGCAACTCCATACACTGATCGTCTAACTCCAGGGCCTAAACAAGGCAGAAACTGCATTAGACACTGAAACAGAACTCAGGATCCCAATGCCAAGTGCTCATGGAAGATGATGAATGTTAGAATGCTGGCCCGCTTTACCTCTGAAGTCTGTCACCAGACTCCCTCATTGGAATCAATCTGATCTTCTACCAGTGCTGCTGCCCTAGGGTTTGCAGTACAAGGTTCTGCAGAAGAGGCTGGTGCAACTGAAACTAAGGCAGTTGGGACAGCGGTACACTTGGGAACCGACTGAGTAGTCAATGGTAATGGCCCTTTGGGGGAGGTTGGAAAGTTTCAGGAACCTGAAGAAACAAATCTTCACCAATTGTTTGTTGTTCGTCAGAGATAGGGGTTTCCCCCTCTACTGGTTCACTTTGGGGCGAGCAAACAGGAGGTTCCCTCTCATGCCAACTGATCAACAGCGTATGGTGTACATGCTTAACTTGGCTTTGATCACTCACTGGCGCGATCGTATACACTGCCCCACCGGCCTTTGGAGGCTTAATGAAATGATATACCACTGGGTTCCGGAGATCCTGGATCTTATGGCGACCCCTCCTACCAAAGTCTTGGAGATAAACCAGCTGGTCCACCACCAATGGTGAATCTCGGACATGTCTATCATGATGCTCTTTCCTACGGTTGGCCACAACCTTCAACTGATTGTGAACCCCATTGAAGGCAACCTGCAGCCTAGTCTGATGCTCAATTACCCATTCATTTATTTTACCTTCAACTGGCTCCTGGACCCTACCCAACAAGAAATCAGTGCGTAGCCAGGGTTCCTGACCAAACATCAAGAAGTACGTTGACTCCCCAGTAACCTGATGCGGGGTGGTGTAATGAGAGAAAAGTAGCTGTGGAAGACAGTTACATGTTAAAACATGTAAGAGCATTAAGACATGTTAAAATGGCAGTTTTAGATGTCATAACTTTTTTTTTTACATGAAAACATGACATTAAATTAATTTCATCAGGTAATTATTAATATCCGAGTACAATTAAAAGCAGCAACTTTTTTACTTTCACTCCAATACTTTCTCTTTACCATCACTTGAGTATTTCTCAGTCCTTTTTTTCATGTACATAAGCTACTGAACAAGGGGTCAGTTTGGGACACACCACATTGCAATGTTTTTGTATTGACACCAGGAGAAAAGACGAGACTTCCTGTAGGTTTTTAATATTGAGGGGATCTTCACTGCCACCTTCGGCTCTAGACGTGATGTTACAAGACAATGGTCAGATGAACATAACTGGAAATGAAAAAGATCCACATCTGCTGAAGCTGTAATAAACGCAGAGACTTTATTACACAGGGATTATCACGCTTATCACATTTCTTTATTTAGGCTTTTGATTTATGTACTGAGACTGAACATTAGAACAGTAAAATAGAAGTAACACTCATTCCAGTTGAATAACTTTACAGCAGACAAAGGCCACATTGACCGGGACTCCAGACTTGGTTCATGTGGTGTGGATCTGGAATGATTTGGTAGTGTTGTATTTCAAATAGCCAAGTAGAGCACACAGCACAGTCCTGAATGAAACGTGGGGGCATCGTATCGTAAAGTGCTTTCGAACGCGAGTCGAAACCTTCTAGTGCTGGGCTAGGCCATGTGGTACAATCAAAGGTGCTTTGAGAAGTGCATTCAGTCAAGACGATTTACTCCATTCTAAGGGCAAGTCAACAGGCACATCCATTTTTTACAGTATTAAACAAAAGAACTCTCGAACAGAACAAAAAGAAATCAGCATGGAGAGACTGAACTACCTTAGGTTACCTTTGTAGATGCACTATGACCGAGAAAATTTTGAAGAAACAATTCAAACTACACACAACTTTTTAAATGAACGAACATTTTCTGAAATGAGATCTTCTAGGAGAGTAATAAGACACACTACTTTCATAAAGTAGCTGTGTACAGTATGTCAGTCATTTCTGTAAAAGCTGCTAATTTGCTTTAAATTCTATGCCTTGATATTCTGTGGCACTTTTATGTCTTTTCTGATGGCAAAACACCTCAATACATAACTATAATCAGGGTTAAAGGTTCTCCTTGAAGAAATGCATTAATTAAACACAGGCTGGCATCGAGGATTGTTATTCAAGATTAGCAAAACCGTTTCGAACTGATTCCCGTAGAATCTCCTTCTCATATAAAAACTTTTTTTTTTTTAAACATTGGGTAAAACAGAAAACTTTACTAAACCACCGATTTAAAAGGTGCTAGCATACAAGCAGAAAATGTACAGTGTCTCTACAGGCTTATATACACTTCTATTAGACAGGTGACACGTTACTGGCCTTACAAATTACAGTGCTTTACTTTCTGAGGAACAGTTGTACATGGACATGGGTTATGAAACACACACATTCTGATTTTGACATCCTGTGACTGAGACCAGTGCAAACTTGTTCATAAGACATCACCTCTAACCCTTTTTTTAAAGATATATTTATTTGGCTTAATGTAGTGCTTTAGCATAAAAACTTTTTAGTTACACAACATAATAGTACAGAATTTTTAGCCCAACTAGAAAGATATCAAAATAAAGCACTGTCCAACATTAGCTAGCTAACTAGTCAGCTTCCATACCATCAATTTTACTTTGTTAGCAGTAGTTTGATTTCTGACATTAGGTAGTTCGTCAATATGCTAGCTAATGGCCGGTAAACCATTTTATAGTGTAATTGTAAACCAACATGGTGACTGAGGCTTTCCCAAAGACATCAAAAAGGATTTATTAAAGCTATGGTGTTAAGTCATGATGTTAAGACAACTTGCGTAGTTTAAGCTAATTCAGTAGTACCCTTTTGAAGCAACATAATCTTTTGTCAATACCCAATTTTCCTATACACCTATGTTTATAGCTAAAATAGTTATTACCAAGCTCATTACCTAGCCGTTCAACTATTTATGTTTAACTATATGTTTACAATGACAAAAGCCTCCGTTTCGGCGCTAAAATTGACCTGTTTTCATTTAATGATACCACAGCCCCGTCAAATTGGTTAAAAGATGTGCATTCATTTTGCCAAGTATTTCAAATCGCAGGTTAATATTAATGCGTGCACTCAAATACAGTACTGTTTCCATAGCAACAGCTCATTCACAGGGACCAGTAAGATGGACACTGGTGTTAAACGTGCTTAAGCTTTGTAACAGTCAGCAGGTGTTTCCCTGTGGGACGGTCTTCCGCGTGGTCTGATTTCTCTGTAACATTTCAAACTGCATTTTCTGTTTTACGAACTTTTAGACGACGAAAAAAAGAGGCAGGCGATGGAACAACCTGTAGAGCTGCCGTACGTAAGTGAACTTGGATCAGGAACTATCCAAAACATTCGATACAACTATAAATGGATAAAAGTATGAAGTTTGCTGTAGTATAAGAGGGATAAAACACTTCAAGATTAGGGTAGCGAGAGCTACTCCAGGGTCTCCATGCTCAATAGTATGTCCCAAAATGTTTTTATTTGTTATATAACATTCTTCTATAATAACGAATGAATCCTAGTTAGCTAGCTTTAGCTAGAGATTTCTTCATTTCTTCATATTTTGTTTATATCGTCTGGCCCATAAGGAAGATTTTCTGTGCTATACCAAATCACCAAAGTAACGTGTCGTTTGTAAACTTTAGGTAAAGGAGACCTGAATCACATACATGAGCCATTTTCTTTCGTTACTCTG
Organism: Scorpiodoras heckelii; assembly: GCA_028566435.1. Classification (NCBI taxonomy): domain Eukaryota; kingdom Metazoa; phylum Chordata; class Actinopteri; order Siluriformes; family Doradidae; genus Scorpiodoras; species Scorpiodoras heckelii. Next base: position 7,488,817 of record JAOVVH010000039.1, read on the forward strand.
GCAGTGTATTTTAACAAAAATGCTTCCGTGGAAACCTTTTTCAGCGTCTGAGCCGGTGTGTGATGTGTGATTGCTGCACTGCTGTTTGCTGGAGATGTTCTGGGTGTATTCGGGTGTTTAGAGTTTTTTAAATCAGTTACAATTATCGAATATTTGAAGTAATGTAGTACAGTGCAAAGAAATGTTATTTCCTTAAAAGGGACTTGAAGCCATTAAGTCAAAATATCAAATAAATGGAAATGAGCTGTTTGGGAACTGAAGGAGTCGACTCTTACTGGTGAGCTGAACTAAAGACTAAGTAAAGACTGACACACTGACAAAGAGCTAAAATTACCATCACAAGTGGACCATCTTGGCATGGAAAAGCACTACAGAATCCTTACCCTTTACTTAAGACTAAAATCCAGACTGTATGTTCAGGTTTCATTCTGATTTTGAAGCTTCTCGAAAAGGGAAACATAAATGTGAAACAGAACCGTAGTGTCTCGAGTCCATATTAGTTTAGAATATCCACACATTTAAAAAAAAAAAAAAAGAAAGAAAGAAATTTTTTCCAGGTCTGGAAACAAGCGCTGTAAATTTCCAGACATTGTCTCGTCAATGACACTGTGGAATTAAAATCAAGAGCCAAGTCCACAAGGTTAAAGAGTTAAAGAAAACTACGAGGGTGAGTCAAAAATGATCCGAACTCCGGTCATATTAAAACTTTCACTACGAGCCTGAGAGTAAACGGCAGAGTATGGAATGGAAACATCGTCAGTCGGCGACCAAGAAAACGTTCAAAAGTCAACCATCAGCTGGAAAATTGATGCTTACAGTTTTATGGGATTCTCAAGGGCCGGTATTGGAACATTATCAGGAACGAGGTGTTAAAGGTGTTAAAGCTTCCTGCCCATAGTCCTGATCTCATCCCATCAGACTATCACCTGTTTGGTCCCTTGAAAGATGATCTACAAGGATGAAGAATCACGTCTGATGAAGAGGTGAAGACAGTGGCGCGTTCATGGCTCGCAGTTCGAACTAAAACACTTTTTAATGATGGAATATGAAAGCTTGCTGACAGATGGACAAAGTGTCCTGAAAAGCAGGGAGATTATGTTGAAAACTGATGTATTTGTCTTTTCTGAAAGTTGATTACAATAAATTGTACAGCCAGAGTGCGGATACTTTCTGACTCACCCTCGTAATTTGCCCATGTCATGTCATGTGATCAAGTTTGCGACTGGTTGATCAAATGTAACTCTAAAATGTTACACCTTTCACAATTAGAAATCAGGATGTGAACCGAGACCCTGCTCCTGCTCTACCTCTGACATGTACATGATCTACGTAACTAAAGCGTGTTTAGACATCATGTGAAAATTCCTCTGGAAGCTTGGATTGGTCCAGTACGCTCAAAAAGACTTGAAAAAAGGCAACGAGAAAATAACATACGAAATATCTGCAGCACATCACGATAACTGTTCGCTGTCAAAAACAAAGTTAACAAAGTCTGTATCGGCGCTGAGGTCATCCTCCTCCTCGTCTTCCTCCTCCTCCTCCTCGTCTTCATCCTGAGCCGAAGACCTTGGAGGAAGCAGGCCGTTGTGCTTCAGCATCGAGTCCTTCAAGCCTCTAGTGTGTGCCCTCACACTCAGCTCCCTGCAGTCTGTAACTCCGCTGGCCTGCTTCCTCGTCTGTCTTTTCTCTGCCCCGTCCTCTTCTTCCTCATCCGATTCGATCCTGTTCAGGCTCTTACGGAGCGGCCTCTTCTCCTCGTCGGATGCGCCAGCATCTCCTTCCTCGTCTGACTCCTCCTCTTCCTTGCTTGTACTTCTTGCTGGTTTTAGTTTCAGCTGTTTGTGCCTCTGTTTGGAGTCTTCCCTCGTCGACTGTCTCTTTCTGCCTCGCGGTTTACTCCGCGAATCAGACTCCACCTCGAGCTCCGAGTCTTTAGAAACAGCAGATGCTGGAATAAAATGCAGAATAAAAAATTAGAATAATATATATGTAAAAAAAAAAAAGCTTTAACTGATGTTTAATATATTATTTAATTAACAATTAATCCCTGCACTCATAGTACATTTTAAATTCATTTTCATCACAGCGTTGTTGAATTCTCAAACCTGATTGGTCAGAAAGATGTTGATTAATTTCTTTTAACAGCAGCTCGGACAATAGTGCTGGCTGTAATTGAACACACAGAATTATGTTAATGTGTTTGTTTTAATACTGTATTGTTTCTATAGTAACAACTGAGTCACAGGGATGATCCAAATAATAATAAAGTAATATTATTTATTATTTATAATTTTTTATAATAATAATAAAGTCTAATCTAAATCTAATTAGAGTAAAAAATCTTATTTAACAATGGAAAACTATAATCATTGCTCTGGTGAAGCTTCCATTAAGGAGATGTTTATTTAACATTTATGGAAGGAGTCTCCAGTCTCAGCACTTTGGAACAATCAGTGACGTTTTCCACCACATGAAAATCTTCAGGACAACAAGGCTTTGTGCTTTCTGGATTCTCTGGGTTTTTTCTGTTTAACAGAATGGTTGGTGAAGGAATGACTGTTCAAGAACTTTTTTTTTTTTAACAGCTGAACCACAACATGTGTTTCTTTAATGAATAATAATAAATATAATCAGTGGCAAATCGCTGTGGTACAGTGGATACAAAAAGTGAAACCACGACAGATCCTTTTTAACCTTTATGGCAAAATTGCAGCCTACAAATTAAAGCAAAGATCAATATGAAACATCTTAACGAGGAAAAAAGAAAAGGAAAGAATGTAGAATAGGAGAGAAACTTATACCAGTACCAGTTTAACAGTAAGCAGTCTCCCATTGCCAATGGTTTGTTGATTTGGAGGTGTGCTTTGGGTCATTGTGACGCTGAAAGGGGAAATTCCTCTTCATCTTAAGTGTTTTAGAAGCAGCCTTAAGCTTTCTTGCCAAAAGTGACTTGTATTTGGAGCTATTCATGATTCCCTCCCCTCTGATTAAAGCCCCAGCTCCAGCTGAACAAACATATCAGTCGGATGTTACTGAGATGATGTCAGGAAAATCAGCTGTACTCTATCTGGGGTTAATCAGTCACTTTCACTGATGGCCGATGTATACTAATTAGTATTTAACATGAGTTAAACATCCCTACATTTCTGGCACTTGAGTTTGTTTGTTTGTTTGTTTGTTTCTTTCTTTCTTTGCTTCTCTAAGCCACTTATCCTACTACTGGGAACCTGCCAGAGTCTATTCCAGTGCTCATTGGGCAGAAGGCAGTGAAACACCCTGGACAGGTCACCAGTCCTTCGCAGAACAGACACACAGACAGACAGACAGACAGACAGACACACAGGGGCAATTTAATATCTCCAATTCGCCTGACTGCATGTCTCTGGGAGGAAACTGGAGCTCCCAGAGGAAACCCATGCAGACACGGGGAGAACATGCAATCTTCACACAGAAAGGATCCTAGCCTGGCCCAGGAATCGAACCTGTCATTTTAACAGGATTTATTTTTATATCCACTGTATAACAGAAATAAAACACTTCAGAATAATCTGTTACAGTAATTCAACTTCGGGTTTTGGTATCAACATCAGACCACCTCAACATTGACTATATTCCTGTCATATTTTATTCCTGACTCAATATATGCAGATTTAAACATTACAAGGTGTGCATCTTTCCTATAAAGACGATACTATGGAATCTGAGAATTACACAGAATTAATGATCTAAGTAAATGACAATACGATGCAATTTATAACCATTTTCATAGGATACAGTGTGACTCAGTATTGTGTAAAGTTTACTGTACTATAGCCTACTATAGTATCCAGCAGTGGTTGGGAGAAACAACTATATTGGGCAAAACACAATCCGTACAGACAACTGAACACTGAAGTACCAGAAAAACTGATTATCATGATTTTGTGATTTTCTACAATAGCTGGAGCTCGTGAGATGGTTCATAGCATTTCAGAGGTAGAAGCAAAGTTTGGATTTTCACATATGAGCATTTCAGGGATGTACCGTGACTACAAGAATTATGGCAAAACCTCGAACTTATGGCAGCTGCGTGGCCGTAAAAAGACTCTGGGTGAACGTGACCAGCGTCGGCTGACAAGAATCGTTTCACATGATAGGCGTGTAACACTGAATCAAGTAACATCAGAATTCAATGCTGGGGCCTCAACGAACATCAGCGTGAGGACTGTGTAACGATCCCGTGGGGGACCTACCAACTATTAACTACTGCTATACCAGTTTTTCTGGTACTTCATTGTAGAGACTTAGTCTCGATTACTAGCCAAACGAACACTGCAGATATTATCATAAGGACTCGGATGTGTTAGTACTGATTAGAACTGGTAGTTAAAGGAATGGTTCAACCAAAGATGAACTATACACAGTTCTCGCTTTTATTGTAAATGTACTTCATTAGCAAAAACAGCTTTACTGTCCTCCTTCCTTGGGTTTTCACTGGACATTGGGAATGTAATTAACAAGTAAAGGGAAACTTATAGCTAGCAGTTTATTGGTAGGCAAGTCATCCTGCTGAACAGAGGATAACAGAAGTTCAGACAGTAAAACAGTAGAGGGTCGACTCACTGTTAGAGCTGGAGATCCGGCGGCGACGTGGTGCTTGGTTAGTCTTCCGTTCTAGGGCTTTCTGCGACCCCTCGGACTCAGACGTCTCGCAGTAGTTGATCTGGGCTTTCTGACTGCGCCGTGACCGCCTTCTACTCAGATTAATGTCGCTGTCACTGACCTCACTGGAACCCTCGGTGTCTACAACAGGGAAAACAGAAGAAAGACAAAATGCTCTTTGTGTTACTTTAACTCTAGATTAGATTTACAATGGATAATAATCCTGAGGTCTGGTTACTGAGTTTCTGCACATGTTCTATGCCGTGCCAGCGAGGGTTTCCTCTGGGTTCTCCAGTTTTCTCCTACCTTCCAGAAACATGACACTGTAGACTGTTGACTAGTGTCTACACTAAATTTACCCAAGGCGTAAATCATTATGTGCCACAGTAACTGGACTGGTGTCCCAACCAAATTGTTGCTCAAGCAGTTGAGATATAGAAATGTTTCGGTTGCAGAGCCCCCAATGGATGAAATTTCACAAAATTTGGTGTGAATCTAAAGAATGTGGTCGTGATATAGGGTGTGAAATTTCGTGAAGTTTGAGCCTTTACATTGCAAGATATTGGCTAGTGAATTCCAAATTTTTTGTTATTGCAACTGACTAGGTGGCACTACTCTACAAATGAACTGTAAGAAGCTAGGGTAATGCTCCTCCTAGAGGCCAAGTAACCATAAAAAGTTCTGAATTTTCAGCAAAACAGTTTTCGAGCTATTGCCTGAAAAGTGCTATGAGTTTACCTTAATTTAGGGGGCGCTATCATGAAGGGCAACAAACAACTAGTGACACAACCCTTATATTCCGTATCAGACATGTGGTGCTACATGGATGTATTGGTGAAGTGTCAGTATATCATATTGTCGACCAAAAAACGGGGCGGGAAAAACAGTAGAAGAAGAAGAAAATAAAAATAGACAAGAACTACAGGACCACCAGCTTAAGCTGTGGAGGTAATAATGAATATTAAAATAAAAAAATAATTAATTAATTAATTAATTAATTAATTAATAATAATAATAACAATAATGATGATAAAAAATTTATAATTATAATAATAATAATAATAATTAAACACTGCTAACAAGAAAATCCAAATTTTACCATAAACCTAGTAGTGTAATGTTGGTGGATGAGACAGCTGGGGGTTTTTTTTTTTGTGTATGCTCCCAGTAAGAGCAACAAAACAGCAAGTTAATAGTTTACTGTGACTGCTACATAAGAACGAGCAGCACCTCCACCCAAAGAAACCACAGTCTCACCCACTTGTTATTTACTGGTGCACAAAACTGAAATTAGTGAATTATCAAGTCAGAGTTCACTTATATAAAGCAAAATTAACTGTAACCAGAAACAAATATGCATCTTTCACATCCCACGTCTTTTTCCCCTTCAGTGAATTAGTTCATCTGTCTGGGAAATTTAATCGCTTTTGGTCTGACCGCTGCTGCAGCACAGTGTTCATGTGCCTCCCTTTTCGCTCACGAATGCCAAGACTAGACCATAAATGTTGGTACCTTTCACAGATTTAAAATGTAGCTCAATAGACTGTATGTGGAAAAAAAAAAAACAACTTAAAAATATATACAATCAAATGAAGTTAAAGTGGTTAAAGATACACTATATAAATAAAAATGAAAATCTGTTTTATAAGAACATTTATTTGCACTGTAAAAAATTTACAACGTGGAAAAATGAAACACAATCTGATAAAGAAATCACACAGATATTAGGAGGTTGTGTGTTCCAAATCTGTAGAAGATAGAAACAGAATAGTGACTACAAACCCATCTCTTCCTCCTCTTCCACCTCCTCTTCCACCTCCTCTTCCTCCTCCTCCTCCGAAGAGCCTCGGTGGCGTCGAGCTGACCTGCGCGTCCTCCTCTTGGTTCTCTGTGCTCGGCTGTTCCTGGCTGTTCTCCTGGTCGGAGGCAGACGGTCTACGCTGCTGGAGATGCTGCCTCTCTCACTCCCATCCCAGGATGCAGCGTCAGCGTCGCTGCCTCCATCGTCCCCCGACACCACAAAATCATCCTCCTCCATACTGGGCTCAAGGAAGGGGAGAGAAAAAAACGGGACAGAAAGGTGTGAGCACTGATGTCCGGCGTTATAGCTGTGTGACTCAATGCGCAGATGGTTGGAAGTTCATCTGCTCTGTGTAAATGTCACGATCTCAGCCCTTCCAGGCTTACGCTTATGGTGTGATGGCTCTATTAAAAAATTAATAAATGAAAAATTCACCTGTCACTGATCTGAAAGTCGTCCTCGCTCTCCTCCTCGTCCAGCGTGCTTTCGCTGTCTAAATCATTAAGTCTCCGGCGGCGTTTCCGCTTGCGTGGAGGTGCAGGAGTTTTCACGGGCTGTCGGATCTCCTTGGTTCCCTCTTTCTCTTCCTGCTCTGTGACGGTGGCCATATCCTTACCGAGCCCCGCATCTGTGAGAAATTACACGAAATGCTGCAACTTAGTCCGAAAATAATGAACAAACTGAAATTTTTCCATGTGTGCGAGTACACGTTTCACCACCTCCTCCGTCTGAATTCTGTACGTCTTCCTCTATGGCTTCATCGATCGCTTCGTCGAAGTCGTCAAACCTGGTAATTAAAAATGAATAAATCAAATGGGACGAGAGCAAATGTATTTTAAATGGTCAGGTTGGAATTCTGCAGTACATCAAAATCACCTGTAACTAATAGACTTTCTCTTTCGTGTTGATCTCCTCTCCAGGTTCTTGCACGTCTTGGTGCCTTTTTTCTTCTCTTGTTTTCCGTCCTCTGCATCAGCGTCCTGTGGGTAAGAGGAAAACAATTAGTGCGGTCACGCGATAATTTTTTTTAATCACGATTTTAACGCGCATTTTGATTTGCGTTGTACATGCAGGTCGGCATCGCAGAGCCATTGAAAATAAAAGAGAAATGACTACTGAATATTGCCTCATTTTGCACTTGACTTTACTTGATAAAAGTGAAATATTAACGATGATTTATATTTTCGTTATTTTAAATTTAAAAAGTAGTTTTTTCTTTCGTTTATCTGATATACTGATTAGAGTTGGAGTTTAATTAAAGGCATCGATTCACCAGTTTAAATTAGAGTAACGCGGCACGTTGCAACCGAAGAGTAAGTTTACGTTCCAACCTAAACATACATTAAAAAGTTAAAATACATCACCCACAGTTCATAGACGTTGTATCACGTTTATTTCAAAAGTGCCTACAGCGTATAAAATGAGTCTGAACAGTGCTGTTTATCATGTTAAATACAGCCGAGTGCTGCCAGTGTGATCAGCTGTCCGCTGTTTATGACTAAAACGAGTAACGTAACGGTCAATTTCGGAATGTTTGTGGTCACTGACCGCGCCGCTGGTTTGCGTAATTTAACAAATTTTTAATCTGCGCTAAAATTATTAGTGCTGTTAATTTTTTTTAGCGTGATTAATCCTTTAATGAGTTAACACATTCGTTAACAGCATTAGAAAAAATGGAATATGAATCTGGCTGCTCAAAATACTGCCTACTGTACTGGTGCGAGGCAAAAATTATTTTATTATGTTTGTTTGATGCAAAGGAGAAATCAGCGGTTAAACTGATGACACTGCATGAATTCCGAATGCGTCTAGGTGGACAGATTTCCACCTGAAGTGGGTGTGGCCTAAACAGGAAGCTTTTTGTCTGAACCTTTTGGATTATCAACAACAGAGGCAGAAATACCAGCACTGCCAGCGTAGTCTCTGACAGTTCCTCAACCTCAGCTGCATCACTCCAGTTTATAATTGCATATGAAACACGAATAATGTAAAACCCCAAAGTACGTTTTCTGAAAAAAAGGCAAAGCCCTCTGCCCTGAAAACCTGTTCCCAGTCAAGACTCCTTCTGTAAATGTTAAATAAACGTTTCCTTACAAAACAAGTTAAATAACAGTTAATTACCTTAAAAAAGTGCAAGCACTGGCCCTCAGACAATTCCCTGTGGTTTAACCATTACTATAGATTCATTAATGTATCAGAACAAACACATTAATAGAAATAAAACTGTGATCTGAATTACAGCCAGTTAACACCTTCTGACCAACCAGGACTGAGGGTTCAACACCGCTATGGTAAACAAGGTCTGTCCGGAAAGTAATGAGAATGGAATTCCCACGCTCCATAGGGTTTACACATGGGGATGTGTTTTAATATTGGGGAACACGAAGAAATCACACAAAGCAAAGTCGGGGCTATAGGGTGGATGTTGAAGGACAGGGATGTTTTTTTTTTTTTCTTCAGCCAAAAAGTCTCTCACAGCCAGTGAAATCTGAAGAGGTGATCTAACAGCGCAGACGCAAAACCCTCTTCCTCAAACGTTCAAAAAAACTGCAAGGTAAAATGCTGCATTCACCATTTGGCCTTCTGGTACGACTTCTTTATAGATGATCCCTTGAGAATAATAAAAAAAAAAAAAGACGACCATTGACTTGATTTTTGATTCGCTTATGTGAGCTTTCTCTGGGTGAGGTGGTGATGCTGTGTGCCGTTCAGAACTTTTTTCAGTCTTTTTGTCTCGGGATCGTACTCGAACACGCATGATTCATCCCCTATGATCACTCTGTTCAGGAAATTGGGCTCTCTTGTTAAACGATCAGATGACACCAGGGTAACTTGTTCATAACCTTTCTTCAGCATTTAAAGAGTTTCTGATGCACTTTTACTGATTTTCACACAGAATTTGATCACGTACTGTTACTCCAAACTCGCCTGCATTGTTCCAGTCATGGGGCAGTTCATTAGGGTTTCACAAAGACAAACAACTGGACACTGCGAAGGCTAGAATGCCACTGAAATTGGTCCTACTGTTGATCTGAGATCCCACTCTAACTGACCTTGAACCACCATCCCCATACGTAAGCAATACTGACCATGGCAATTTCATTCTCATTACTTTAGAGACATTGTGTTATGTGCAACAGCTCATTACTTAATTTTTTTAAAACATTTACTCCAACAGAGTATTCGATAACTACATGCTAAACAAGACTGCGTACAACTGAAATGTACTTACTGGATTGGGTATGATGTTCTCCACGCTGATTCCCACGTAGACCAGGCGCTCACGCCTACAGACATGCAAAAACACAGACGAGAATTATGTCGGAACTGGCGTACACGCTGACAAACTGACAAAACACAGGATCGCCACAGACGGTGTTTGTCAGGTGTGTGTTACTGCGAGTGTCTGCACCTCCTCTCGGCTCTCTCCCGTTTCTTCAGGGCCGCGTCCAGGTTCTGCAGCTGTTCCTCCAGCCTCTCGCAGAGCAGCTTCTGAAAAATGACACAACACAGCTATTCACACTCTAGGACTTGTACTTGCTGTACTTTTCCTTTTTTTTTTCTTTTAAACTGGTGGATATTTAGTCTTGCGTACAGACCCGGTAACAGAGCCAGACACTGATGATGGAGCACAGGCTTTGTGTCACTACTCACATGCTGACACGGAGGGCAGAACCACTCGCCATCAGGAATGAGCATCAGTGGAGGTCGCAGGCAGGCCGTGTGGTAGCCGCTGTCGCACCGGTCACAGAGAAGAATCTGAAAAGAACGTTGACTTTACATGGTTTGACGGCGATTCCACCATTTTAAACACTTTTTTAATTGCACTGTTGATCGTCACAGTTCAAGACAATGCCAACTTGGCACTGTACGGTTTTCAGCAGCCACAGACGAAAATCTGAAAATCGTAACCAATCACTGGACGCAAGTTAAGATCAAGGTCCAACATATAATGTCATGTTAATAGGTAGCCAAATTACAACAAGAACATCCTTATTTCTTACTTCAAGCTCACTTTGAAGAACGGACATTTCGTGTTTAAGCTGTCTTTTAAGCTGTCCACGTGCGGCACCAAACTCCTACTCTTCACCTTTTTAAAATCTATTTTCTCTTTGCACAACACTGCTACTATAACACTGAGGGCTTTGATCTATTTATTTAACTCTGTTTTTACATACAAGCCCGGATCACACCGTGCCGATTGCCAATCTAAGGCGAATGTCTATCATTAGAATCGTCATTATAATCTATCATTACAGGATCTTTAACGGCATGCGTTATTGCAGCCCATTATAGAATTTGCGTATACAACTGTGACCCTGGAGCACTGTGCTGTCTCTAATTTGCGTACGCGTCCTGTAAATACGTTCATGAGGAATGAAATGGGTGTGTGTCCCACCAGTTCGGGGTGGTTGGGGAGGCCGCAGTGTTTACACGCATCTTCAGGTGGAGCTTCCTCCGAGTGCTGCGAATCCAGCTCACTCTTCTCATCATCTTTCTCCAACTTGCTCCCTCTCTCTCCAACCACGTCTCCTCCTAGAGCCACGTCCGCTTTGCGAGCTTTCACAGGTTTCGACCAGCGCGGCCGTCTGTGTCGGCGTTTCCCCTGAAACGTGCATGAGACAGATCGATCGCGCTCTATACATTTGGCACGGTATTAATCCTAAGGAACATTTTGCACTGAATAGCTTATTACCTTGGCAGATTTGGCTTGTCCGTCTGAGGTGATTTTCTTGTGCAGGTCCCTTTTGTGAATCACCCTGTCCTCTTCCTGATCCACGTGCTCTTCCGAATCCCGCACCGCCGGGGGCGCTGTGTGTTTCCGCTCCTGAATCTCTGCCAGCTTGGGACTGGGCTTGCAGATTCTGGCCGATCTACGAAGCTCGGGAGTTCGTCTGTGCAGCGGGATCTTGATCTTGAGACGAATTCCTTCCTTCTGAAGCTCGGAGGACACTTCGTCCTTGTCGAGTTTATTCCGAGCCTCCCCAGATTGTGACCTGATCTTGGATTTGTCGGAGCGCTTTTTTCTGGAACTTTTAAATCCTCTGCTGTCGTTTTCTTCTGCGGCTTTGAGACGAAGCGGCACATCACCCGGTCCTCCGTCAGGAAGCGTCGTGGCTTTAGACTTCCTGCTTCCTAGCTCTTCTGCAGCACCTGGCTCTTCCAGCTTTGCCAACGTCTCCTGCTCGCTGCTAGATCTAATAACCGACTTCCCGTCTCTAGACTCCTTTCCGCCATCTGCTGGTAAAGCTAACAATAATGCGGCTCGCTCCTTAGCGTCTGCTCCGAGAGACTTCACTTTGGTGTCACTCTCTGCATGCTCAACCCTAAGTGTCATCTCTTCACTCATGCTCGATAGATGAGTGGCCTGGGAGATACTCGGCTTTCTAACTACAACCGACTGCCTTATGTTCTCTGTACGCGTCACCTCCATCTTGAAGCTCTTCACATCCTGATCTTCGTGCAGTCCGTTTCTATCCGTGGTGACGTTTCCTGAGCCATCGGGCACGGGAAACGTTTCCTTTCTCTCAACCGGGCCCATAATCACACCGAAACCTGCGTACTGTTCTCTTTTAGTCTGTGATATCCCCCCGTCATGGACAGATTCTCGGCTTTGCATCTGCGAGTTTTCTAAAAGAACTGGAGGTGGTGCTATTTTCTTTTCCCCCGTGTGCTCCATTGCTGCTGGGTTGCGCACAATTATGCCACCCACAGAAACACTGCCATTGCTGTTATTGTTATTGTTTACGTGGCTGTAATGACTGTTGTCGTAGCCATCGCTTCTTTTCAGCTCCCTCTTTTTCAGCGGTATCTTCGCCTGCTGGTCACTTTTCATGGCCCTCTCGAAATCCTCCGCCGTCCTCTCTTTCTTATAGGAATCGCCCTTTGCTAGAAGTTCCTGTTTGACTGAGCCAGGCGCCATGACAACCGAGATGGCGTTCCAGTGTCGAGGCGAATCCCTCGGCTCGTCCTTGACGAGGCTCTTAATTGTGCTCACTCTGTTGTCTATAACAGGAGGTCGGTCCAGTTTGGGTATTTCAGTGCCAGCTGCTTTCAGCTCTTCCTTTCGCGCTTGTTCTAGTTTAAGTGACCCGGCGGATCCTTTCTTTTTAATTTCACACGCTGCCTGACTTTCTTCGTGGGGAGATTTTTCAGGTTTTACGTTGACGGCGCTCAAGGTAATCGTCGTGCTTTCTTCTTCTGATGCACACTCCATCTTAGCAGCCTTCTTCAGGACTTCGCCTTGATGCAGATTCGAGTCGCACAGAAGTACAGACAGCAATAAACAGGTAATAAAAAAAAATGAAAATGTGACTCATGACCAGAACCAAAACAAGATCATAATTATTCAGCAAGTACGGGAACTGTGAGGTGTTTAATTACCTCCACAACTTTTCTCGTCTCCTTGGCCGCCAGAAGTACCATCGGGTCGATCCTCATCTGTCACTGCAGGTTCAATTTTACATTTAAGGAGCTCCACAGTGTCTGCCAACTCATTCCTATTCCTGTTAAGACAAATCATATTGCTCGGTTAATGACTCAGCTTTTAATAAGTGTGCAGACGTAAAGGTGAACTCAAGACCCTCAAGGCCCTCTGTGAGATTCATGATACGCCTGTCTTTGAGAAAAAGGACACTATGCTGCTGCACGATTACAAAGGGAACAGTTGTAGCCAAAATGCAAATTTACAGGTTTTTTTTCTTTACTTCAGATGTTTCTGATGAGTCACGAAATGTCTGGAGTTCACTGTTTATTTCTTTAAGTTCTCCACTGTTGTAATGGACACCTAAACTCACCCAAAAAAACCTTCATATACTAATTCAAGTAAGGACAAATACATGGCAGGATGTACTGTTATAGAAAAATAATCAACAGTAGGGTGGTGTGATCTGTTAGTGTTAAGTTGTTACTATAGAAACAATAATGCGTTAACGGAAATGTGATTTGCCTTACATGAACCAAGTTTCTGACCAATCAGATTCTAAAGTTCAGCAGCGTTGTGGTATAAATCTTTGAAATCTCAATACTTGTCAAAGGTCATAGGCACCCTATTGTTTTTAGGTACAACTTTTGTTATTGTTGTTTTTCTGAGTCCTGCATTATTCAGTCAGTACAACAAGATTTTATATTTCCAAATGTTACTTTACTTGCAAAAAATTTTTGTGTGTCAGTAACGTAGGCAACACATTACATAACAGAACACTTTTCAGACACAAAACATAACGAAGGCTGCTGGGTTTTACATGCAAAAAAAAAAAAAGAAGTAAGTGTGACAGTCAAAGTCTCCAGAAGAGCTGTGGC
>JAOVVH010000039.1:7574933-7585172 GCA_028566435.1 Scorpiodoras heckelii
TACTACTACTACTACTACTACTACTACTACTACTAATAATAATAATAATAATAATAATAATAATAATAATAATAAGTATCCTAGTGATGAGGAGGCAGCTTGCATGAGCTTTGGCTTTGGAATCAGAAACTAAGATGCAACTAGACAGTATTTTGACCACATTCAGATACCACAAATTATCCCCAAACTAATAAAATTTGTTACCTTTAGTCACTCTACAACATTAAAACACTGACAGTGTATCACTGACTGAACATATCATTCAACTGCTCATATTTGCCTTCTTCTTTTCGTAGACCATATTGTTTATTTACCCCTCACCCGAGCTGTGGTCTGATTGGCCAGGCTGTCACAATTGACTTGTGCTATACGCTACTACGCAGTGAATTTTTGAAAATGAAATCACACCATCATCCAGCACGCAGCTCGTTTTGAGCAGCTTCAGCTGTACAGTTGTGTTTGATACTACAGCGGATGTGTTTCTTGTCGAGATGCACACAGGAGAGCTAATGTCATTAACCAGGGTTGCCAGGTTTCAGCAAAATTTCTAGCCCAACTATGTCTCAAAGACTACACAAGTCCAAAACTGTGAGCACTGAAAAATGGAGAAACAGTCAGATTAAATGGAAGATTTAATTCACATTATTTGTCGTAACACAAGATCATGGAGGGAACAGAGTATTTTTTGACTGGCAACCCATTAACTGTGCTGTCTGTTTCTCTTCCATCTGAGCACAGGCTGCCCTAATTCCTGCCCTAATGAGTTCAATTCAATTCAATTTTATTTTATTTTTTTGGACTTTTAACAATGGATATTGTCCCAAAGCAGCTTTTCAAGGCAAGGAAAAACTCCCTGAGAAGTTAAGCGGAAGAAATCTTGAGAAGAACCAGACTCAGAAGGAAACCCATCCTCTTTTGGGTGACGCACCTGATAGTGTGATAATAAATAATCCCTTCTATAACTGTGTGCTATATAATAAACTACAATGGAGTAACCAGTAAATTCATTAAAGTGTTAACATGAAGTCTATTAACATACCTTTATACTCCCTTAATAATTACTCTGTGGAACTAAATGGGGCAGGGAGCATGCTGACCCATTATTTCACTACAAATAGAAAGTGGAGCGTAGAAAATCGTTTTGTTTGTTAAATAGCAATTTTTCTTATGCAAATTGTTGGTCACTCAAAAGACATAATGAATATCTTAATATAATTTAATATGCATGGAATTGTGAATAAGGACTTTATGAAGATTGGTGAATAGCAAATATACATGATGTCCACCTTAAAGAGTCAAAGGAAAATGTAAAACAAGACTTTAGAATTGGCTTCAGCTAGACAAAGTTCATCTAACTGCTTTCTTCACTGTTTTTTTCCACCCTCATTACTATATAATAGTTCCTCACAGCACCAACTAGTAAACGTATTATGAAAGTATGACTTTTTATCTTTTCACTTTCTTTATCTGTTCATTGAAATCTCTCCTTGTTGACTCTCTTGCTCACAATCACTGCTTTTTTTGATTTCTGTTTTCCTAGCATAGTCATGTTTTCTAGTTTCTTTAGGTCAGTATACCAAACTCCAGTTTATTGTGTCTATGATTATGTTCTGATTATGGCCACAGCCTGTTATAAATGTGGATTTACATCACTTGACCGTCTTTGCATCACCTGACTGTTTCATGACCTGACTACACTGACGAAAGACTGGTACTGGAGCCTATGCAAAATACGTAGCAACGCCACCTATGCACGTCATTGGTTGCTTCCGCCAGTGTGCATATAAAGCGACAGACATCTATGGAAGCTTCTAGAGTCATTTCTAGTGTGAGAATGGCAAGTTATGACGATTTTGCTATGTTCAACTTGGTTTAATAGTTGGAGCTCGTGAAATGCGTCATAGCATTTTGGAGGCAGAAGCAAAGTTTGGATTTCCATGTATGAGCATTTCAAGGGTATAACTGTGACTACAAGAATTCCAGCAAAATCTCAAACTTATGACAGCAGTGTCTGTAAAAAGACTCTGGGTGAACGTGACCAGCGTTGACTGGCAAGAATCGTTTCACGTGACAGGTGTACAACTCTGCCTCAAGTAACATCAGAATTCAATGGTGGGGACTCACTAAACATCAGCGTGAGGACTGTGCAACGTTCCCTCCAAGATCCCATGGGGGACCTACCAAGTATTAACTGGTATACCAGATTTTCTGGTACTTCAGTGCACGTCTAACTGCTTTCTTCATGTTTTTTCCACCCTCCTTATAATTTAACAGCTCCTCACAGCAGCAACTAGGGAATGTAAAATTATGACCCTTTCTGCATTTGACTTTGCTTGTTTGTTCATTGTTAACTGTCCTTGTTGACTCTCTTGCTCATTGCTTTTTGAGTTCTGTTTTTCTAGCATTTTCTAGTTTCTTCAGGTCACAGTATAAAAAACTCCAGTTTACTGTGTCTATCATGTTCTGATTTTGGCCATAGCCTGTTATTTTTTATATTTTGGTAGTTGCTATTTGCAATATTCACCTCCACTATAAGACTGACTGTCTCTGTGTCGCCCTCATGTACCTTGCTATATTTATTCTCTCTCTCTCTCTCTCTCTCTCTCTCTCTCTCTCGCTCTCTCTCTCTCTCTCTCGTTACGTGCTGCAAGCTGATGTGACGTGAATACTAATTGTTTTGGAAAGAGAGAAAGAGTTCTGAATCTAAGACAAGAGATACTTAAAAAAACCTGACCTTATATTTACTTTCCCATCCCCACAAAAAAAAAAGCATTTTTAAACAAACTGTCTTAAAGCTGACTATCAGTCTGTAACCCCTAGTGATCAAGCCAAGGGTGACTGTGGTAAGGAAAATGTCCTCAGCCAGGGTTAGGAGGAAGTAAGGAAGTGATCCAACTATTCACGTCAGCCACTATCCACGTTTCTAAGGCTCGGTTCCACTCAAGTTTTCTTTTTTCTCATCTCAGTATGTGTCTAGAGACCGATTTCAGTTAAGTGGCTTTGTGACAATATTGAAATTGATACACATTAGTCATTACTGCACTCGTTATACTGAGGGTATAATGAGTGTGAGCTTGTGGGCCTCAGGATATGGAGCGAACTTCAGATAGTAATGATGTGTGGCGTCGGCCCATCGCCTGTGATTATAATGTAATCAGCAGATGGCAGCAGTGTGTGGAGAACACTGATGTTTTCTCACTTTAAGATGGCTCATATTAAACATCGTGATGCAAAGCGTTCATCAATCAGCCTTGTCTTTTTTCTAAAGAGCTACATTCGTCTCTCATCACCTGTAGCATCAATCCTCAGGGATCTTTCAGCTCAGCTTGGCCATGAAAGCATGATGAATCATTCCTGCACCACAGAGTAAAGCTGCCCCGTCTTTCTGAATGCTGGTGTCACTTCTACATCAGCTAATGCACTGTGATAGAGTGTGTATATGAGGAGGGGGTATAGTAAGTGGCGATCTGTCTTAGTCGCGTGTGTGTACTTGTGCCCAGTGTTTGTTCAGATACGTTGTATTGAGCAGCCTTCCAAGTTCCTGCAGTATCAGCTGTCCCATATCAAACCCTATTCACTACTGACCATCATCAGTGGACACGCTCCAAATCACACACCCTAATCATTACGTAGGGACATAAACAGCTTTACAGCTCTCATTTCTCAATCCACTGTGAATGACTGTGTGTGTGGTTTTGTTTTTAAATGGCACAGTGTATTATTGGAACTACTGTACTGTGCAAAAGTCTTAGGCACCTGTTTGTTATTAATGTTTTTTTAGTTCTGCGTTACTGAGTCAGTACAAAAAGATTTAATATTTCCAAATGTTACTTTTCCAACAAAAAATTAAATGTTACACAAAAATGCATGTATGTCAGTAATGAAAGCATCACATTACATAACAGACCACTTTACAGACACAAAACATAATGAAGGCTGCTGGGTTTTACATGCAAAAAAAGATGCAAGTGTGACAGTCAAAGTCTCCAGAAGAGTTGTGGCAGATTCTCCAAGACGCTCAGTAAAACTTAGAAGCTAATTTCCTTATAAAACTGCACACGTTGTACCTGGGAACACTGCTTAAGAAAAAGCCACACCAAATACAGACTTCCTTTATTTATTTCGGTTTACTGCACTTTATAGTGTTTTCTTTTATGTAGAAACATCTTCATTTGCTTTACATCAAACTCTGCATGTGCCTAAGACTTCTGCATCGTGCTGTACAGTAATTAGCTGGTAAGTTTTACTGAGCGTCTTGGAGAATCTACCACAGCTCTTCTGGAGACTTTGACTGTCACACTTGCTTCTTTTTTTGCATGTAAAACCCAGCAGCCTTCATTATGTTTCTTGTCTGAAAAGTGGTCTGTTATGTAATGTGTTGCTTTCATTACTGACGTACAAACATTTTTGTTTAACATTTAATTTTCTGTTGGAAAAGTAAGGTTTGGAAATATAAAATCTTTTTGTAATGACTCAATAATGCAGAACTCCAAAAAAAACCCCATCAACAACAAAAGTTGTACCTAAAAACAATAGGGTGTGTAAGACTTTTGCACAGTTCTGTATTTCATGATACCGTTTATAGATTTGGTTGGAAAATCGTAAAACACTGCACTAAATAGTGATTACTGTGTGTTGGTTTGGGACACGTCCACATTGGATCGGCTATGCTAGTGTCCTGAAGTGGATTGATGATTCGGAGATCTTTGTAATACGGTTTATGTGGCCTATATATTAATAGCATATGCAGTTTGTGACAGGTCCACAGCAGAATGATGATGCTGAGACCTTTATGATGGTATTTGCGTGGCCTTTGTTGTGAACAGTGTACTAATAATAGTGTGATGTTTGTGATGTCTCATGTGGTGTATAGAGCGTGATTTGGATCACATCCTCATTGGACTGATGATGGGAAAATGTTTACATTGGTGTATACTGTATGTGGTACTATATGTGTACACTAAATAGTGACGTGTTGTAAGTAGGGAGCCATTTTCAGCACATTACATTGAGGCAGGGTTGTGCTGGTTCTTCAGCCTGACGGATTACCCAGAGGGTTATTATGGTATGGCAGAGGGTGCAGTAACAGGGAACTGTAACTGTAATTTTGGGAGAACCATGTAATTAAGTACATAAAGAAGAAGTGCTTACCGAGATCGCAGGATCGTGGGTAGTGAGGGTGGGCAGCGATGCCCAGCGTTCATTCTCCAGCTCCTCCATCACTTGGTTCATGGCGCTCTTTAACCACGTATCCACGGAAACGCCCACCTGCCTGAGCAGGTCCAGACGAGCTTCTGCTTTGAGCTTCACCGTCTGGGAGACACACACACGCACGCACACACACACACACACACACACACGAAAAGAGGAATTTGCATTAAACCACAGATGCCTGACCCTTCCACAAGCTTGTAAACAACCATCACCTACAGTCTTTCCAAAGTTTCCGTCCACAGTGAAATTTAGAAGAAAAGCCAGGACATGGTCCACTGCTATGTTTTAAAATGAAACTTCACTCTGCAATACTAAGTAGACTTCCTGACAGTTCTTGACTGACAAATGCCGACAACATCCTGTTTTTATGACTGACCATCAAAAAAAACCCAAAAGCTTAATATTCTCACATTGACCTTATCTGCTCTTCTTTAATTCCTCTCTCACCAATGGCTATCCATTAGCTCCTAATGGGCCAATTAAATATTCATTGGAGACAAATGGAGGGTCAGTAGGGAGAACTTATTTTAGCTGAAGAAAGAGAAACATTAAAGCAGTTCATTTCATGGAGCTTCATGGAGAGCTTTCCATTAGAATGTATCCTTTAACCGCACCAGAGTGTCTTGAGGACATAAATATTGTAACTACATTACAGACTTTCAGACATCATGCAGAATTCAGCTGGCTAGTTCAGCAAGCTTGTATTGGAAATTCCAGTGACTTTAAGGAAATGGCCTAAAAGTTGCATTTCAAAGTACATATTTATACTAATTGCTTCTATCGTTACACAGGAAACCAACAAAACGAAACCAAATTATAAAACTACGTACTACAACTGCATGTTTTTTCTTATTATCATAAACGAATTCCTGTTTTAATCAGGTGCCATTCACCGTGGTGTCCCTAAATAATTTTGCATCATCTGTACTGTCCTGGTTTAACAACCTTGTCTTTGTTAACTGGCATGACAACCAGTGGTGGAAGAAGGAAAAGTACATACCCTATATGGACAAAAGTATTCGGACACCTATACATTACACCTACAGGAGCTTTTATGACATTCCAATCTAAATCCACAGATCCAATTCCCTTCACTGGAACTAAGGTGCCTTGGCCAACCCTTGAAAAGCAACCCCATAGGATTATCCCTCCTCCACCAAACTTCACAGTTGGCACAATGCAGTCAGGCAGGTAACGTTCTCCTGGCATTCGTCAAACCCAGACTCGTCCATCAGACTGCCAGATAGAGAAATGTGATTTGTCACTACACAAGCTTCCGCTGCTCCAGAGTCCAGTGGCTATGCACTTTACACCACTCTATCCGATGCTTGGCATTGTGCTTGGTGATGTAAAGCTTGCATGCAGCTGCTCGGCCAAGGAAACCCATGCCACGAAGCATCTGGTGCACAGCTTTTGTGCTGAAGTTAACCCTTGTGTAGTCTTAACATTCTGTACACTCAACTTGTCCTAAGGGTCAAAAATGACCCACCTAGACTAAACCCCTAAAATAAAGCAGCTTAATTGAATTTTACATCCCAAATCTATTTTGCATGAAGAAACAATCTGTTACACATTACAAACTTTGTGAATATCTGGGTTTTTTCTTTGTAACCCTGCAGAAAGGTTGCATTTAATCATTGGACACACAGCAGCACTTTATAGCCTCTGACTGCATTCCGCATTAGTAAACAATGCTTTCAAGAAATGTTGATTTTGTCTGAAATTTAGTTTTTTTGTATAACAATTGTTTTTATTGTGTCTGTGGATTTCAGGTGTCTGGTGCACATGCACAAGAAAGTTCAATCAGTAGCACATAAAGTCGTGACTATGTGATTTTACAACTGCCGGGTCAATGTACCCTGACTGTGCACAGCTTTTATATAAATAATTAAAAAGACAACTTTTTTCTAATGTTGGGGAAAAATCATCAAGTTTCAAGTTGAAGAAAGACAATTTAGGCTGTTTTCTCTACTGGCAAAAATAGCTGCGGGTCATTTTTGACCCTTAAGGCAATACAAGGGTTAATGCCAGAGGAGGTCTGGAACTCTGCAGTTATCAAAACAGTTTACTATTGTGACTATTACGCACTATGCACCTCAGCACTTAGTGACTCTGCTGTGTAACGTGATAAGGTCTGCCACTTCGTGGCTGAGTTGCTTTGGTTCCTAAACACTTCCACTTTTCACTAATACCACTCACATCTGATTGTGGAATATCTAGGAGGAAAGAAATTTCACAAACTGACTTGTTGAAACGGTGCCATCCTGTTACAGAACCATACTCGAATTCAGTGAGCTCTTTAGAACAACCCATTTGTTCACAAATGTTTGTAAAGGCAGACGGCGGTGCTTGATTTTATACACCTGTGGCAATGGGACTCCATGAAACACCTGAATTCAGTGATTAAGAGGTGTGTCCTAATACTTTTGTCCATATAGTGTATGTATTAGCAGCAAAAAGTATTTATTTATTTATTTATCATTTTTAATGCCATGTTTAACATTTATGGACTCTTTCCATGGCAGTACAGGTGCAGTCTTTTCAGTCCATCTTTGTAAGCTAGTTTCTCTATTCTGTCATATATAGTCTTTCAGTTTTATTTTAATGATCATTAAAATGATCGGAAAGTTAATGATCATTGTTGCCTTGCCGTTGTTTAAGATGCCCGTCATTGTTTGGGGTATGGGTAGTTTTCTTTCTTTGTGGTATCTTGGACATTCAGTTAATATTTGTTTCATTGATAAAGGTGTCTGGGACATTGTACATTGTGGTGGTTCTTCACCTTTTAATAAGTGGGCATGTGTTAGTTATATGGAGGGGCCTATTTGACATCTGGTATATATTACTTGTTCTCTTCTTTTAATATTTGTTTTTATGTCAGCACTGACTTTCAGCCATATCTCATGTAGTTTGTTACTGATTTGTCTGTCCCGTTCTTGTTGCCAGATCTTTGAGTACATGTCTTAATGATGGTCTGTGTGGTATCTTATAATCTGTAGTTGGCATTATTATTCTTTTCCTTGCCAATTGGTCGGCTTTCTGATTTCCTATAATCCCGCAGTGACCTGGTACCCAGTAGAAATATATTTATGTATTTTATGCAAAATCTAGTTCAAGTATTAACGTAAAAGTACTGGTTTGCGTTCTCTGACTGATATATTATTATATACAATTATTTTATTATTTTATGTAGTTAGCCACACTCAATTCAATAGCAAGCTAGCTAAAATTAGGTAAATGTAATGAGAACTACACTAATCAGAGATGCAGAAAAATATCTAAACTAAACATTTATGTAACTATAAAGTTCCCAAGCTCAAGAAAGCATCCACACACACACACCTAAATCTTACCTCGGCTTTACGAATGTGCTCCCTGGCCTCCTCTATTTTGAACTCCAGATCGTTGCGGCTCTGTTCTGTGGGAGGAGTCCCCTGTCTCTCGCACTCCTCCAGTGTCTGTAATTAGAAACCCCGTCACTGATGGGCAATACGAAGTGCCTGAAAGCCATGCACTCAGCCACGGTGCTTCAAATGGAAACAACTTTTTATTAGGAGGCAAAAAATGACTCTGTCCGATGACCATCCCAGGATTTCCATCCCAGTGTAAGTAAACTGTATCTCAAGTGGGAAGGAAATCACCGGATCAGCTAACACCTGCCCAATGCTCCGCCCTGACAATGCTCGCTTTGACTTTATCTATTAGGAATGTGCAATGAGTCAATAAGAACCGCTACAGGGTTTTCCTTTATATGGACAATAATGGAAAATAACAGTTACTGGCTCTTCTCCTCTTTTCCAGTTTTCCAACCACATTAATGTTTTTGTACATTAACTGCATTTCAGTGTAGCACTTTTGCAACACACTGATGAAAGTACAATATAATGCAGTAGGGAATTACACTAATTTTTAACACAAAATCGGCATTTAATTCTGCTAATGGAAGACCAAAATAGTCATTTACTTCTTATGTAACACTTAAAGGAGCATTGGAGTGCTAATTGATTTTCGTTCAAAATATCAAAACAAGTAAGTGCAACAAGGGATTTGCTTTTCAGTGTGGCAATGTACCATGAAGTCTCTAACGAAAAGCACTAACATCTATGTGTTATCACTTTTTCTGTGTATAAAATGCAGTATAATCATACTGCGTGCTTTTTGCTCTGGCACAGAATTTTCTCCATAATAATAGCATGCAAAAAAAAAAAAAAATGCAATTAAAAACTAGATACACAAAAACCTTCGACTGGTAGTGTATGCGAGTGTGTGGGCACGTGCGCCTCACCCGTTTATAGTGGATGATGTTTTTGTGCTCTCGGGCTACACGAGTCGCCCATTTCCTGGCCTCCTTGTTGAGACTATGCTCCTCTGTGGTCCCCGTCTCTGACTCCAGTTGCCGGCTCTGCGACACAAACATGCATGCATGATGGTTACCACGGTGACAGGCATCAGAATTTAGCTGCCACACATGAACTTACATCCTTTTGTCCGACCAAAAGGTCACGCTAGTTTCATAAGCAGATCCTCTACGATGTTTCATTTCCCTTTCCTCACTGAACCAGAACAAATGACCACCAAGACCAAGAGAATTCATCAAGACGAGCGTGCGGGAATGAAGCAGACAGACATGCAGAGAGGCAGACGATCATCCAGACCACAGGAATATCTCTGACATCTGGGAGTTCTTTTAAACCACTGGGAACAGTAATGTTCACTGCCTGCTGCCTGTTTTAAAGCTTTAAATGCCAGACACTATCCATAATTACTCATCTCGCCAGACTGCTCACTAGGTCGCCTTTAGATACATTTACTTCCAACAACCTGGAAATAAATACAAGCGATAGTGTGCTATTAAGCGAGCAGTTGCAAACATTAAAGGTATGTCTGCAGCTAATGTCAAGACAGAACACCTCCTTTATGACCACCTCCTTTTTGCTACACTCATTGTCCATTTTCTCAGTTCCACTTACCATATAGCTGCACTTTGTACTTTTACAATTACACACTGTAGTCCATCTGTTTCTC
>JAOVVH010000039.1:7636881-7648043 GCA_028566435.1 Scorpiodoras heckelii
TATATTTTTTTTTTATCACCTGCTTTCTTTCTTGTCTTTAATGTTTGTTCTTCTACATTGTTGGTCCTTTATCTTAATCTTTTTAATTTATTTTTTAGAACTTTTATGCTGTTTATTTCTTTGTAAAGTGTCCTTGTGTGTCCTGAAAGGCGCTTATAAATAAAATTCTATTGTTATTATTATTATTATTATTATTATTATTATATATGCACTGGAAGACACAACCCATGATGTGCATAGGTGGCGTTGCTATGTGTTTTGCATAGGCTCCTGTACCAGTTTTTCTGGTACTGCAGTGTATAAAAATGCAGGACTACAATTCACTCTTGACACTGCTTGAACATACATGAGAATGTTGTTGACTTCAGCTCAGCCTTCAATATCATCATTCCAGAGTTGCGAGACAAGAAACTCACTCAGTTCATTCTGCCAAACTGCATCTGCCAAAGGATCACAGATTTCCTGATAGACAGACAGCAGAATGTGCGGTTTGGCAAACGTGTCAGACTCTCAGGGCTCTCTTCTCCCTACACATTAATGACTTTATGGTCCATCAATGAGACCACACTTTTAGGCCTTATATCCAACAACGATCAGACTGGAAGTGGAACAACAGTCAGTCTGGTGCTGTCCCGATCACATAAAGGACGCAAAACACTGGAGATGATCATCAATTTTTAGAAAACGGCAACCTCATAATCCTCAAGGGCTCACTTGCTCAAAAAGTTGAGCTATTAAAGTACCTATGTCCTATCCTGCCATGTAACCTTAAGGGGGATCAACAACACTAACTAATGACTCAGCAAAGCTTGTTCTTCCTCCAGCAACTGAAATAAATTCCCCTAAATAGTTGTGGTCCAGTTGTACACAGCTGTCATCGACTCCATCCTGAACTCCTCCATAATTGTCTGGTTTGGTGCTCAGGCCAAAGGCAAACTGCAGCACATCGATTGTTCTTTCGAAAAAAAAATTATCGGGTGTAGCCTGCCTTCCAGCCGAGACCTGTCGGAGACCTGAGTAAGGAAGCATGCATGAAGGATCATTACAGACCCTTCCCATCCTGGCCAATGCCTATTTGAGCAATTAAGGCCTGGAAAGTTCTTCACAGCAGTTCAAAGAAAAAAAGCAGCACAACAGACAAAAAGCTTCTTCCTACAGGCTATCGCTCTCATGAACAACTCTGAATAGACTGCTCACACCTGTGTAACTCCACTGCGCTCTTCCAAAGTTTTTTAATCATGTGAATAGCAGATTCCATGAAATGACTTGCACAGATACACCCTCTGAGTTAGTTCAAGGCATTTACATTTTACATATACACTGAAGTACCAGAAAAACTGGGTATATACACTGGGTATATACACTTAATACTTGGCAAGTCCTCCACAGGATCTTGGAGGGAACGTCACGCTAATGTTTGTTGAATTCTGATGTTACTTGAGGCAGTGTTGCAAACCTATCATGTGAAATGATTCTTGCCAGCTGATGCTGGTCTCGTTCACCCAGAGTCTTTTTACAGCCACACTGCTGTCGTAAGTTTGAGGTTTTGCCAGAATTCTTGTAGTCACGGTTCACCCTTGAAATGCTCATATGTGAAAATCCAAACTTTGCTTCTACCTCCAAAATGCTATGACCTATCTCACCAGCTGTAACTATAAAACCGTGTTGAAAATCGCAAAATCGTGATAACTTGCCATTCTTACAGCAGAAACCGCTCTAGAAGCGTCCATAGATGTCTATCGCTTTATATACGCACTGGCGGACACAACCAATGACGTGCATAGGTGGCGTTGCTATGTATTTTGCATAAGCTTCTGTACCAGTTTTTCTGGTACTGCAGTGTATTTGCAAGTTCTTTATTGTCTTATTGTTTTCTATGTATAGTTTCTATGTTACTTGTCCTGTTGTATCTACATCGGTGTATTTTTTGCATTTGCACTATTGCACATGAGTTCTATTAAATCCTAGTGCATGCAAATGTTCCTGATCAATAAAGTGATTCTAATTTGATAAACTGATCCTGATCTGATACTGATACAGTAAACATGCTGATCTTGCTTCTGATATAGCAACAGCATATTCCAGTCTTTCTATGACTATATGTGTTTAATGTCATCTTGATGATTAATTTCGCAATACTAAACGGTACGTGAATGTCTACAACGTCTCATACGCTCATACCATCTCCATCGGGCACCGAGCCCTTGCTTTGCTCGGTCCCACTGTCTCCGTACGTTTTCAGGTCTCTCACTTTCTCTTCACTGCCCATTCATTTTTCATCCCTCTACTCCGACACTCCAAGTGCGATTCAAGATTTCAACAAAAGGAGACAGATTCTGAGTCAGAACGAAAGGCTCAGACTTCAACCAAGTATTGACATCTTCCCATTACACACTTGTGAGTCACCGTGTTCTCGTCCACACTAGAGCCAGGCACACGCCAACCCTGATAACCATCACCTACGCTTTTGTACGTACACAGCAGACAGACAGGAATGTGGCTTAACTTGGGAATAAATGTACTGGATTTGAATAAAAATCAGTATTTGAGTCAAGGTTTTCTCAACCACAGACATTAGAAATGTGTAGAAGTGGTTATAAAAAAACTACAAAGACTACAAAGATCTGAATTTTTATATTTTCTAAAAAAAAAAAAGAGCAACCTCTCAAGTGTTGGGAGATCACAAGCTGGAAACCCAAACGATGCCACAGTCATCCATGGTCAGGAGTGAACGAAGCAAGATTGGCCGTGCTTTAGCTCCAGTCAATCAGTGTGCATGTCTCTGAGCTCATATATGCGGAAGAGGGTCAACACCTTGCTCTGGGTGTCTTATCCTGCCCCGTTACACCGCATGAGCAACCGAAGGTTGGCTTTATGTGCGTCAAAGGTAGCATGTGTTAGGCTTTACCATCCCTAGCTGGAAGATATTAAGGTTAGGATGCTGGCTGATAGTAATCATGATCTTGAGCTCATCATTGTGAATCCTCCTCACACACACACTATAATTCCAGTGTTAATGCTATAATGTAGAAAAATATATTTAATACTTATTACTTAATTGCGGGAATTTCCCTGGGGATCAAGCTGAGCCATAGAACTGATGAATATGTATTTTACGGAGCAATTCGGCGTGGGTTTAAATTATTTTAACAGCTCCTTGTGCCTGATTTCCTAAAGGAAAAACAGCTTATTTAATCGCATTATTTACTGCTCAGTAAAGGCATGTTTCAAACTTACAAACATACTGTCAAAATGATTTTTTTCATAAAACTGAGGATTAAAAACCTACCTACACAGCGAACTCTTCTTTTCCCTGCTATATCTGCTTTAAACAAATAATTCCTAACTGTAATATTGTTATGAATATTTGTTTTACCATGGCACACCCTGTACATTTAACCGAGAATATTTCATGTTAAGGAAAAATATAAGCAATGAATTTTTAATATTACATATTAAAACTCAGCTTTTATTAATTATTAGCTTAGATTAATTATTTGGCTGGACTTCAGCAACCTCAAATAATTTATTTCTTTTTTCTGATTCTGTAATACTAGCCATAAAAGGTAAATAAAATGGCACTGTAAATCAAATTAAAAGAATGAATTACCTCTAGAAAAAAAAAACAAAAAACAAAACAGAACAAGAGCACACTTTATAGGATCAAATTTGTCAATTAACACAATTTCATTGTCCATCATGATATTTCACTGTAGATATACACTGAAGTACCAGAAAAAATGGTACTGGAGCCTATGCAAAATACATAGCAATGCCACCTACGCATGTCACCGGTTGCATCCGTCAGTGCATATATAAAGTGATAGACATCTGTGGAAGCTTCTAGAGCTGTTTCCGCAGTAAGAATGGCACGTTGTCACAGTTTTTGCAATTTTCAACACGGTTTAATAGTTGGAGCTTGTGAGATGGGTCATAGCATTTTGGAGGTAGGAGCAAAGTTTAGATTTTCACGTATGAGCATTTCAAGGATGACCGTGACTACGAGAATTCCAGCAAAACCTCGAACGTATGACATCGGTGTGGCCGTAAAAAGACTATGGGTGAACGTGCTCGGCATCGGTTGGCAAGAATCGTTTCACGTGATAGACGTGCAACACTGCCTCAAGTAACATCGGAATTTAATGCTGGGCTTTCGACAAACATCAACGTGAGGACTGAGCAACGTGGCCTCCAAGATCCCATTGGGGACCTACCAAGTATTAACTGGTATACCAGTTTTTCTGGTACTTCAGTGTAGACATTGCATGACAGGTTAGCTAGTAAGTGAGAAATGGCAAGATCAAACTGCAGAGAAAACTGTGGGGAAAAGCTGCCACCTCTCCTACATGGGGACTGATATGCACTGAGAATCACAGAAAAGACCAACAGTACAGTAACTTTACAATTTTTTTCTATTGCCTCCCATCTTTTACCCAAAACACAGTGTCAGTGCATATGTATCATAAATGTAGACACTGATGCACCAATAATAATCAAAGTTTAACCCCATTACTGTGTGCAATTAGGATTTCAATACCAAACACTGACTGCTATCCTAAAACCTGATCTGAAGTCATGTCCCATTCACTCTACTGTTTAGGGAGTGAGGGGATCCCTCTCAGGAATTCCTCCCCCTGTTTTCAACTCTAATTAGGTTCAAAAGGATTAAACATGCAACTTTTGCTTTATTAGAGTTTCAGGCTTCATACAAACTAAACCATTCCCTCCCAAACTCTGCTTTGTTTCTGCCTTCTCTATAAGCTCTCAGCAGGTGGAGCTGGGCTTTGCCTGTGCATGCTCACAGAGATGGATAAATGTTTTAATTCTCTCTGATTTCCAGCATGTGTTTGTCTCTGCGCCAGACTGTGCTGTGCTCTCTGTCTCCGAATCCCACTGTGGCTACATATTCATGAGTGCCATCCACACACAAAGACCAGACTTAAGAGTAAACTGGTACCCAGAGCGTCACGTTCCTGTAAACACACAGACGTGCAAATACCTACAGACAGAACTATAATGATGCCATCGTGGACAGTCCTACATTTAGCAAAACACGCCATTCTGTCTCCGAGTTCATCACTCGAGAGGAGGCTGAAATATCACAACTGCCAGGATTAATGAAGCCGAAAGACATCTCTGTCCATCTAAATCATATATAATCAATTTATTCATTACTGTGGGGACGTGAAAGCCAGTCTGATTTGTTCTGGACAGGTGGCTGAGACGACCAGTGGCCCAAAGAGCCCGCCCACAAAGGTCCTAAAGACGATTATGCAAATAGAAGAGCTTTCGCTCAGACTTTCCCAGGAAGGGGAGGAGGAGAGGGAGAAAAGTGTGTGTGTGTGTGGGTGTGTGAGTATGTGTATGTGTGTGCGTTTGTGTACTGGGGGCTACTGCAGCAGTGCGGATGTCGAGACAATCGTACCACACCATGAAAGAGCTCTGTCTACTGCTGAGGATCCACTACATTGTCATACCTTTTTACTATGTGACTCTGCTGCTATGAACTGTCTTAGATCACAAATTATTGGTTATGGAGGATTTGGTTAAAGTAAAATCACCAACAGCAGAGTAATGTACTAACAGTGTCAATATCTATCAATTAATTAATTAATTAATTAATTAAGCTACATGATCATAACCTGTATATACACTATACCTATGCTAGGATAAAATATTGTACTTATTTATAAAACCTCTATAGTATTACAGCTGCCAGGAATGGCACTTCCCTTTAGTCACCTACATTTAGTTTACTGGCATTTGAAATTTGATGGGAAACATATTATCCTGGATTATTTCTACTGGGCTTTTTCTTTCCTTTTTAGAAATATGGTGTTAAAATTACTGACAAGACGTATTCAGACAGGACTAAAATCCCAAAGATAATTACCCTGCCTCACTATGGAAAAAGAAATCCAATCTAATAGGGTTTTAATCAAACTCATAGTTACTAGTTACTATAATTACTAGTTATACAGTACTGTGCAAAAGTCTTAGGCACCCTATTGTTAGGTACAACTTTTGTTATTGATGGTTTTTGTTTTTAGTTCTACATTATTGAGTCAGTACAAAATGATTTTTTATTTCCAAATCTTACTTTTCCAACGAAAAAATGAAATGTTTCACAAAAATGTTTCTATGTCAGTAACGAAAGCAACACATTACATAACAGAACACATAATGAAGGCTGCTGGGTTTTGCTTGCAAAAAAAAAAAATAGTAAGTGTGACAGTCAAAGTCTCCAGAAGAGCTGTGGCAGATTCTACAAGATGCTCAGTAAAACTTAAAAGCTAACTTTATTATAAAACTGCACACATTGTAGCCTACCTGGGAACACCGTTTAAGGCACGTCAAATATTGACATCCTTTATTACTGTCTACTGCACTTTATAGTGTTTTCTTTTATGTAGAAACATCATTATATTTTAAGGCAAGTCTTTGCATGTGCCTAAGACTTCTGCATCGTACTGTACAGTAATTAGCTGCTACGTTTTACTGAGTGTCTCGGAGAATCTGCCACAGCTCTTCTGGAGACTTTGACTGTCACACTTACTTCTTTATTTGCATGTAAAACCCAGCAGTCTTCATTATGTTTTGTGTCTCAAAAGTGCTCCGTTATGTAATGTGTTGCTTTCGTTACTGACATACAAAGTCTTTGTGTAACATTTGAACTTTTTGTTGAAAAAGAAACGTTTGGAAATATAAAATCTTTTCGTACGGACTCAATAATGCAGAAATCAATAACAAAAGTTGTAGCTAAAAACAATATGGTGCCTAAGACTTTTGCACATTTTCTGTAGAAGCTCAGAAGTTTCTAGAAGCTCCAGTGTGACAGTGTGTCAAGATATTCACAAATACATCAACAAATACGTATCACACATCCCCTATATATCTTTTAAACATATTTACTTCATCATGTAATGATATAAAAATATAGCAATGACCCACGGTACAGTGCACTTTAGCTATTTAGCTAGCAACATCTGAATTGAGCTTTGCTAACTGCTATGAGTACTGCAGTAGAAATCCAAATGTTCTAGCTCCTAGTCTGAGGCGATGAATCACTGTGAGGAGATTTTTGGTCACATCACCTGAGCTTTTTAGTTAAAGTAATGTCTCTGGTCTGAATTGAACTGAAATTGTTCGAGCCTGCTAGTTAGCTAAAATGCCCAGTTTATATTTTTAGGCTACATAGCTCACCTAAAATCTACAGGACATGCTTAGCTAGCTGACTTTTTTCAGCTAAGAATTGAGTTCATGGCATCTCCTTCAATCGTAAAACATCATGCCTTGAACTCACCCACAAGTAACAAAGTCACAGCCATACGAATCTAGAGTTACACCAACTGTCTTTTAATGGGAATCAATAATAAGAAGGGGATAAGGTTTTAGCTAATGTTTATGTATACCCAAGTTTCATCAGGTTGCTAGGCTACTTAGGTCTTTTTGCAACCAGGTTGCATACGCATCTCTTTTTGTATACAAACACCAGAGGGGTCTAGATAGACTGCTACATTACTGTGCATTCCTGTGCAGGGTGAAAATAGCATTAATAGATATTATCGTCATGTTTCACCTCCCTTTCCTCCCACCTCCGGCTATCATCAAGCAAAAATGCTGAGCTTAATTTATTTGTCCCATTATGGAAGAAAAATGGGCTATGATTTCCTGTTCACGGTTGTGTAATAATACAACGTAGCCTTCGTATGAACAACCTGACTAACTACACTGATTTCAGCTGATGGATTTCAGCCGCAACTTGCGAACTCAGGCTGGCAGGAAAACTGCGAAGTGAATACATTTGATAACTGATTAGTTACTGAATAGTGAACTTTTGGTCATGTGACCGTGCCCTACGGATACATACCGTCTGCCCAGGCTGCCCTCAAATCACCGTCTTTACGATCAGTTTCCCAGCAGAGGAGGCTCGTCTGAGTGTCGCAACACTTTAAATACCGAGGTCAAAGTGGTGTCATCCTAAAAAGAGGTTTAATTACCGTACAATAAACTTGGCTCTGGGGTGAACAGAAACACAGGGGCGAGACAAAAAGGGAGCCAGACAGGGAGAGACGGACAGGCAGAGGCATATGCGAAGCATTGCGCTGATTTATTCTTCGCATTGAAGGAGACACAGCAATGAAAATAAAAGCATTTCTCGGTTTACAAAGACATGGATTACTGTGACGTCTTAATACTGTGGGTCAACGCCCCGTCAGCACATACACAATATTAACCCACTGGCACCCGAATCTCAGACACATCAGGTCAAAAGCGGTGAAACAATGACTAAACAGGCCGACATATGACATGTAACATAGGCATGATACAAGCAATAAAAAAGGAAAACGTAATTTTCCATTTCTACCAAAATTCTAATGACTATCAAATGTGATCAGGTCAGGAATAAAACACAATGGGGTGTAGGACAGATGAAGCAGAGTTACTGTTACCACCAAGAGGTAAATGATTTTCCTGAAGTGTTTTATTCCTTTTATACGACAGCAATTTGCCAACAATTTCAATTAAAATTTCCTAGACATCATACTTTTTATCCGTTAATAGTAATGTTTATTGTAGAGATGTGCATCTCCATCACTGAGGGCGATGCAATACACATCTCAACGGGTTGCCAATAATCTGCTACATTAAAGATATTTATGAAATAACTATTAATGCGATATGATTCACTCCTGTTATGATGCAGTGCGTTTCGACATGATTTGCTTCAACAAATGGCCGATTCAAAGTCTCCAGAAGAGCTGTGGCACATTCTCCAAGACACTCAGTAAAATTACCAGCTGATTACTGTACAGTACGATGCAGAAGTCTTCGGCACATGTGAAGACTTGCTGTAAAGTAAAGACGCCTTTGAAAATAATGAAGATGTTTCCACATAAATAAAAACACTATGAAGTGCAGTAAACAGTAATAAACTGAAGGAAGTCCATATTTGGTGTCTTTTTCCTAAACAGTGTTCCCAGGTACAATGTGTGCATGTTTATAAGGAAATTAGATTTCAGGTTTTATTGAGCATCCTGGAGAATCTGCCACAGCTCTTCTGGAGACTTTGACGGTCACACTTACCTTTTTTTTTTTGCATGTAAAACCAAGCAGCCTTCATTATGTTTTTTATCTGAAAAGTGGTCTATGTAATATGCTGCTTTCGTTACTGACATACAAACATTATTGTGTAACACTTAATTTTTTGTTGGAAAAGTAACATTTTTGTACTTACTCAACAATGCAGAACTAAAAAAAAACATCAATAAAAAAGTTGTTGCTAAAAACAATAGGGTGCTGAAGACTTTTTTCTGTATATCATGCAGTTTTCCACCCACACTGGGAAAATCCTACAAAATATGACCATAGAATAAATTATATTAAGTAATAAATAGAACAAAGTTCTACCTAGAACCTTGTAATACTCATTGTATGCTGCTAAACAGGACTGATGAGCACCTATTTGCATGCCAATGCATGTTCTAAGCCCTTACTTCTTTTGTTTACAATGACCAAATGGATCGATAATACAAATTCTATGTACATAGCTAGCCAAGTCTCAAATATGTAAAAGGTGGAAGGTGGTAGCCCACAACAACACATTAGAACATTAAAAAGAAACATGCTTGTACATCAGAAACTGAAAAGAAGTCGGTAAGAGCGTGCAAAGACGACTCCATCTGTCAGAGAGGGGAGGGAGAGTCAAGACACCACTAATTAAGAATGTCTGCCTGTTTTTCAGACACTGGGAACCGTGTGACTGTGTGTTTATGAGACCTGTGTGTTTATGAGACTACGTGTTTATTGCATGTATGTGTTTATGAGACGCATTTTCAGGAATGCCAACAGCGTATCGACCTGGCATCATGCTGCGTGAAATTTCCCAGTGTCCTTTTTCTGTACATCTCTCCACTTTTCTGAAAAACGCAGGTCTGAAAGGATGTATTGTGTTACCATTTTTTGGAAGACAAGTCGCTCTGGAGTACAAGATACATTCCCAAAATGAAATAAAAAATCTATAAAGGCTGGATTAATGTAGCTGAAAGTTTTATGTTACATAATGTCTTTACTTGCCTCTAAAACCTTAGTTACTCCCATCAGTTATGGATTTATGTTTTATCCTGCCATTATTGTATTAGCACTGTGTAACAGTCCTGCACTTAATTCCTCTGTCTAAACCAGAAATGATCTGTTTCAACTTAATCCTTACCAAGAACTTGCAATTAACATACACAACTTTGGCTTGTCTGATAATTACACCTACAATAATAAGGATGTTTAATGTTATGTTAGCCCCAAGCTAACAGCCATGTGTCACAAATTCCTGGCCCCGAGCTCCATGTGCTTTTCATTTGTTTTTGTAATGTGCCTTTGTTTTGCTTCTATTCCTGTCTCCACCTCTGCTCTGTCATTGGTTTGTTCCCCTAATGTGTGCACCTGTTCTGTGTTTAGCCCTTAATTACTCTGTCTATTTATACCCTGCTTAATCTTTGTCTCGTTGCAAAGTTTTATTGTGCATTTGTGTATCATTATGTTCCAAGCCTTGTTTTCCAAGATCCTGTTTTCTCTGCGTTTCCTGTTGTTGCTTGTTTTGGACCATGGAATATCCTAGTTTATTTCCATCTGTCTGTGTACTGGAACATGCTACGTATTCTGACAGCGATTCATGGACTGCCCTAAATAAATATCAGCCCGAGCACCTGCACTTCACTTATCACAGATTACACAGTGTACCTTTCCGTAACCTCTCCTTCCACCAAATGCTAAGCGTTGAAGGAGCACATATACTGTATATATATATAATGGCAAGTTATCTCAATTTTGCGATTTTCAACACGGTATAATAGTTGGAGCTCGTGAGAGGGGTCGTAGCATTTCGGAGGTAGAGACTTAGTTTGGATTTTCACATATGAGCATTTCAAGGGTGTACAGTGACTACAAGAATTCCAGCAAAACCTAGAACTTACGACAGCAGCGTGGCCGTAAAAAGACTCTGGGTGAATGTGACCAGCATCGGCTGGCAAGAGTCATAGGCGTGTAACACTGCCTCAAGTAACATCGGAATTCAATGCTGGGGCCTCGAGATCCTGTGGGGGACCTACCAAGTATTAACTGGTATACCAGTTTTTCTGGTACTTCTGTATGTGGGTGTCTATATA
>JAOVVH010000039.1:7784506-7794598 GCA_028566435.1 Scorpiodoras heckelii
CAGTCCAGCAGTGACACTGAGGTGTTTAAAACCTCCAGCAGCACTGCTGTGTCTGATCCACTCACACCAGTACAACATATATAACTGTGTAAACACAGGCAAAGAAAGCTGTAGAAGGAGGGACAGAAACAGACAAAAGAGTCGATACAAATAGATGAAATTGCTAAGAACGGCAAGAAAAGATTAATGGATTGCTTGTGCATGGCAAAATCTAAAGTGGATTTTAAGTATGCATAGAGCAGATTTAAATATCTTCTAAAGTTAAAGTGTCATTAAATGTGCAAGACCAGCACGACTGAGATCTTAAACAGTTTTTTAACTCACTGCCTGGGATGAGAGCTGATATCAACACAGTCTGCTGAATGTTGGCAGTAATGCCATCCAAGCCCAGTGAAAGATCAGAAAATCCACTGGAACAGGAACGTCATCAAAATATTTTGCTCAACAGTAAAGGTAATATAAGATGGGCTTGGGTACAGTCCAGTACATTCTATACTACTGACAGACAGCAGTGATTTAAAGGACACCCAAACGCAATCAATCACCCAAGACATATTTGCTGTCCTATATTCACTGCTTTAGTTTTGCCTCATAGTCGTGAAGCTAATGTAGCTAACAATGTTGGTTGTTTCCTTACATCCATATACACATCTCGACATGCTTCCACTCATCAACACAAGTCCAAAAGAAGAAACCTGACATACATGGTCTAAGTAAGGTCACTTAGGTATGGAAGTGTCTTCTGAAATTCGTGGCCTTTGAATATCAAATAATTAAAAGAATATTTTGGAAATTATTTTCCCAAAAGTCCTTTGGATGGTTTGACTATACTACAATGATAAGTGGTAGCCCCGATTCTGGAGACGCCTCCATAAAGAAAGATGTTCCATATCACAAATTGTATATGATTAAACTAAACAGTACATCAAAACAGTGTTTATGGCTATATCCCAAATCGACTGATCTCGCTGCTTACTTCTAAGTGGCATACTATTCATCAGTACGCTATTTTTTTCAGGTCCTGGACATAATCTGAAACACGGAGCCCAGAGTAATATGTCAAAGCAGATGAGCGGTGCCAGGCCTGATGATCTACCTGCTGCTATCACAAATGCAGAGCTCATAAATTTCTAACACTTGTCCTTGAGTAATTTACATTTTTATACACTGAATTACCAGAAAAAAAGTTAATACTTGGTAGGTCCCTCACGGGATCTTGGAGGGAACGTTGCACAGTCCTCGCGCTGATGTTTGTTGAGGCCCCAGCATTGACTTCCAATGTTACTTGAGGCAGAGTTGCACATCTATTGCCTTTTGTGATGCTGATCACGTTTACCCAGAGTCTTTTTATGGCAACACTGCTGTCGTAAGTTCGAGATTTTGTCGCAATTCTTGTAGTCACATTAAACCCTTGAAATGCTCATACCTGAAAATCCAAACTTTGCTTCTACCTCTGAAATGCTATGACCCATCTCACGAGCTCCAACTATTAAACTGTGTTGAAAATTGCAAAATCGTGATAACTTGCCCTTCTCAGAGTGGAAACAGCCATAGAAGCTTCAACAGATGTCTATTGCTTTATATACACGCTGGCAGACGCAACCAGTGACGTGCATAGGTGGCGTCGTTATGTATTTTGCAAAGGCAAATACTGTTTTTCTGTCACTTCAGTGTATAGTTGCCTGGCATACGTATCCAGAATAAGCAAGTGATTACCAACCAGTCCAAGCACCAAGCTGAGCCTTAAAAATATTGTTCAAGGGTCCATAGTGGCTACCAAGTAGTCCTTGGATTTGAACTCACACCCACTGTTAGACCCTTAATTTCCACTACCCTATAAACTGAGCAGTGATCTGAGAAGTGTAGAAGAATAACAATGAGATGCAAGGACAGTTGGGAATTACCAGGAGAGATGACAGACAAAAGAAACCAAATTAGGGCTCTTCCACACATACTGCGTTTAGCGCGTTTGAATTAAACTCTGGTGTGTATCCTCTTTGGTGTGGCTCATTAAAGCAGGTAGAAACACAGCATTCTCACTCAGCTGTGGAACAAAAGAACCGGTCTGAGAGAGAGCCTGACCTCCCGAGGCTCAGTCCACTTCCAATCAAAATGCAGTGAATCAGTTGCACTAAGAAAGCAATTTAATCAGTGAAACAAGCACGCAGTGTATTTTGGGTTGCAGCATTTTTGTTTTATAGTGGAGTGCTTCAGACTGAGCTGTGAGGCATGAACTGAGCCAAAACAGAGCTACAGCACAAAGAGAAATTAACCCATAGATGGGATTTATTTATTTATTTATATAATTATATAATTATATAGTAATTTACTGAGAGCCTGCTCTGTGTTCTTAATGCTCAGTGTTTTATTATTTTTAATACATGTGTTAACCTGATAAAGGTTCGTTTATCTTTTTTCTGTTAATATTTCTGACCGATAAATGAATTTTTCCCTCAGCCAAGGTTTTTTTTTTTTTTTTTTTTTTGTGCAGGTTTTGTTTTTTTTAAGTGTGTGTAATGTGAAATTAAACCAGCCAAGAAGCAAATGAACCAAAAGTATCAATTTTCTCTGATTTGGATGTCGAATGCAAATGGATTAATAATTGTGAAAGTGCTTTTAGTGTGTATAAATGTGTTAAGCCACAGTGGAAAAAAGAGACACTGGATCTATTTTAATCAACACAGACCAACACAGTCTGCTATGATAAGAGGTCAGTGGTTAAGATGTTGGACTACTGACCTGAAGGTTGGGGTTTCAAATCCCACCACAGCCAAGATGCCACTGCTGGGCCCCTGAGCAAGGCCCTTAACCCTCAACTGCTCAGTTGTGTAAATGAGATAAATGTAAGTCACTCTGGATAAATAAAGGTGTCTGCCAAATGCCATAAATGTAAATGTAAATGTAAGAAAGAAATCTGACATCAATTGCCACTTACAGCCTTTGTATGAATACGGCCTTATTAATACAAACACCTGCCACTTTATTAGGAATACCTCTACACCTTGTCATTCATCCAATCAGCCAATTATGTTGCAGCAGTGCATTAAATAAAATCACATGCTTAATCAGCTAAAGTTCACACAAATTATCAGAACAGGGGGAAATGTTATCTCAAGGTTACTGGTGTCTGGTTGGTGGGTTGAGTATTTCAGACAACGCTGAGTGCCTGGAATTTCATTCACAACAATCTTTAGTGTTTATGCAGAATAGTTCTTAAAACAAAACAAATCAAAACAATTCACTGAGCGACAGCTCTGCCTTTTTGATGATAGCGGTCAGAGGAGACTTACCAGACTGGTTGGATTTAACAGAAAGGTTATGGTAACTCAAATAACCACTCTTTACAACCGTGCTGAGCAGAAAAGCATCTCACAATGCACAACATGTCATGAATAGGTGAATAGGCTACAACAGCAAAAGACAGCACTGGGTTCCATTCCTGTAAGCCAAGAACAGAAATCTGAGATTATAGTGAGCACAGCTCAGGTGTCTCTAACACGTATCAGTGAATCCCACATTTATAAGTCCATTCCAAGATACTCAACAAACTTTTAAAACATTCCATATATCCTCGACCATAAGAGGAAATCTTAATATAAACCTTCCCAAATAAGCACCAAAAAGACCAAGATTCTCCAATATAAAACTAACAAACCCATCTTGGTGCGTTGTTTTCATGTGGAATTCTGGATTGTCAGGTAGTTTACTGAACACTAAAGCTAAGGGTAAATGAATTTTTTAAATTTGTATCTTATGAAGAGCATTGACTCAATGTGTTTAGGGCTTATCAGTCCGTATTTAAATATGAAATTCATACACATTCGTACAGAACCTGAACCTTGTATTCTTCAAAGAATAAGAGCCAAAGAAAGAACAGCGATGTCTAGGAGGAAAAAAAAAGCATTTGAATGAAAATGACTTCTTGCAGACTTTCTACTTGTGCATCTGAGGTATAGAGAGATTATATATCCCATACATAAACAATTTAATATTATGCCAAGATTGTGATAAATTATGTCACTTTAACACATTCTGCAGTATTATGGATATTTCGATACTTTTTAATTTTTAAATTTATTATTAAGAGAGCCAAGCATGACTGTATTATTGTATTGTATTATGTATTATTATTAGTGCTGTTAAATTAACACATTAACGAGTTAAAGAATTAATCGCAATTAAAAAAAATCAACGGCACTAAAAATTTTAACGCAGATTACAAATGAGTTAAATTACGCAAACCAGCGGTGCCGTCAGCGAACACAAACATTCTGAAATTGACCGTTACGTGACTCGTTTTAAGCTGCATTCCAATTGCAAGGGTCCCTAATCTGACTCCCTACTCCCTACACACTGCACAGGGTACAGAATCCCAAGGGCTCTTCATAGGGAACTTGGTCACTAAATTATTTGAAACGCCCTGCAACGTCATCAACAGCGGACAGCCTCCTTGATTACACTGGTTGTGTTCTACAAGACAGCACTCGTATGTATTTAACATGATAAATCAAACAATGCTGTTCAGAGCATTTTGTATGCACTTTTGAAATAAATGTGATGAAACGTCTATGAACTGTGGGCGATGTATTTTAATCTTTAATGTATGTTTTGGTTGGAACGTAAACTTACTCTTCGGTTGTAACGTGCCACGTTACTCTAAGTGTCCTTGGGTTTGTGAAAGGCGCTATATAAATGTAACATCATTCAAATTAAATTGGTGAATCGATGCCTTTAATTAAACTCCAGCTCTAATCAGTATATCAGATCAACTATTTTCTTATTTAAAATTATTATTATTATTATTGATCTATTTATGGTTTTTTTTACAAACTGACTAGAAGCAGCTGACGATGTTAAAATGTTGTGCATAACCATTAAAATTAGAAATGTTTACAGATTTAAAAACATTTTTTCCATTTTCAGTTTATTTTTACTTGTCTTTTTTGCCATATTGCTACCTTCTTGATACACATCCTGCAATTGACTTATATTAATAATATATTAATTCTATATATTATAATGAAATATATTAATTCAGTTGGCTGCCCATTATGTAACCTGTTCCAAGACTGACCAAGAACAATCGCTCCTTATCAATAACTTATGAGAAAAGAAAGTTTCAAACAAGATTCTGTCATCTGCTTCGAGTAGCAACTTACTGTCCAAAGTCAAAGGTTAATGATAGTAAATGGATTCCCTCCAGTTAATTGAACAGTCTAATTACTCCTGATCCAGACCTCCTGCTGCAGCCCATAATGCTAATTGCCAATCATCAAACTCTTAATCACCAGTGGCACATTATTTAGTCTCGAAAATCAGAACTCAGAACAGCTGGCCGTGTTGAGAAGCTCCGTGTCCTCTTGACCCTGTCAGGCCGTGACTCATGCAGCTCTGCTCATCATAGCCCTCGAGGCTAAAACCCCAAAGCCCAGCAAGATACTGAACACGGCACTTCGCCTGCTGTCTTTGATGGGTTTTTGTTGGCATGGTTAAGGCGGTGTCTGGTTCTTTATATGAAAGCCTTGAAGAGATCTCATTTCCTTCTGAAGTGTGCTCTGCTGGAGGTTTTGGGGATGCAGAGGGATCCAGCAATGCTTAGTACGTCTGCCAACTTTTACAACCTTTACAGCTCCAGTGAAATCCACACACATGCACAAACACTATTAAACCATCTGCCGTAGCAATCACCAGCAACAGGTGTCAAATAACTTCACATTTCTCCAATTTGCTTGAAGCCAGGAGCCTGGCTGGATAAAGAATCCAAGTAAAGATATGAAAGCCCCAAAAGGAATCTGCTCTTGGACAAAATTCAGGGCAACATTTTCTCACTTTGTTACTGTGAGGAAAACTATAGCATAAGTATATTTATGCGCTGATAAAGTGCCAATTTCTCAAAGTGATGGCAGGCAGCAAAGAAACGAGAGGAAGATTTGGGAACATGCAAAGCTAGTTGCCTAGCACCTGGGTCAGACAGCAGCTCTCCAACCCCTCCTCCTCTTGACTCGCTTGCAGCCTGCTGTCGTCACTCCATCCTTTCGTCTCTGTGACTAGTGTCCCTAGATACAGCAATAGAGAAGAAGCCATGCTGCTGTCCTGCCTGCCAAAAAACCTTTCATCCCTGTGATCCAAGGTCACAGAACCTCTGATCCATCCCCTCTCTCTTCTCCGCTCCATCCCTTAGCAATACCACTGATGTATATGAGAGCAAAAAGGTACTGTGAGTGAGCCCTTTCCCTGGTCAATTTTCTGTTATTCAGCAATGTTACATAACACTGCTGTAAACAAGGGCATGTATGTAGCATGTGTGTCCATTTCAGTCAAACTCCATTAAACCCATTACAGTTCATTACAAGGCTGGTCATCTAATGAACCTTGTTCAACCATAATTCTGCAGTATTGAAAAGTGTCTGATTTCGATTTAATGCACACAAACATAAGTCATAGTCTTAAAAAATTATTTAGTAGTGTTGTAATACTAGAGTCTGGTCTTGGTCAGACTTACTAAGTCTCGTCTCAGAACTGAAAGCAATTCTACTCAATCTTGAACTGGTCTTGGATTAGAGCACCATGGGTTGGACCTCAAGTCTGTTTTTTCCACCACAACGACAGAAATGAACATTTCCATGTTTCATGCTGTCAAAATTATTATACACATAATAAAAAAAAACCCAATAAAATTAACCAATTAATTCACACGGTATTAACTGGTGCTATGCATTTGATATATAATGTTGGGGTCATAGGCAAAAACATTTCTTTTTAGGTCTCAGTCTAACCTCCTCCAAAGGCTCGCTCTTAACTCGGTCTTGACTGCTTGAAGTCTTGCTCATGAATCAGACTCGACCCTTTAAGGTCTTGACGTGGACTCGATATCAGTGGTCTCGTCTCCACACTGTCATTTAGAACCTTGAAGCAAATTCGAGAAATCGAATCTTTTGCTATCAGATGTTCCCTGAAACCTAACTGAAACAAGCCATCGAGGTATTTTAGTTAACAACACTGTCTTAACGCTGGTCACGCGACAGCCGGCTATTTTTGTCCAGATGAGAACACGGTGAAAGGACTGAGAGGGAGTAGGAGTGACCGAAAGAATGTGAAAAAAATACAAGAAAAACTGCAAGAACAAAAATAACTTCTATCTCAATCAGACTCTCATGGTACATTTTAGAAATGCTTAGGTTCCTCCTCCAGCTATTAATAATATTAATAATATTCAGGCTTAAAGCAAGACAAGCATGGGGAAAAAAGCCGAGGGCAACAGTGTAACTGTTGTATGGGGAACAGAACATGGCTCTACGTTACAGAATCACACAGCGCTTAACGAAAAGCAAAATCCAATCTCCCCTTCTTGCTGGTTCCACTTCGTACGTCAACACACTGACGAGTAAATCCCATTTGTGCAGATTATCAGTCAGAGTGGTAAGAATACCTCGTCAGATGCTGCTGTGTGGAATAGATTATAAATTCAACATGCACGGCGCTCTCAATTTCAACTTCCTGTTTCTTCTTCTGTATAATCTCCCCAGTCTGCAGTTAAATAACTATTGCTCACATTAGTGAGAAATCTTCCAATCAGTATTCTGGCTTGTGGGGAATTATGCGGCGAGATCATTTTATAATCCCGATCATAACTGCTTATTAAAAGTTTATCACAGTTTACACTATACTTCGTGTTAAATTAGTGTTCAGCGCTCATCTGTTTTTCAAGTGTTAATCTTGTTTACTCTTGAACAGCAAACAGGATTATGGCATTGCGCTTTCTGAACAGGACACTTTCAAAAATTATTTCCAGGCTAGAAATAATCCTCCTGAATAGAAGACAGGATGGAGGAGGTGAGGTTTTAACGTCTCAGCTGTACATGATGCAAAACAAAAAAGTATTCATACTTGCAATATGCCTTGCAAAAAGACTCCGGGTGAACGTGACTCATTTCACTGCCTCAAGTAACATCGGAATTCAATGCTGGGGCCTCAACAAACTACAGCGTGAGGACTGTGCAACGTTCCCTCCAAGATCCCACTGGGGACCTAACAAGTATTATACCAGTTTTTCTGGTACTTCAGTGTATATTGTCTTTCTTATAATTACC
This sequence comes from Scorpiodoras heckelii, assembly GCA_028566435.1. Lineage (NCBI taxonomy): Eukaryota > Metazoa > Chordata > Actinopteri > Siluriformes > Doradidae > Scorpiodoras > Scorpiodoras heckelii. The sequence continues at coordinate 7,792,597 of JAOVVH010000039.1, forward strand.
AGGACTCATTTCATAAAAACAGCAGTGTTTAGGATGTTCTCTACGCTGGAATTGCAAACAAGTGAGCAGAGAAGGGTGGGGTTGGAAACAAACGCTCACAGGTACACATTCGTGTTTATGCTCCGGAAAGATGGTGGCATGCACACATAAATGACTAACCGCACTGAATTCACACGCAAGCTCGAGTGAGAGGACATAATGCAGAGAAAATAAGTCCCTATATAAGACCCTGAATTCTAAGAATTTATGCAGTTGATGCTTAGGAGAATGGCAGATTTGTCTAGGTATATTTTTTATTAATCTTCCTTGGTCACTTGTTCAGGAATAGCAGTTACGTGTCTTGCTCAAAGTCCAGAGATTCCGAACTCACGTCTTTCCGATCACTAGTGCACAACCTTAACTGCAACACGTTTTTCTTCAACATGTTTTTCTCATCCCTGTCAAAGAGCGTAATGTCTCGAACATCTGAGAGATGACACAAGGTACAAGTAAGACCATGTGACCAACAACAGGTCAGCAATGCTGAGAAACACTAGCCCTGACTGCACATAATGGAGTGATAAACAGCATCTAGCTGTACCTCGGTGTTGATCTGGGGGCTAATCATCACCCCATTACTCCCATCAGACTCTTCGCTGGCGGCTCCTGTACCTCCTCCTCCTCGTCCAGCATTCCCTCCACCATCATCACCGGGGCTGTCTCCGTTCTCCTGCATCTCATCCAGGGCAATGGTGAACTGCGCAAGGGTCCGAACCATCTGCAGCATCCCAGGGAACCGCTCCCCAGGTTCCTGCTACACCAATCACCAATCACCAGGCTCCTTTTTTTGGCACCGAAACCAACAGTCCAGTGATGTTCTGGTTCTGGATTACTTCTTCAGCCTCCACCAGATCTGCAGGAAGGAGTGTGTGTTGCCTTTCTGAGCTTCCTCTATGGTTAATGTGTGGTCTTGGTCCCTCACGCAGGTAGCACAAGTGTCACAGAGAGAGAGAGAGAGAGAGAGAGAGAGAGAAGGAGAGAGAGAGAGCAAGAGGAGGGCAAGATGCAGGCTTCCTCTTCTCTCCTCAGCCGTTAATAAGACGCAGCAGATCAGCAGCAGCAGCTCCGAACAGCTGAACCTTGATTACACTCCAGGCTCGACCAATGGATGCCAGATCTGGCGATTCTCTCTCTCTCTCTCTCTCTCTCTCTCTCTCTCTCTCTCTCTCTCTCTCTCTCTCTCTCTCTCTCTCTGTTTTTCCAGCAACCTGATGATAATCTACGCCAAGGGAAGGCTACACTGGAGCAGTGATTCATAAGCAGCGCCCACACATACTTATGAATACAGGAGCAAAACACATTACAGTGACTCAGCAGTACCTAGAATGCTAGGAATGCAATATACACATGCTATTAGTAAAGCAAATTGTTCATGTAGAGCTATAGAAACCTTGCCTGAATACCATATTACACATGGTATTGATAGCAAACCATGAACAGACCCCTCTCACTCCAAGCCATTCTTTTTTTCTTAACATATTCCTTTATCTCTAAATTGCCTGCATTATTATAAGAGCACTAAATATTGTTCGCTTAAAAAAAGGAGCATTTCATTCCTTGCTTCAAAACACACAGGGATAGGAAGCACCATGGCACAATAATTTGTGTCAATAATTATACAGTGAAGTACCAGACAAACTGGTATAGCAGTTAACACTTGGTGAGTCCCCCATGGGATCTTGGAGGGAACGTTGCACAGTCCTCACGCTGATGTTTGTTGAGGCCCCAGCATTGAATTTTGATGTTACCTGAGACAGTGTTGTATGCCTATCACCTGAAACAATTCTTGCCAGCCGACGCTGGTCATGTTCATCCAGAGTCTTTTTATGTCCACACTGCTGTCGTAAGTTCGAGGTTTTGCTGGAATTCTTGTAGTCACGGTTATGCCCTTGAAATGCTCATACGTGAAAATCCAAACTTTTCTTCTACCTCCGAAATGCTATGACCCATCTCACGAGCTCCA
>JAOVVH010000039.1:7895433-7910483 GCA_028566435.1 Scorpiodoras heckelii
GTTTGCACCTTGTGGTGAACCCTCTGTATTTGCTCTCATGAAGTCTTCTCTTTATGGTAGATTTAGATACTGATACACCTACTTCCTGGAGAGTGTTCTTCACATGGGTGGATGTTGAGAAAGGGTTTTTCTTCACCATTGTAAGGATTCTGCGATCATCCACCACTGTTATCTTATGTGGACGTCCAGGCGTTTTTGAGTTCCCAAGTTCACCAGCACACTCTTTTCCCCCCAGAACGCACCAAACTGGTGATTTGGCCACTCATAACATTTCCATTGTCTGATGGATTTGTTCTATTTTCAGCCTAATGATGGTCTGTTTCACTTATATTTAGAGCTCCTTTGACTGCATGTTGTGGGTTCATAGAAACAGCTTTCAAATACAAATTCTACACCTGGAATCAACTCCAGACCTTTTACCTGATTAAGTGATGATGGATTAACAAGGGAATAGCCCATGCAGTCCATTAAACAGCTTTTGATATAATTGTCCAGTTACCTTTGCTTCCTTGAAAAAGAGGCAGCTACATATTGAAGAGCTGTAATTCCTAAACCCTTCCTCTAATTAGGATGTGAATACCCTCAAATTAAAGCTGAGAATCTGCACTTTAAGCCCATATTGGTTATATAACTGTATCTTGAATATGTTTTGGTAAACAGCTAAAGTGCCAAAACTTCTGTCACTGTCTAATTATTTCTTGGCCTAACAGTAATTTGTCAGAAATCATTCTCTGGTCAAAATCAATTAGCTGCATTAGCATATGGTAACTACAATTATATGTATTTACCATATGCTAGTTTGCCATTTAGCCTACCTTTGTTAGTCAGCTAGCAATAATATAGTAGCACTCATCACTACAAAAGCAGCTGATACTTGTTTGAGATTGTTGGCCAGGTTTACTTTCTTTAAACATCATCATTTCAAAGCGTGCAGCTACTGTGGGGAAAAGTATTCAGAATCGAATACAGCAAAAAATATCTTTTAAACATACTTCAGGATAATGTCTGTTTTCCATTTAAGAGCATGTATGCTTCCCATATTTGAAATCACTTTTCTCCCATGAAAATCCTGCTGTTCAGTGAAAAAAAGAAAACATGCTAGCCAACGAGAACAATACAGGAAGCAGTTTTTTATGTATAATATCATGGTACTATTTGTTGGATGTCCTAAAAAAAAATCATCATTCAAAAACTATATATCGGCACATTCCTAATCAAGCTTAATGGGTACCGTAGTATATACTTGTCCTTCCTTTAGTAGATCATTAAATAGTGTGTACCGTATATTCGATTATTACATATCTATGTGTCAATATGCTGATATTATTTCTCAAAGTAACTGATATGTACTGTAGTGCATTCATAGATTACAAGGGACTAGGATTCACAAAATTCTCTCTTTCAATGCTGTTATACATTGAGGCAGTTTTTATTATTGCATTTAACAAATACTTCTTAAATCTGTGCAGCAAGGCCTAAAGGCGCAAAAGTTCATAGAGGACAAGGGGATTTCTCAACTTTTTCTATGCCATTCTTGTTCTTACCCTACATTCACATGAGGAAGTGACAAAGCGACAAAGTGAGCAGTCATTACCTGTGGCAGGGCATAACTCCATTTTCAAAATGGACTGCCTGCATGATGGAAGGTGTCTTTGAGACCATATATGGACATGTGGTGGGTTCATATGGGGAAATATGAGTGACCCTGAGTGGGCGTGGCTTGAAGGCCATGTATGAAAAGGTGGGAATGTCACTGAGCCCATATATGAAAATAGGAGTGACTTATGCACAGTTGGGATACAAGGTAAAGAAAAAACATCATATTTTGTTTGTTCTGTCCAAACAGCAAAACCTCATGAACTAACCAAAAGCTAGCCAGTGAACATTAGTGATAACTTTAATGTTCATGATATATTTACCTTCTCAAACAGCAAACTGTATGGTCAGTCTTATATAGTTATGTCTGCATGTCAATTGTTCTAAGCAAGTACTACTGTAATCTCATTGAAAAGTAGAGAAGCAGTACTTTATTTACAACTGAATGTGTGGAGACGTGCTGATATGCCATTTTATTTGGTTTCTCCTAGTCGGTGGTCGGAAATTCTGAGTTATGAGCTTTTTTTGGCCGAATGCTGCTCACATCTTGAAGGCCATAAATGGGGATGTGAGTGCGTCACTGAGTCTATTTACCAAAGTCTTCAAATCAGAAGATGGAGGTCACTGGCAGTCATACATGCTCATGCATATTCATAGGCTTTGTTAGCCAGCTAGCCATCATAAAATCCTCTCAGATATCCTCTAAGAAATTAGTCTGAGTCATAATTATAAACGTGAGTTATCCTGACAGGATTTATGAGGTCATATTAATATTAATGTTAATAGTCTTCACTTATAATGATTGCTAGTTGAACAGCTACTTTTGAGATTATACATTTCATTTTCTACAAACAAACAAAAAACCTAAAAACTTTGAAATGGTATGTTTGAGGACTTGTATGGGCTAAAAGACACCCCCATCTGTCCCACCTAAAGACCTGTCCATTGGTCTACATCCAGTATACAGACCTTGCTCTCTGGTTCTGGCACAGTGACAATCAAATTGAGATTTTTTCTATCTGCAATGTTGGATAGTCAATGTTTGATATTAACAATCTGTTGAATGAATAATATTTAAAACAATATAAATAGTTAGATATTAAAATATATATTTTTAAAAAAGTAAAACAGTTTAATAATAACCTATAGAAAACACATCCTATTGGACCACTAAAAAAACTGTAGTTCATGCCAACAAGTGAAAAACTGGGTTAATAACTTGTCACCTTTTAATGTGAATGCAGGGTTATTCTACTATTTACTGCCACCATTACTGCTTCATTCCAAATGCAGTATAATGCATGATAAAATCCCTTTAAATCCATTTGATAAACGCAAAACACATCAACAATCCAAAAACGGAAGAAAATCAGGAACCCAAAAGCATCAATGCAAAAATGGCACAGGGAGATCATTATCAAACACCACAAGCTTGCTGCTGATTGGACATGGAGCATGAATATTGCAAGGAAAAAGAATTTCACTTATCTTATCTTAGCCTAGTGAACACTATTTAATGTAAAGTTACTTAAGTTACTACACTGTGGAGTAATTCCTTCTTCTGACCAAGACTTCTTTTAGGTTATTTATTTGCATTCTCATTTTAATGCTGTGCAAAGTTGACAGTATATCATATGAGTACACTAATAAAAATGAATATGAACAAAAGCATCAGTAGACTCATTTAGTCTCACATTTCCTATTGTGGTAAAAACTTTCCAGCTCTTTTTTTCTGCTGACTCAGAATGATGTGCACTATTGTTGTAGTACTATAGTCCAGTCTTGAGACCACTGTTTCACGTACTTGGTCCTGAAACTGAAAGCAACTCTACTCAATCTTGAATCGGTATCTGACTAGAGCAGCTGTTCCATTTATTATCTCTCCAAATAATTGTACACTTTAATAACAATAAAAAGCAAAATCAATTCATTAATTCACATTGTATAGACTGGTGGTATGTATTTGATCTACAACATTGATGATTTAGTCAAAAACAGATTTTTTTTAAGCCTTGGTCATGACTCAGTCTCAGCCCCTCCAAAGAATCAGTCTTGACTCAGACTCGATTCTTTAAGGTCTTGGTCTTGACTTGGACTCAATATAGGTAGTCACATCCCCATAATTAATGTGTGCCGTAGACGACCAGCAAAATGTAATGTTCAATAAGGACCTTTTTTTAAGTTAATGCTCATGAGATTTCTGATTTGCTGTTGTGTTTGCTGACTGCTGTGCTGTTTTTGGTTTGTTAATGTGTTTCACACTTACAGTCCACTGTAATTTACAGATTCTGAACATTAATGCTCCCCAACATCTTCTGTCTTGGCACATATTTTGCATTAAAATGAAATCTGACCCTGATCCTTCAGCCTAAGTGCCATTCATCACTTGTCTCCACTGAGCCTGTATGTTGGCAGGTGTTTCAGTGTGTATGTGCAATTGCAAACCATTGCAAGTGCACATCTCTGCACATCACATGCATCTACAGAAATATAATATGCACGTTCTAGTTTAGAAATTTACTACTATCCAGATGATCCGACAAATAAAGAAACCAAAGTCCTCTGCTAAGTGAGTAACTGAGATTAGTGTAAGCACTCGACATCCTAATGAAGTTTGAACCACGTCGAGCTGGCCTACACACTGCTAAACTTATTACAGATATATCTAATAAACTGCTACAAGCTGGAAGACACCCTTCTTATCAATGTTAGAAGTTGAACAGAAGAAAGTTCTGAAAATCAAAACTGAATAGCAGAAACCCGTCTCAGCCCTTCTGAAAAGGGAATCTGAAAATTACAAAGCTACACAAAGGTAAAGAAAAACCCTGCACTGCTATCTAAACCATATACTTTTTGGCATGACAGACATGATGAATGAGAATGGTGCAATGTACATCCCCACTCAGCAGTGGAAATACGGAACAACGACAACAACAATTAAAAAAAAGAACATTGTTTCAAAGTCGTAACTGGTCAGAATCATTCTGGAGTTTCTGCAGGAATTGATTGTTAATAATTTCAATTAAAAAAAGCTAATGCAACAACATAGTTCAGGAATAGTAAGACTAAAAGAAAAGAGGAAATTAAATTAGAAAAAAATTGAGGGAAAATTTAAATAAAAAAATAAAAAGCAGCTTTTACAAAAAGACATAAGAATGCATAAAGTGACCCTTTGTTCTTCTGTTCCGGCAGGCATGGCTGCTGATCACAGAGAGCCCGTGTAACACTTGAGGATTTTGCATACGACGTTTAACTCCAGATCTGTTTAAGAGGAAAAACAAGACATAGGCATGAGTACCTGATTGTTCAGCTTTGGCCACTTGCAGCACAAGGGTAGGTGTTTGTCGAGCAAAAATATCTTTGGCAGACATATACAAGAGTGAGTCAAAAATTATCCGCATTCCCGTTATATTAAAACTTCTGAGAGTAAACGCCAGAGTATGGAATGGTAACATCTTCAATCGCCGACTAAGAAAAATTTCAAAAGTCCACCATCAGCCAGAAAATTGATGCTTACAGTTTTCTGGGATTCTCAAGGGCCGGTATTAGAACATTATCAGGAAAACAGTTCAACAATCAACAGTGCTCGTTACAGTGAGATGCTCACTGAAGAGCTGAAGCCTAAAATTTGGACAAAACGCAGAGGACTGCTATCCAAAGGTGCTGTGTTGTGGCATGACAATGCACGTCCACACACCGCTAGCCATACTGTTGACACTCTCCAAAAAGTTTGTTTTGTTTTGCTTCCTCCATATAGTCCTGATCTCGCCCCATTGGATTATCACCTGTTTGGTCCCCGGAAAAAAAAAAACCCTACGAGGATGAAGATTCACGTCTGATGAGGTGAAGACGGCAGTGCATTCGTGGCTCAGAGCTCAGTCTAAAATATTTTTAATGAGAGAATACGAAAGCTTGTTGATAGATGGACAAAGTGCATTGAAAAGCAGGGAGATTATTTTGAAAAAATCTGTAGTCTTTTCTGAAATTTGATTCAAAGTAGTATTTATAATTTTTGACTCACCCTTGTAATTATGAAACAAGGTGTAAATATAACCTATATACGTATTTACCAAGTAGCCACGGTGGGATCCAACAGTCTGAGACATATTTAATCTTATTCTTTTCTAATTTATGCGACATTTTTTATTACAAATTACATCATCAGCGACAAGTTCAGTAGAATTTTAGAAATATCTGCTTACATTTAAATAGTGACATATTAATGGTGCATAATCTTTAGTAACCTGACCAGGGTGTGTCCTTGCCTTCCACCCACTGAGCACTGGGATAGATTCCAGCGCCTTCGGCAACCCAGTAGTAGGAGAAGTGGCTTAACTGGTGAGTGAGTGACTGAGGGAGTGAAACCTTAGTAATCAATAATCAAGATACTGAACATTCCTTTCTTTGTGGTATGTTTTTGTTTTTAAATTTACTATAAATCTAAAACTTTCTGTTTATTTTCCATTTAAAATGGCATATATTGTGAAAAATAATCACTTTTGAGGTTTTGTGCACATACAGTTGAGTATTTGGAGTGCCAATCCACAAACTTTGAGACATGACAAACTGGTCAGTTTTTTGTGAGCTCATACCACCCTTAATGTGTATGTACTTACGCCTTCTGTGTAAGTTCTCCAGCTATGGCTTGATAATCATGTTTGTGACGGTCACCATTTTTTTCTATTTCTCATGAGCCACAGACACCAACATTATGTATATTGAACCTAAGAGATAGGCATGGAAAACGCACTGTTGGGTCATGCCATTGCTGTTGAAACATCCTCCATTCTTCTGGGAAAGCTTTTCAGTCGATTTTGGAACATGGCCATGGAGATCTGCCCATCAACCCAGTGTTAGTGAGGTCAGGTACTGATGTCAGGCAAGAAGTCCTAGTGCGCAGTCTGTGTTTCAATTCATTCCCAAGGTGTTCATGGGGTTGAGGTCAGGGCTTGGACCACGCAAGTTCTTCCATGTAAACCTTTGGTAAACCATGTCTTTATAGAGCACACTTTGTGCACAGAGGCACCGTCATACTGGAACAGGTATGGACCCCTTAGTTTCAGTTAAGCAAAATTATAAGTCTACAATATACAAAGACATTCCAACTTTATGGCAACAGTTTTAGGAAGGCTCACATATGGATACAATGGTCAGATGTCCACAAATATTAGACCACGTAGTGTACACTGAAGTACCAGAAAAACCAGTACTGGAGCCTATGCAAAATGCATAGCAATGCCACCTATGCACATCATTGGTATGAGCATTTCAAGGGTGTAACTCAAACTTACGACAGCAGCATGGCCGTAAAAAGACTCTGGGTGAACGTGCCGAGTTTTGGCTGGCAAGAATCGTTTCACGTGATAGGCGTGCAACACTTCCTCAATTAACATCGGAATTCAACGATGAAGCCTCAACAAACATCAGCATGAGGACTGTGCAACATTCCCTCCAAGATCCCACGGGGGACCTACCAAGTATTAACCAATTGGTTAACCAGTTTTTCTGGTACTTCAGTGAATATTTAATATGTGTGAACACTTAAACCACATTGAATGTGTGTGTACATGAGTCATAAAACATACTGGCTTTTTACTCGCCTCCATGTTAACTAGCAAGTACAGGAAAAAAAAAAGCTAAAAAAAAAGTTCCAGTGCATCAAACAGAAAATAACATTTATACACTGTGTTTTATTTAAGGCTAGATAAAAGTAACAGAAAATTAACCATTAAACCCTTCAATGTGAGAGTGTTGAAATGTGCATCAGCTAAACCATATAATGGTTTTGAACAATACTTTATGGCTTAGGATATGATGTGAATGTCAGAAGAGCAGGCTGTACTTCTCCTCGTTTTAAACAGTCCTATGTATAGCCTGGTAAAAACTAAATTTATTCTTAACGGAGTCTTACTGGAGCCTGCCTAGGCAATGGAATGTGTTTTTTCCAATGTTCTTCTGATAGTGATGTGCATGCTCTTCCAGAAATAAAGGCCATTTGATAACAATGATCTTGTTTTTTATGTCAAGCTGCCCTTCACACGTAGACCACAGTTTAACATTCCTCCTCAAGTTTCATTAAGATCAACATTAGAAAAAAAGATAATATGCGATATAAAATAGGTAATGGGGCGAAATGGTGGTGTAGTGGTTAGCACTGTTGCCTCACAGAAAGACGGTCCGGGTTCGATTCCCAGTCCGGTACTGTTCTGTGTGGAGTTTGCATGTTCTCCCCGTGCTTGTGTGGGTTTCCTCCGGGTACTCCGGTTTCCTCCCAAAGTCCAAAGACATGCATATTAGGTTGATCGGTCACTCTAAATTGCCCGTAGGTGTGAATGTGTGCCTGAGTGTGTGTTGGCCATGCGATGGACTGGCGACCAGTCCATGGTGTACCCCGCCTTCACCCGATGACGCTGGGATTGGCTGCAGCCCCCCGTGACCCTGACTAGCGGGATAAAGCGGAAGATAATGGATGGATGGAAAATAGGTAATATGAAAATCTGAAAAATATTTTCTGTTTAATTTCCACAATATGCAAACGGAGTACTTGGGTATTAGCAACCGTTCATGTTTTTTTTTATTCATTCACTCATCATCTGGTGTAACCCCTTTACCCTGGGTTGTGACAGATCCAGAGCTTACTCAGGGTGGAAGGCAGGGAAACACACTGGAAGAGATGGCATTGTATAGCTTTCTGGAACAGTTGCACCTAATGCCTTATTAAGTCTATGTGCACAAATACAAGTAACAATTAAGACATGAGAAAACCAACAGGGAAAATGACATGGGTATGTTAAAACAGCATTTGAAAAAAGAGGAAACAAGTTGAAAAATGAACTTACATGATTGACAGGTGGGCTCTACCAATGAGGCGGCACGTAGCTGTAGCCAGGTGTTCCTTGTGGACGATACGTTGGCACCGTTACAGGGTGTGCACCAACAGGAGTGTGCTGGGGTGTAGTCAACAGCGTTCCTGAGTGGAGAATCACAATGCCATATTATTAGTCTCTTTCCAGCTTAAAGCCATTGATCGAAGCATCAGAATGCTGAGGTTCACAGAAAGAGTCACTGGTCTCATTACAGAAGCCAGTAAAAGAACAGAGAGTGAACTGAAGCTTCTATTTACCCAAAATGTAGTCAATGACTTTCAGTAGTGATTAGCTACATTAAACTAGTGCTAATGCAGTGTAGATTTATGAATGATTTATTATGTTAATATCTGATCATTTGATTTGCTCTTTTTTAAAAATCAGCATTAAATTGTAAATAAAACAAACCTGTATCTGTCTAAAATAAATATAATAAAGTTAATCAGTGATATAAGGAGTAGATACCTCTTGAATTCAGAAATGAACTACTTGTGATGTTATATGTTATTGAAATCTTAAACAAAGGAGTGTGAGAGCAGCTGGCCTGAGCATGCAGATGAGTATCAGTGAGCTTGGGAATTACAAATTAGCACACAGTGTCATAAGGGGGAAATTGTCTTGTAAGAAAAGTTTAGCATGAGCAGAAAGGACGTGTCTCTGTGCAATGTGCATGGCTCAGTACATGTCTCAGTGCTCGCAATTTCTTTTTGAGTTGAGGCCTTGCTCAAGATTGCTGAGCTTTAAACTCACAACCTGCTGACCAATAGTCCAACATCTTAACCAGTGAGCCATCACTGCCCTTAAACTAGAGAGAGTGTGTGTTTATTTCTTTGTTTGACCTGCAGACATGGCCATCGTGGTTCCTGCTACCATGCCCATGGCAAGTGCGCTCGGCCGGGGGGTCACAGGGGGCACCGGGGCAGGATACAGGGCAGAGGGGATGCTGTTGGGCTGCACCACCGTGGTGTGATGGATAACATGGGGCTGCGCGGCATACACAGGTTGGGTGTAGTAGGCTCCCTAAACAGACAGAAGCAACAGAATGTAATTAATGAAGATTCCTGAAGACATTTTAGCAATCTCAAAGACCAAAAATAAGGCATATGCGCAACTGTGAGTCAAGTATGTCTCAAACTGTTCAGAATATGAAATGAATGCAAAAATGACTCTATAGATATGAATATGTATATATGTTGTGATCCCATGGTATGTATGAATCACAGACTCTCAAAATGCTTGAGGCATCTGAGGTGCAAATATGCAGTGAATATCTAATAAACCAACAATACTGTACTCACACTAGTTATAACTTCAAAGGCAATTCTCTTTTTTTTTACATACCTTGATATAATTCTATGAAAAAAAGGTTTTCTATTGTCTGCAAATGGTGGAAATGAGCTCCTGCGGGTTTATTACGCTCTTAGTATTCATTTATGCATGCAATCATCATTCCTGAAGAAAATATTAGGCTAAATAAATCACACTGTGCATGATAAATTAATGCCTTTGCATAGACACTGTATAGTATTTTGTACCTTTAGGCAGAAATGCCTTAAATATTAAGACAAATGCCAAAAAAGAAATTAAAAAAATTAAATCACATTTAGGGCCTTTTACTAAACTGACTTGCACATATTTTTGTGTGTTATTAATTTTATTTGTGTTTTTAATGACTCTGGACTTTTTTTTTAACTGTGAAACTTTCCAGCACACTTCAGAAATCTTGTGAGACATAATGAAACCACAGAAGTCCTTACAAGATGCTTCTTAGATATTTTTGATGTCTAGTACTTGTCTAGACTGGGCTGCAGAAAATAAAGCAATCCACACCCTCTCACATAATCATCAGTAAATTGTAAAGCATAATCTTGTCAGTAGTTTCATAAATGTTGCTGCTAGTCATCTATACAAATCTATTGCACCATTTCCTCCCACACCCTCAATCATGCTGCTATCCGAAGACAAAAATTTTTCACTCTGCAATTTGATTAATCATCTTTCAGCGTGGTGAAATGTTTCACACTTACAGATGAATGAATACTTGTTGTGGTAAACTTACCTGAGTGTAGAGGTTCTGTTGGGGGTAGGCACTGCGGATGGGGTACATGGCTGAGGGGTACGTGTTCGGAGAGGGGGAATATGGCGGAGGAGCGCCGTTCAACTGAGATGGGGGAACTTTATATGGAGTCCCTGCAGTGTATCCTGATATAGAGATATGCTTAATTAATATATGGATAAAAAAAAGGATGACAAAGAGTTTATACATGCACACAACCTCAAATTTATACCCCAGAGAAACAGGACATGGATAACAGTTCTTCTAACAGATCATGGGAAATGACAGCAAACAAACAAGCAAAAAAAATCGTAAGATTTTCAAGCGTAACAATTTATTTATATTCATTTACAAATATTCCTAAGGAGTCTCTGGGTTTCTTGGCTTTGCATTCAATTGAAGAAATGGTATGCAAGAAGCCGTTCTGAGTTATGTTAAAGCATGACAAGAGACCAATCTAAAATATAAGGCAATCTCAATGGAAAAAAGAAGTTTTAACTGCCCAAAGCACATTTTTTGTGTGGTAGAAGCAGCTGAACATTACCACTGACAGGAACTGAAAGCTGATCAGAGAAAATGAAAGTGATGAGGTTGAATAGCGTACATAAATTTTAGTAGAGTATAATTTTTATTATGCTTACAGAAGGAAACCTTTGAACTTATATAATCTATTCTGCCTTCACTACAAAACATTGGTGAACTTAATTTGAACACATTAAATTAAAGAATTAAAATTAAAGAAATATTTTTTTTTATCTTCCACCTTGTCTTAAGGGTATGCAAACTTTTGTACTCAGATGACTTTCATTCTAATTCAAAATGAAAATGAATAAAAGAAGAAAGATTTTGTTCTTAATGTTATAATTGTTCTTATTGTTGCTATTCAATTTCAAACTTTGCCAGTACATCTACACTGTACTAAAATGAGAGAGAGAGAGAGAGAGAGAGAGAGAGAGAGAGAGAGAGAGTCAGTCCAAAGAAACTGCCTCTTTGTATTAAACGTATACGGTAATATACCCGAAAATTCATGCTTCTGATTCTGCGGCTTCATTTTGTCCTTGGATCCTAACACTTAAACTTCGAATTTCGGGATATTATTGTACATGTTTCAAGCTTTCTCAATATTACAGTAATTTTCTATCTGTCCTGCTTAGCTTCATTAATGCACTCAGTTTAGACAAGGGGTGGGTTTGTTTTCTAACTTTACTACAAAGCAAATCTTGCTGAACACAGTAAACTGTTGGCCGTCACAGATGTGAGAGTCAAACATCAGCTAAGACAACACTGGACTAGGCATAAGCACACATTTTTGTTGACAATGAGCCAAGAGTAGTGGTTCTAAAATCCTGCAGATATTATCCTTGTTTTGAATAAAGCTTCTTTATAGCTGCCATCAATTCTCTATTACACAATATGATTTATTATTTGACAGGCAGAGAGGCCACACCTCTTTTCCTGGAACTGACTGGCAGAAAGGTCACGTGTCCTTCACAGGCAACAAGGCCATATAATGTTAAATATTGTTATAGGAAACCATAAGTACAGGATTTGAGCAGCACATAACTAGGCTTTTCAAATTGGTTAGTATGTGTAAATAATGCAGGATAATCCTATAACACGAGTCAAATATCCTTAAGGCAGATACATGACTGATGTCTAATAATATTATGGTTGGACAAAGATGTATGAAATTAATGTATTAAAAGTAAAAACTGTAGGATGGGTTGAGAAGTGTGATTGGGAGAAATCTATTCTGAGGCCATTCTGAGGGACCCAACAATCAGCAACTAGTGGAGGAGGATGAACATCATGACGCTGAAATGTATGCATCTCGGTTTGAAAGTAGAAGTGGCAAAGATATCCCTTTGTTTACTGAGGGTTTACAGGGTTGGATTTAGGTGCAGCACAGCATTAATTAAATGCATAATGCATATTTCAGTGAAAGGACTTCATAAGGATACGAAGACAAGCACATGTGTGTGTTTGTGTGTGCAGTGGTTATCCCCAAAAAGGAGTATCTTTGTTTCAGCATAGATTAATGAGCAGATTTATTGAATGCACACGCGTCAGGAACAATTCTTTTACATTGTATTGTGTACACATTCTCTGTAGAACCACAAGGGGGCAATGTTGGGTCAGGGTACGCAATGCAGGGTTTTTGTAACTGGACCCATCCAGGCAGTTCCCAGGGCATTATCATCAGTATGTTCATCCAGTGTTTATAAATTTCAGTTGAATACAAATATATACAAATATGACACATGGTACGTAATTTGAGATGAAGCCTTACACCTTTGATGCCACCGTTATTGACAGTTCAGAAAAGATGCATATTTTGTCACTCATCGTGGAAAAGCACCACAGCAGCTAGTGTTGCTACCTTACAGCTTCAGAGTCCCCAATTTGATTGTGAACTTGAATCACTGTCTGAATTACTGGGTTCTCTTTTCACCTCCCAAATCATTAGCATGTATGTCGGTTGACTGTCTACTCTAAATTGAATGAATTCTAAAGCCTTCAAAGGCTTAATATTACTAAACATAGAATTGTCTATATTTATCACACTGATGTTTTCCTCTGCAGTATACGGTCACCAGCAGAGCTGTGGTTTAGACTACTGAAACCACACAGAGGACCAAAAGAGACGAGTTGCCTTGTCAACAATATGCTGACCAACCAAAGCGTATGTGTGTGCCAATGACATGACCAAACCGCCATAACAGTCTTTTAAAATGTGAACAATTGTGCATTTTTCCATTAACTGCTGTTATGGTGAATATCCTGGAGAGATCCTGCAAGATCACCATAATAATGCCAATCAAACACAAAGGCTCTGTCCCAAAGAACTGTCCCTGAAATTATGTCTTTATTGACATATGGTTTCATAAGGGCTGATGGCCTAAGAGATTCCCATAATACACTGTAATCAAATTACCTTTCAGCGCTAGTGGATCTAGGTGTGTTATACACACACCGAACAGCCATAACATTAAAACCACCAGCTTAATATTGTGTAGGTCCCCCTTGTACCACCTAAATAGCTCTGATCTATCGAGACATGGACTCCAAAAGACCCCTGAATGTGTGCTGTGGTATCTGGCACCAAGACATTGATAGAAAATCCTTTAAGTTCTGTACCGTAAGGTAAAAGCTGTGGCCTCTATGGATCAGACTTATTTGTCCAGCACATCCCACTGATACTCAGTCGAATTGAGATCTGGGGAATTTGGAAGTCACATTAATTCCTTGAGCCCTTTGTCATGTTCCTCAAACCATTCCTGAACAATTTTTTGCAGTGTGGCAGAGTACATTATCCTGCTGAAAGTGGCCAATGCCAATAGGGAACACTATTGCCATGACGGGGTGTACTTGGTCTGCAACAATGTTTAGGTAGGTGTTACAGGTGGCCCATTTGGCCCATGTGGTTATGTCCATCATGGTAGCATCACGTTTTCTCAAAAACTACTGCCTGAGGGCTCACAAAAATTGAGCAGCAGTTTCCACTGCTGGCCTTTATGCACCGTGACATCCCCTGCCTCCTTGAATCATTTGATATTATGAACTTTAGATGGTGAAAGACCTAAATTTTTAGAACGTGTCCCAACTTTTCTGAACTGGGGTTTGTACTTTTAGAGGCAAGATAAATTTATTCATGAATACAGATAAAGATTTGTAACTTGCTAGATTAACCATTTTTGACTGCCAGCAGTAAAATTAAGATACAGGTCTGTATACAAACTCCATTTCCAGAGTTGTGACACTTTCTAAAATGCAACAAAAACTTTGCAATATGTTAAATATTTGAACTTGTATTTAACTGATAAAAGTACAAAGAAAACATTTTCAGTGTTTTCCGTGACAAACCTAACTGTGTTTTGTAAATATAAAAAATAGTATGTGATGCCTGCAAAAAAGTTGGGACAGAGGAAAAATAAGACTGAAATGGTTACACAAGTAAAACTGTTCTGGAAGATTCCACAATAATCAATTTAACTGGCAACATGTGAGGTCATCCATCCATCTATCCATCCATCCATCCATCTATCCATCCATCTATCCATCTATCATCCATCCATCCACCGCTCATTAGAATTTGAGCCCGACAGAATTCGACCCGAGCCCGACAAGTACACCATTTTAAAAGCCCGAACCCGTTTACAGCCTGACATTAGGCTATTCAAATGTCATTGGCTCATCAAATTCTCATTAAAGACATGGTCAAAACGTTTCCACACCTCAGACTTTACTTTCGCTGACGGTGCAACCGTTTCACCTCCTCAGCATACATTTTTGCATCTTTCTGGCGCTAATCGAAACGTATCACCTGACAGCTCATTTACCGCACAAATCCGAGCCCGGCCCGAGACTGTGTAAAATGACAGAAATTAAGCCCGAACCCGACCAAACCCGTCGGGTTCAGGCAAAGATCTTCAGCTCTAAGGCTCATGCATAACATAATGACCACCTCCTTTTCTCTACACTCATTGTCCATTTTCTCAGTTCCACTTACCATATAGCTGCACTTTGTAGTT
>JAOVVH010000039.1:7933915-7950795 GCA_028566435.1 Scorpiodoras heckelii
GTTGCAACCAAAGAGTAAGTTTACATTCCAACCAAAACATACATTAAAAAGTTAAAATACATCACCCACAGTTCATACACGTTTCATCATATTTATTTCAAAAATGTCTACAACATAAAATTTGTCTGAAGAGTGTTGTTTATCATGCTAAATACAGCCGAGTGCTGACGCCGCGATACAGAGGCCGTCCGCTGTTGATGACTTTGCAGGGCGTTTCAAATAGAGCCGTTTTAGCGACCGAGTTCCCTATGAAGTGCCCTTGGGATTCTGTAGAGAGCAGGGATACAGATTAGGGACACTTGCTATTGGAACGCAGCCTAAAATTGCTATTGGAATGCAGCCTCTGGATTGTGTAATTAAACTAATTTTTATTCTGCGTTAAAATTTATTTGCGTAATTTGTTTTAATCTTGATTAATTCTGTAACATTCATTTGACAGCACTAAATATAAGATAAAGATGAGTAAACACAAAATGAAGCTTTTAAATTATTATTCCATTTACTGAAGATAAAGATTTATTCAAAGTCCATACCACCCCTGGCAGTAACGGCAATCAAACATTTGTGATAACTTGCAATGAATCTTTTACATCACTGAGGAAGAATTCTGGTGTACCACTCTTTGCAGATTTACATTAATGAGGATATACTGGAGAGTTTCGAGCATGAACTGCCCATTTAAGGTCTTGCCACAGCATCTCAATGGGATTCAAGTCAGGATGTTGACTCAGCCACCCCAAAACCTTAATTTTGTTTCTTTTAAGCAGTGTGCTTTGTGCGTTGGATCACTGGCCTGCTGCATAACCCAACTGCGCTTGAGCTTTAGGTCACAAAATAACGGGCAGACATTCTTCCTCAGGATTTTCTGATAGAGAGCAGAATCTATGGTTCCATCAGTTAAGGCAATCATCCAGGTCCTGTGGAAGCAAAGCAGCCCCAGACCATTACACTACCACCACCATGTTTGACTCTTGGTATGATGTTCGTATGGTAAAATGTGGTGTTAGTTTTATGCCATATGTACCTGGACACGTCTTCCAAACAATTCCACCTTTGACTCATCAGTCAACAAGACTTTTGTTGACTCATCAGTCAACAAAAGTCTTGTGGGTCATCTATGTTTTTTGACAAATGTGAGACAAGTCTTTGTGTTCTTTTTTTGTCAGCAGTGTTTTGCGCCTTGCAACTCTTACATGGATGCCATTGTTGCCCAGTGTCTTTCTTATTGTGGAATCGTGTACACGGACCTTAACTGAGACAATATTTTGCAAATATGCAAAAATTGATAAGGGAACGAGAAACTGGGAAGTGAGAAAATACTTTTCACAGCACTGTAGGCATATGGTGGTGCCTCGGGTGAGTGTACATACCTAGTACCTAGGGTTGCCATCTTCAATGAATAAATTTAAGGGACACCCACTTCCATAGAAGTTTTATGCCTTCTGTATGTGGTGGAAGCATTATGTCTTTGGGTCAGTGCACCCATCTAAGATTGTTGTTTTGAGAACTGATTTTAGAATTGGTCTAAAAAGGGTTTTTCTTCAATTGCTTCCTAACTGTTTGAAATACATTTTAAAGATATTTCAGGCACACAAATTAGCAACAGGAAGGAAAAGACTAGGTGGAGGAGGCATCCCAGTCAATGCCCTTGGTGTTGAGTTCTACTTGTTAAATATGTTGCTGCCGTTAAAAGAATTTTCCTGCTTCTATGGATTTACAATTTCAATCTTTCAACATCAACTGTAATCAGAGAAGTATTATGAATTGACATTAGAGAATTACGAGGTGGTCACCTCTGTCAGCTGTCTTCATGGAAAATACAGTTTTCTAACAAGCGTTGCACTCTGGATTTCTGTAATTTCTAACTGCAATTGCGGCATCACGCTAATAAATAGCACAGTGCCCCGGGAAAATGTGCTGCCAAAACAGCCAAGGAGGAAGAAAAAAGCAGCAGAACCAAATGCTCGAAGCATGAAAAATATGCATCAAATCACTTAGATAATGACATGCTTCAGAAGATCCTCCTGGACATTGGATGCATAGTATGTGCAAATTCAGCTAAGATTTTCTTAAATATGACGCTGTAAATAACACAAGTGTAAAATGAGTTAGAAGAAAATTTTCCACATTTACACACTCTGCAATGTAATCTAGTTAAACATGTGCTTAACCCCAGGAAAATATTTACCATATCACTTATCTCATGACATGACTTGATTCAGGGGATTCATCCAATCATTTTGATGACTAAAATTATCAAATCATCATTGTCCCCCGAGAATGTAAATCCCATGCAGATCCAGTGTAGGGCACCACATCATGCACTCGCACGTAGGCCACCATGTGAAATATTAACCAACACAAAAAATGGCATACGTGACCAATTTGGTCACAGTCTGGTGTCCTGATACCATACTCACCTCAGGGGAAATCTGAGGAATTCAGTTACTCCACTCTGTCTTCTTCTCTTTAGCTGCTTGGACATGGTTATCACCTGAATTATGCGGTTTCAGATCAGACAGTCAATCATGGGTGCCAGAAAAAGCTCTATGGTAAACTATACAGTTTGATTTATATTCGCTGCCAGGAACAGAACTGACCCCATATCTCACATTCACACCTTTACCATGACAGCTTCTTGCATTTGTGTTTGAAGACTACAGAAGATCTACACTCTGCCTCATACCACTGATTCTGAGTTTCTTTACTATGTCTATTTTTATGTCTGCTTTAGTTCACTATTGCTATTCGCACCACTACGAAGACTTGCACATTTAAAACAATTCGTACAAAAATACAGGTTGAATCACTTTTTTTATTCATTTAAGAAGGGACGGATGAAGTGTTATCTTTTTCCAAATGGGATGATTCCATATTATGAGGGAGAGATGGCAACCCTACTAGCACAGGTAGTTTGTGCTGTTAATCTGCTAAAGTACAGCTAAAATGAAGTGAGGTGTTCACCAAACAAACAATTTTCACAATTTTCAGAAACCATTTTAATCAAAAGTAAACTGTATACTGTTGTAAATGGTATGCTGTAGACTGGGCATCTTGGTTATTGCCCTTTCTCATCAGAGTTAACAAAGCTAAAACACATCCATGAGCAACAACAGTAGTGCTTGTTGCATGTCCATAAGAGACAAACTATAAGCAACATGTCTGACTTATTACTTGCTAGGTTGAATGCAGAGTAAGGCATATAAACTGAATGAATGGATGAATGAATTTAAAAAGAATAAACACACATTCTTTTTATCTTAAAGCTACTAACTTGTCCACCCCACTCCTTTTTTGATCTTCCAATCTTCATTTCCCTTTGCTTACATCTCTATCATGCCATCTTTCTCTCCTTTCTCCCACAATCACCTGATTGCCTTCCTTCCTTCACTAACTTTTAAATTCCCTCTTCTTCTTCTTCTTCTTCTTCTTCACTTTCTCCTCTCTCAGTGGACATGAATAACTTGGCCTTCATTCTTTTGTCTGTTTAACTGAAGTGAACCTGAGCAGTACTGCAGTGCCCTTGAGTCAGTCTCTCTCTCTCTCTCTCTCTCTCTCTCACATGCTCTTTGTTCTCATACCATATTTATATAATTTATTTCTCTTTTTATAACATGGCCTTGCTGCTCATTATCTCTGCCTCGGAGCATCAGAATGAGAACACAGCTAAACAAACCAAAAACACCAGGAGAGCAGAGAGTTACACTAGCAATGTTACACATGCTGGGAGGGAGATAAAGGGAGATACAAGTACAGCCTCTATGTCAGAATAGATCTAATAAAAGCACATTGGGCTTTCCACAGGGGTCTAATGCAGTGCACTTTCTGGCCAACCAACACACAAATACACCAGAGCATCTCAACATTTCTATGTATGTAAGTGCAAATAAATAAAAAATAAATAAAAAAATTTAAGCTATTCTTCTACTTCACGCTATTATTATTATTATTATTATTATTATTATTATTATTATTATTATTATAACATTATAATATGATTAATATTATTATTATAATTACACTACACTTATTAAGTGAAAGTTATTTAGAAATCTACAGATGAATGAGACAGCAGCAGTCTGGTCAATAAACAGTAAATAATTTGGTGTTAGACCAAGAGGCTATTATTGTATTGGACAAACATTACCTAGCCTAAAAAACCTACATACAAAGCCATATAGCTGAGCACACTAAATTGAATAGGGTTAGCAAGGGTTCATGATGTCCAGAGTAGGCCTGCCTTGGCATAAACACACACTCGCAGTGGAAAAGGCAGGAGGCAGTAATGAGCATTTGGCCACTTCCCAATATATTTTATTTTTTGCATATTTGGCACACTTGAATGTTTCAGATCATCAAAATTTTACAATTAGACAAGTAATTGAAATCTAACAATCTGAAAAGGATTACAAAGCTATTGCTAAAGTTCTGGGACTCCAGCAAACCACAGTGACAGCATTATCCACAAATGGAGAAATCATGGAACAGTGATGAACCTTCCCAGGAGTGCATGGCCTACCAAAATTTCACAATGAGCGCATTTTCAACTCATCCAGGAGGTCACAAAAGAACCCAGACAAACAATTAAAGATCTGCAGGCCTTACTCAGTTAAGGTCAGTGTAAATGATTCCACTATAGCAAAGACACTGGGCAAAAATGGCATCCATGGGAGAGTTACAAGGTGCAAAACACTGACCAAAAAGAACACAAAGACATGTCTTGCATTTGCCAAAAAACCCATCTAGATGACCCACAAGACTTTTGGGATAATATTCTGTGGACTGATGAGGTCAAAGGTGGAACTTTTTGGGAGACACGAGTCCCATTCCACCATAAGAGCATCATACCAGTCTAACATGGTGGTGGTATTAGTGTGATAGTCTGGGACTTGTCATAATTGACGGTACCATGAATTCTGCTCTCGATCAGAAAATCCTGAGTGAGAATGCTCACCTGTCAGTTTGTAAAGTTAAGCTCAAGCGCAGCTGGGTTATGCAGCAGGACATGATCTGAAGCACACAAGCAAGTCCAAGTCTGAATGGCTCAAAAGAAACAAAATTAAGGTTTTGGATTGGCAGAGTCAAAGTCCTGACTTGAAACCCATTGAGATGCTGTGGAAAGGCCTTAAATGGACAGTTCATGCTTTACATGGGTGATAGAGGTTTTGAATAAATCTTTATCTTCAAAACATGGATTGATCACTTAAAAGCTACGTTTTGTCTTTGCTCCTATTCTTATATTAAAATTAGCTGGATTATATGTAATATGGAATATGAAATGTCACTTTTTATATATAGGAAACAAGGTTTATAGGGATACATGACAATGTCATTAGGCAAAGTGGGTGGGGCTTAAAACCTTCCTCAAAGTTGCTAACTTCCAGATAATGGGGTGGTTCCTAGTGAACAACACTGAAATAAACATTCTTCTCTGGGGTAATTCAGCAGCAATAGAAGAATTAAATTCTCCAAATCAAATGTGAAAAATGATTGACCATTAATAGTCATTTCTACATGCATTGACTTGGATTGACCATTAATGGTAATTTCGACATACAGTGACTTGCCTTAAGGAGTCCATCAGTCATTGTTAGACCTTTATTAGTGTGGGTTTCTCACTGTGTGTATGTTCATCGCTCCTCCTCTTGCATTTTACTCACAATGCACTCAAAGACAGAGGTACCTCCTGTTCTGAATGACAG
Organism: Scorpiodoras heckelii; assembly: GCA_028566435.1. Taxonomy (NCBI): domain Eukaryota; kingdom Metazoa; phylum Chordata; class Actinopteri; order Siluriformes; family Doradidae; genus Scorpiodoras; species Scorpiodoras heckelii. Next base: position 7,939,618 of record JAOVVH010000039.1, read on the forward strand.
GTTTCACCTGTTGTGTCACTCTGACCTGGGGGGTTCATCATTCACACACACACACACACACACACACACACACACACACACACACACACACACACACACACACACCTCTAACACAAAAATGCACAAAGGAGAGAGAGGGGCAGTGCTAAATTATTCATCATAAAGAGACGAGCTTAAAGAGGCGCTCTATGTGAGAAACTGGCCATACACTAGCACTCTGCATGTGTACGTGTGTGAACTGTAAGGTCCAACTGCGAGAACAACACAAACAGTGGGGAGAACAAGCAAGAGAGTGACAGCAAGAAATGTTCTGCTCAAATATTAATACGACACTATAGCAAGAGTATGGTTCTTAAGATAAAACCAATAATTTAGTGAAATCCAGTATAAACTGTATAGATTATACAACAGTTATTTCTGTGCTGCTAGGTGATACGTTGAGTGCCTATATTTCCTATAATCACACTGGGACGCTTCAGTGTGTGTATCAGACTGCTCGTAAAATTCCATGTACTAGTTTGAAACAGTTACTAAATTAATGTTAGTTTTATTTATTTATTTAAGCATTTAATATCATGTTTTACACAGCGGTTACATTCATGACAGGATAGGTTAGTTTTTTGGTCTATAATCCTTGTTGTCAATGGCTTGAATTTAGCATTTCCAACACGCCTGACATACATGATTCTGGACTGTGGGAGGAATCCAGAGCCCCTGAGGAACCCCATGAAGACATGCGGAGAACATGCAAACTCCACACAGAGAGGACCAAGGTGGCCACGCCTGGGCATCAAACCAGGGACCCGTGCTGCCCAAATTAGTGTTAGCGACATCAACAGAGGACATGGTGAACTTTTCAAGAACATAACTTGCCTAAAAATACAAACCGCATTTCCAGAAAAGTAAAATTTATCATTTGTTAATTCACTTGAAGCATTATTTATCATACAAAAGGACGCAGAGAAGATTTTCAGTGTTTTCAATGATGAACTTATTTCTATTTGTTAAATATAAACAAATTTAGAAATTGATGCCTGTAACACAAAATAATGGGGTTTGTATGAAAGCTTGGCAGATAAAAATGAAAAGGAAGAAGGGATGCCAATTCTAATGGAAGCAAATTGAACGAATATGTACAAATCTATGTGAGTGTGGATTTTTTGAGATCTTTTTTTCACTAGTGGAGTAAAAGTAAAATACATTAAAAAAATAAAACATTTAGCTATATTGCATCCTGAAATGTCACTTGATATAAAATTCTTGTTTATAGAGCTGTTATATAAAAGCAATATTGTACATGCAATTGTGCAGTACGGAATATGTGATTCCAAATCACAGTCATGCTGATATTCAATATAACCACCCTCTTGCTTGCGCAATATTGCTTAATAATTGTTGTGTACAAATGATATACTTGAGCACCTTTAAACTAGCATTTCATTTTTTTTGCCTTATTACTCACTCCTACTATAGGTGTTCTGAATGCCATCCAAATTTTACACAGGACTACAGCAAAAGGACAAACTTGTTCAAATACGACTGCACAGATAAACAAAATCTGAAAACAAATGGACCTCCATTTAACAGATTATACATACAACTACACATTGACTGAGGCCCTCAAAATGACATAATGCACTCTTTTTTCCACTCTTAACACCTTTACAGGACGTAAATGAAAGCTTATGAAAGAAGGAGTTATTGTTTTTCAGTATTTTGTTCTCCTGGCTTATATAAAAGCACATTCTGGCTGTCTTTCAGCACTGCAGCACCTCTGCCCTCTGTGAACCAGTATACTCTGAACAACTGTAAATTCTACCTCAGAGTCTGACCTTGTTTACTCATTTCTTTAGTGTTTCTTGCAGGAGTATTCAACTAAATTTTTTAAAGTTTAACTTACATAAAGGTCCAGATAAGCAAGTGAATAGTAACAATACCTAATTACATTAAATGTTCAAGCATTAACAATTAACTGAGGTGGCAAACTTTGTAAAAAACAAAATTTGTGCCATTCTCTGTAGTACTACATACTGTAGTACTGTATATAAGTACAAAAGTATGAAATTATTAAGTGTTCTTTCACAGTTGCCACTCTAGACTAAAACATGATATAAACCTCCCCCTGCTAAACAAGAATAAGTCCGATGTAGTCATTTTTGGTCCTTCTGAGAACACTCAAATTATTGGTGGCAACTTGAGACCTTTTTTCTCCAATCTACACTATATTGTCAAAAGTATTCGCTCGTCTCCCTTCACACACATATGAACTCTAGTGACATCCCATTCTTAATCCATAGGGTTTAATATGATGTTGGCCCTTTGCAGCTATAACAGATTAAACTCTTCCTGGAAGTCTTTCCACAAGGTTTAGGAGTGTGTATGGGACATTTTGACCATTCTTCCAGAAGTGCATTTGTGAGGTCAGACATTGATGTTGGACGAGAAGGACTGGCTCACAGTCTCCACTCTAATTCATCCCAAAGGTGTTCTACTGGGTTGAGGTGAGGACTCTGTGCAGGCCAGAGAAGTTCTTCCACACCAAACTCACTCCTTCATGTCTTTATGGACCTTGCTTTGTGCACTGGTACGCAGTCATGTTGGAACAGGAAGTGGCCGTCCCCCAAACTGTTCCAACAAAGTTGGGAGCATGAAATTGTCCAAAATCTATTGGTATGCTGAAGCATTAGGAGTTCCTTTCACTGGAAGGGGCTGAGCCCAACTCCTGAAAAACAACCCCACACCATAATCCCCCCTCCACCAACCTTTACACTTGGCACAATGCAGTCATTGATGAATTTAATTCTTGCGATAAGACCCATCTTTTCTCCCTGGCTTATGACTGTACTTAACCCTTGGTTTTTTAATTCATGTGTCTACTTAGTCATTTTAATCAGGGGATTTATATGTCGTATATTTTATTATCTTTTAGTCTGTTTTGTTTTACGCTATCCTGTCTTGTGCCGCAACACTGATGTGTGTTTAATCTCAATTCCTCTCAGCTGCACAGCAAATTGGTCAGCTTTGGCTGTTTTACATGTGTCCTAAAAATAAATTGAATTAAAAATGTAATTCATACTTTCTGTTTATTCATCTTTAAACATTCTGTTTCCTCGACTTATTTAAGCCATGTCATCAGGTTGCTAATAAGGCCAGAGACAGTAAATAAAAAATATATATATATCCTCAAAGTGTGGAAAACTCCCCATTCTGAACTTTAGCCCTGTAAGTAACCTCTGGTCTGATGACCTGCCTCCAGCTAAATAATCTACATAAATGAGCTCCACCCTCATCAACATTCCCATGACCATCTCCCCATAATGATCATCACTTCCTGCTCATCACACTCAGTCCAGTACAGTCACTCCATCAGGAGTATCACCATCAGGACTACCCAATCAGATTCATGCTCACTATACCCTTCCTGCACTCACTCCATCATCAGCACACTCACTCATCATCAGGATCCCTGCTCTACCTTATTGTACTCACTCTACTAACACCATCAATTGCAATCATCCTCACCATCATCTTAACCACCACATCAGTATAACCATCGCATCACTATTACCGGCTTACTGTAGCCCAGTGGCTAGGGTGTTGGTCATTGTTGCTTGGTTAATTGTTTGCTTTGGTTGTTGGTGTTTTGTTCAATGGTTACAGCTGTTATTTTGGGCATTAGTAGCTCAGTGGTTAAGGCATTGGCCTTCTGATTGGCAGGTCATGAGTTCAAATTCCAGCACTGCTAAGCTGCCAATGCATTTATGCTCAGTCTATTTAGTATCTCTCAAATGAAAATCACTCCACCCCATTACACCCACTCCATCATTACTACCACATCATTTATCATCAATATAACTCCACCCTCACTACCATTCCATCATTACTATTCTAACACTGTCACTCCATAGCAGTCATCACCATTATTACCTCACTGCTATCACTCCACCAGAACTATCATTCTTTTTATGGTGATGCTAAATTAAGCCATATTTGGTGTTCTGTACACACACATCATTTGGTGATGAAGTAAGCTGACCAAATTGTAGCAGACAGACATATGCTGATTTTCACATTATATTATATTTATGATTTAAAGATGCCATTGAATGGAAAACTGCATTTGTCTTTGCATAGTTGAATATGGAGAGATCAGTATATATAACTAATATACCATGAATTTCAAACACTGTTGTCTCTTCTTTAAAATACAAATAGTGCATGTTGAAAAGAGGATGGTAAAGCAGGTGATTTTCAAGAATCCTAGACCATGACAACATATTCCTGATGAATATTCACACCCACAAATTTACAAGAACAACTCACATTCTAGTCCTGGCATAATACCAAGGACCTGCATAGCCAAAACACAGGTATTGTGTGATGTAATGATGACAACAACAAAATTGATAGTCTGTGCAGAAATGTGAAGCTGTGAAGGGGATGTCGGCACTTTTCAGGACCATTTTGATTTCTGGGAGTGTACTGGGCCTGTCTATGCCATTAGCCATCCTTTCTGTTTTGGACTATTGGACTGCCTGCTTTCTTGTAGACTATAACCAAAAGCCAAGGACTGTAACCGCTGGACTGTTTATCTTAAATAAAAAAATAAGATTAGTCAACCTGGTCCATTTGGATTTGTCTCCTCTCTTGCGGGTGATACTAATGTTTCACCGGCCTGGTTCCTGTTCATATTTAACAGGCTCCTTTACAGCTTCAATTCAAAGTTGTTCGTTTTCTTGTACAACATTCAACAGGCTTTGCACAGAGTTTGACAATTAAGAGAGGGGCAGTTTTAACTTTATTGGCATCACAAACCCAGTCGCAACCTGTAAATGTCTAGCCATGCTGTGATTTTATCCACTTTTTCATGGTAGATGCCAGATCCTCTTACATTACGTCTCATAGTTAGCTAGCTAATTTTACAATACCTAGGAAGACCTATGCTGTATTTACATGGAGCATCATTATTTTTTTCCTGCCTGTGTGCCATACAAAAAATGGCCTGTGTTCTCTTAGAAATTTATAATTTTAGATGCATCTGTCGAACCCTGGTATAAGGGTGCAGAGGAAGACTTGGAAGTTTACCAAGCTTGCAGTTATTTACATGCCACATTTCAGCGTACCTTCAAACACTCAACCAAAAGGAAAAACCAAGGAAAGGATTCTGGCATGCGCTCACAGCTTTCATCCAGTTCAAGTGCACAGTTCATGTTCAAGTTGTTTATAGTTCATAGTTCAGATTCAAGTTCATATGTGTGTCTTGTGAGACACACTTAAGTGGAAACAATTTTCATATGACAATACATCTAGTCTGTTCAAATCAGTTTGGACTGACAATTGTAGTATGACTTCATTGTACATTTGCATTTCAGAGCATATTATATCAGTTCCCACTTACAAATGATGCAGGCTGTGTGAGCCATTGCATTGCCTCGCTTGCAATTTCATGTGCTTGCACAATGACAATAAAGTTCTTGAATCTAGAACTAGCCTGTCAGAGCTCAGCTCATCAACAAAAAAAGGAAACACTGAAAAAGGGTTGTTTTTTCAAACAGCTTGTTGATTTCTTGGGCTAAATAATAGGGCTGTATATGTGCATACAAAACTACATGTGGGCATTTTTCACATATCTTCTATGTAGACATCAGAAAGAAATTTTAAATACTGAATAAATGCATTCTATGGCACATTTAATATTTATAATGGTATTTTAAAATTTTAACAGATTTAAATGCAGCAAAGTATACATGCAAATAGATGATAACTAGTGCTATTAGGGCTTTACAAACACAAGTATGACTCTTAATCAAGACAATAAATGTAGTTAACATATATGCAGTTTTTCTAAATGAACTTCTGAATGGACTGCAGACATGATGCTACTTCAAGCACCCACAAAGCCTCAGTGTGATCATGTTAAAAGTTCACTGAAAATACAAACCAAGAAATTTCATACATCTGACCTTTTATGGTAACAACAGAACCTAGGCCTCTCATTAGCGCCTCTGGAAATCACTCAGACTCAAAGATGAACCGGCAGCTGGTGGACATACTAATTCTATCTCATGCACAGCCCACGTACCAACAGGAGTCGTAGAATGTGTAGTCAGTGTGTGTGCATGTATATTGCCTCAGGCCTGAGTGGTGCAGTGAAATCACTCATACGCCAGAGAGGAAACACACACTCCTCCCCCATCAAGCTTTCCACTGGAGATCTAGCTAAAGCTTAGACATGAAGGTCAATTTATTTTTTCAAGACATAAAAATTGCCTAAGCTGTATCTGTTCAAATAACAGGAATATTTGATGATAAATTAACCATGGCTGATTCTTCAACATGATCTGCAGCTCAAAAGACCATAGAGTGAAATTTCATTAATTCAAATATGCAAATTTGGCAGTCCTTAAGTCCAAATGTTTATCTGGAAGCCATATATGGGGCTGTGAACATGGCTTGGATGTAAAGTTGGAGGAATGAAGTCACTTGTTGTATAAGTATGTATTTATCATGAATCTCCTGTTCTGACACTGAAGCTCCTTCCACACGAATATTCTGAAAACATTTTGTTCTTGGCATCTTGGTTTCCTGTTGTAATTTGCATGTGTTATGAATTTCCCAACATGGTTCTTAGCCAGGTAGTCAGTTTGTGGTCTGCAAGTTCTTATTTGATAGCATATTTGCAATTTTATTTAACTTTTTATTTATTATTACATGCTTATGATGGAGGCACTAAAATATGATACAATTGTACTGCTCCTGAATCACCCACTTCAGTGGTACAAACCATAATGCAAATGGAAATTGTGGCAAACATTGAATAATAACATAAGCCGATAGTTCCAATGCATTACCTTTCTGCTCATATGAATGTCTTGTCTTCGTCATGTTTTCATTTTATAACTTTTGGCCATGTTGGCTTTTTCCCCCACATTTCCACTTCTCTACCACTCAATACGAACATTATTTTGAGGAGTCTGACACAATTTATGACATACTATCATTGAGTTTGTGTGCTCATGTGAGCATTTTCAAAACACTCTTGCGTTCTTCTTTGTACTGAAAATACTGTTCACGTAGACTGGATTTTATTTTTAAAAGAGAGGGCAAAAGCTTTTCCAAGCTTTCCAAATAAATAAATAAAGTTTTGAAAAATAATCTGAATACAGGGCCTTAATCAGCCATGGGATGCCAGTCCATCTCAGGGAACCATGCACACAGATATTCACACGCATGGGAAATTCATATTGGCCAATCTATCCTGGAACTGTGAGCTAGCAATGCTACCTGCTGCTTTACATTGCTGCCCAGAGCATAGTGTATTGGTGTTAAGTCACAGAATAGAAAAGAATGTTGAAAATGTAAAGCTTTAGTTTATAGCCCTTCAAGGGTATGGAAAAATGCTGATGTGGCTCGGGTAGAATTTAAGTTTGTTACTCACTTTGAGTTTGATACACAGTTCTGTGTTTAACCCACTTCTGAATCTTGTCGATTACCATAACAAAAAGGTTGTGTCTCAAATTTGTATCTCTCTGCTCTTTTCGCTACAGCAATATTTCCATGTTAATACTAGTGTGGTCAAATTAATGCGTTAACGAATGCATTAACATGTTAAAGAATTAATTGTGATTAAAAAAATTAACGCCACAAATTTTTTTAACGCAGATTAAAAATTTGTTAAATTACGCAACCAGCAGCGCTGTCAGTGAACACAAACATTCTGAAATTGACCGTTACATTACTCGTTTTAGGCTGCATTCTGATCGCAAGTGTCCCTAATCTATATCCCTGCTCCCTACACACTGCACAAGGTACAGAATCCCAAGGGCTCTTCATAGGGAACTCGGTAACTAAAACGGCTCTATTTGATACGCCCTGCAATGTCATCAACAACGGATGGCTATTACACTGGTTGTGTTCTACAAGACAGTACTCGGCTGTATTTAGAATGATAAACAACACAGTTGAGACTCATTTTGTACGCTGTAGGCACTTTTGAAATAAATGTGATGAAATGTCTATGAACTGTAGCTGATTTATTTTAACTTTTTAATGTACGGTTTGGTTGTGGTTGGAACGTAAACTTACAGTAGCAACGCGCCGCGGTACTCTAATTGGTGAATCGATGCATTTAATTAAACTCCAACTCTAATCAGTATATCAGATGAATGAAAGACAAAAACTTTTTTTTTAAATAATGAAAAGACATAAATCATCCTTAATATTTCACTTTTATCAAATAAAGTCAAGTGAGTAATGAGCAGCCAACATTCAGCAGCCGATTCTCTTTCATTTTCAATGGCTCTACGATGCCGACCTGCATGTGCAACATAAATCACAATGTGCGTTAAAACCGCAATTAACGCACGATTAAAACAATTAATCGCGCAATTTATGCGATTAAAATTTTTTACCGTGTGACTGCACTAGTTAATACTAATGATGACTGTAATGACCCTCACCTGATCTCAAAATTGTTCTATTTGGACCAAGGTTAGTAAGTACATGGCTACATTTTTTATTTGCACCAGATAGAAAAGCAGTGATTCGTAGTCTCTGCCCACACACCATCCAAAAATACCTGCAATTGCAGACTGGCATGGTCCCTGCCTTGCTGTGGCCATGAGCACCCAAGCGACATTCTCTAAAATAACTCCTCACACTGGCTCCCTGGAGTGTAGGATTGAGGAAAAGAGAGGATATGACAGAACCATGAGACTGTATGAGGGAGCGGCGAGGAAGATTGATACTAAGCTCAATAACAGCTAAGACAACAGCTCAGTGACAAGGTGGTAATGCTACCATATCTCTGACAATTAGCAATCGTAATACAACAAAATGCTCTCAATGAGACACAACTACCAAAATAAGCAACAATCACGCAAAGCTGACTTCAGCAAGTGGCCACACACTGAACTGATTTCTCTTTTCACATTCGCTGTGGTCTTGGACGCATATGACCACATTATGTTTGTAGTGAAAATGCTATTGCGGCAATCAAAAGGCCTCATTGTAGACCTCATGTAAGTTTTAGTGAGGTCCGCATGCAGAAATCTGACCCACTTCGTAATTAATATATCACAATGCAGGATGTGTTCCATATATTCCATAAACTTTTAAAGTATCTCTCCCTTTCTCTGTGCATGTCGACCTCTTATTTGTCACCGATTACTGAAAAAGCATGCATTAAAAATGCCAACACAGGGCACAACAGCTTACATTATTGCCATTTGCTAACATTACTGCGACTAGCAAATTAGTGACATATGTACATGTACTGATACTTGCATACCAACAGGACGTTAAAGTCTGGATACATAATGTCAAATGAGAGCTAAACAAAATAGCTACGGGCAAACCTGAAGTGTCCTCCTCAGCTTCTCTGAGGACAGTTGAGACCAAGGCTCCAGACTAAATTTTCCAGTTAGTTTCTCAGCTGGTCACCCCAGCATTTGATTTGGTTACATGCTGATTTGGTTAAACACAACAAGTTTAAGGGTACAGAAAAAAATCATAAAATATAAAGTGTAGTATAAAATATGTTGAGCTGCTTTTCAGTATAATTTTGTCTAGTTTTAATGCATCTCAGAATGCTAAGAATCAGACAGGAACATATGAGCAGTAATAAAAAGTATATACAAACATTAAAAACTAAATAAATAGAGAAGAACTCATAAAATAATTTGTAAATGAAAAACAAATATTAGTAATTAAAAACTGAGGAAACTATATAAAATATATTTATAAAACTATGTATTTAGTTAGACTAGTTTGCCACTTTAATGAATTTAGTCTTTATTCATGATAAAACCGTCACAATTTAATTTAATATATAAACATGATTTAATATACACCATTTATTTAATATTTAAACTTTATTTAACATGTAAACTCATATTTAAGCTGGGAGCTGTAATTTGTCTCCATTGTTTAGCTTTTCACATCTCACTGACTGCTATAAAGCATTTTCGCATTATTAATGAGTGAAACCTGATTCAGAGAAATCAGTGCTGTGAATGGTCTGGCACAGAGAAACAGGAATGAAGAACCCTTTCATCAGCATCACTGACTTTGGAGAAAGTGAATACCATCCAGCACTACTGCGACGTACACGTGCATCATGTGTTGTGCATCTCATCATGAACTCACATGAATATGACCACATGAAATTTTAACTCACAAACACTCAAAACAATGGCTGCATACGTCACCATGAATCACCACTGCTGATTAGAGGTATAGATATGCAAATTTTCTACATAGTAGGCTACGTTTTGCCACCAGTCATTATATTAAAGGGTCCAAAGACCAAAGTCAACTCAGTGTTCTATTGGGGGAATAGAATGCTCCATGGCTCCAAAAATATCTGACAAATGTACATAATATTCATGAAACAAATCTGTACTAAACAAACCAGCAGAAATTTTTTTTTCCATAAGGTGTCCCTGGCTGCAAAAGGTTCGAGAACTTCTGATATATAATATGGTGTAGATTGTAGTGTTCTGTTCAAATATCAGTTACTGTACTTTAGCAAGTAATGCTGTAGTTTGTGTTTTAAAATCTTAATCCAGGTGCCCCTTCTTTCACTTGGAGCAACCGCCCCTATAGATTATTTGTGCCAGTGAATGGATCTACTGATTCTCAGAGCTATATAAAAAGCAGGATGATATTAAAAAGGAACATCAAAACATTCAGATGATGGTCTTTAAAATGCATCAGAATTTGAAGAGGAAGATTTTGAGTTTGCCAGTATATTTTTAGCCGTTGGACCGTACTGTTAAAAGAAGCATTATTACAGGTTGAATTGCATTTCCTATAGGCGAGAAAGCATGCAACCCAGCAGGAACGGCTATGCATGTTGTCATTCCAATTATGATCACTTTAAATGAGATTGATTTTAATGCTAAGTGTGAACTGGGTACAAAAATTAAGCAATCCGTTGTTCCAACTGCACCTTTTGGACATGGTTACTGGTTTCACAGCCCTTTTATTACATAATTATACACTGATCAGGCATAACATTATGACTACCTCCTTTTCTCAACACTCATTGTCCGTTTTCTCAGTTCCATTACCATATAGCTGTACTTCGTAGTTCTACAAATACAGACTGTAGTCCATCTGTTTCTCTACATACTTTGTTAATCCCCTTTACTCTGTTCTCTAATGGTCAGGACCCCC
>JAOVVH010000039.1:7950895-7966924 GCA_028566435.1 Scorpiodoras heckelii
GACCCCCACAGGACCAGCACAGATCAGGTACTATTTGGGTGGTGGATCATTCTCAGCACTGCAGTGACACTGATGTAATGATGATGTGTTAGTGTGTGCTGTATTGGTGTGAGTGGAGGTCATAATGTTATGCCTTATCAGCGTATATTAGCCTACATACTGGCTTGTAATCACTTACAACACTCACAAACTGTACACTTACCATAGACTTTAACATTGTTCTACTATGTTATAGAAGCTAAAATGTCACAAAAATAATGTTTTCACTCATAGTGATTGCGCTGGGGTGCTAATATTTTCTCAGCATAAATTACACACTATCAGTTATTTTCACGTAGTTGTGACAGATTAGCACATATTTAATGAAAATATTATTGGATATAAATCATAAAAACCTTTTAAAAATATTTCTCAACATTTTGAAATCTTTAATATGTAGTCCACTGGGAGCTGCAGACTTCATGCACAGCTATGCTGTTATAAAAAATCCTTCATCAAATTTCATTAATGACTGTCATTATCTATTGCAGTGTAGCGCAATGTTATTAAAGTCAGGCTCCATGATCATGACATTCCCTACCACTGATGAAAAGCTACTGGGGTCTCCTAGAAGCCATAAGGCAGAAATCATCCAGCATCTTTTGCTCCTGGTTATCTGGGGAAACCAACACATGCTGGGGTATGTGTGTGTGAGTGTGTGTGTCTTTATATGATTACAAAACAGTGTTGATATTTACCCCTCCATGCCAATCTATGGAATGGCTATGCTAAATTGTCCCTAGGTGTGAACAAATGTGTGAATGTGCATATGCATGGTGCTTTGCAATGAGCTGGTGCCCCATCCAAGGTGTATTCCTGCCCCAAGCACTGCGTTCCCAGGATAGATTCCATGGCCCTGACCTGTATTGCTGGGCAGCATGAACAAAAATTTGTATCATGGTACTTTTTAAGATTCTGATGGTTTCACAGTATACCAAGGATTTTTCTCCATGACTGGGCTTTTATACAGGTTTGTAGTGTCTTTGTCTACTGTCAGGAATACACAGAATATAAAAACATTTTACTGCCATCACTGGAATAAAGACTCAGCATGAATTATTATTTTCTTCCTTTCCTTGGTAGTCTGCTATAAGTATAAGGAGTATAAGGAGAACTGCTTGGCCAAGATTTGTGTTTAAAAGAAAACATGAGGAGGTAAACACAATAGTGGTATCAATGGCTGCAGTCAAACTTAAATGAACAATCAGCATGTACTCTTCTTCACAGTGATGCGACATGCCATTTTAAGTTTCAGGGGGGTCTTCAAGATGTGTTTTGTTTATACGGCCCGTGTTTCAACAAGTCTCGCCTTCTTTTGCAAGGAATTGGACAGTGGCCCCAAATTTTCTGCTCTCCAGTTAGTTAATCTCTAAAATATTGGCTAATGCAAGAGTAGGAGAGTGGGGTTTGTCCAAATGTGGTTGGAGACAAAAAAAAATTCAGCAGACCCATGAGTAAACAGAGCTCCAGAAACGATACAACAGTTGAGGAGCACCGTCCCAACCCGGCTGTGGTAAGCTCCAGAGACTGGAAACACAGCAGCAGGGTGGTGAAAAGGCTGAAATCACAGCAGCGTGGTGGCCCATGACTGAGGACAAGCTGAGGGTTTCAGGCACAGCCATCACTTCTCTAGTGCTCTTTACAGCAAAACAGCAAAACTGGATGTAACTGCAGTTACTTGAGTTTGTACATTTTGCTGCCCATTGAAGAGTTCATACAATTGTTTCTATTATCTAATATCAGAAGTGCTTGTGTGAGTGTTGAATTCACACTTACACAAGCATAAATGAGTCCAACAGTCCTGTGTTAAGTCACTGTCTATATTCAACATGTTTATGCTCACAGTCGATAACCTTGCGATGCCAGTATTTCCTAATCACATTTTACTGCTACTGTGTAAACGTTTACCTACTACTGTGCAATAGTGTAGTTATGACCTTGAGGTAAAAAAAATACTACAGGGTGTTCCCAAAGTCTCCATACGTAGGAAAAATTAACAAACTCATTATATTTTATATTATATTAAATTTTATATTTTAATATGCCAACACATAGAGAATATTTTGTAAATATTTGGTAAAATTTTGTAATGAATATTTTGTAAATAAAGATACATTTAGCGACAATTCCCCATTTTCCCTGTGTTTGGCTACTTTTGGGACTCCCTGTATATTATATGCTATAATGCTATATTCCATAAAAGATTTTACGTAGACCAGAGCTGACAGAGTGATGATATTATGATAGCAATATCATTGGTACTTCTCTGACTGACTCCAGTATCACCATTCTCACTCTGAATTCACACCAGATACATCTTATCTGCATTTCTGTAAGCACTACTGGCAGGAGGAACAGCATCAGTGCTCTTCCATTTTAACATTTTGTTATAATTAGGTATGAGTAGGTGAATTTACATTTTGGCTGTGCTTTTTTTTTTGTATGTTTTAAGATAGACACTAATTGTTTAATAATGGTAATTGTATTAGCCTGCTTCTAGAGCTGTCTACGTTGTTAGATTATAAGTGGTTAGCTTATACCTTGTTAGCTACCTTGTTACAGTTGCATTCAGCTCGACACTTTAAGCTCTTTGTGAACGTTACTATTTTTCCACTACCACGATCAAGTGTACTTCGGCCATGGTTATGTTACAAGATATGATGGGTTGCTTGTTTTTGTTTTGCTCAGAATCTCAGCACTCAGGATCACCCAGGCAACATTTCACCAGCCAGAAAGCACGTAGCCGAACGGGCATTTATTTCATCCAGTGAAAATGCTGATACGGAAGGACTGCATCAGGTGTAATTCCAAAACACTGAAGAGAGGCATGTTGTCAGCTATGAGTTTCATTAAATAGTTTGCGCTTTGACCATGTGTTTGCACGGGCTTTCGAGTGCACTTCCTAGGGCTTCCTGCAGGCAATATGGATAGCCAAATGGAGCAAATCAGTTGCTTCTCTGCTAGACAGATAGATAGATAGAATCAACTTTATTGTCATTGCATGAGTGCAGTGATATGAATAGGGGAAAGTGTCAAATTAGATACTTTGCTCATACTGACGACATGGATGGTGAAAAGTGTCAAACAAGCTCAGGATTAAATGTTATATTATGCATGTAGTATATAATAAGTGTAATAAGTGTAGAATGATTTGCCTGTGGAACATACTTGCAATTTCTTGAGCACCGATACCATCAAACAAACAAAAAAAAATGGCATTGTACAAATTGTTAAACAGTGTGAAATTCTGGGCCGATCCTAGTGCCAGTCAGTGCATCCCTACTAAGCACAGATTGTACAAGTTTCATAAACACTTTTCACATAAAGCAGAAGTGGATTTATTACAATACGCATCACTGCAGCAAGACTACCGACAGTCAATAAACACCTGAATAAATATTAGCAGCAGATGATACAGTAGCAATACATCATGACATTTGAAGACATTTGAAGAAACCCAGCATGCATTATGATATACATCAGTTGCAAAGCAATATACAAAAAGCAGAATCTGGGGGAAAAAAACAAAACAAAAAAAACACCTAGATTTTTCCCAAAATAAATGAGGTGAAATGAAACAACTGGTGCAAAATTAATTTCAACATATAATCGGCTACTTATTAATGAATAACAATTGATCAGTGGAAAAAAAAATAGGACTGTGACATTAATTTCAAATTGTGTGCGATACAATTTAGCACAATATTAATATCACATGGCCCGAGACCAATAGGTGTAAAGTCAGAATGGGAACAAATAAACCACTATGTAAGTATGTATTCAGCATTCAAATATTGTTTCGCTGTAATTCAAGATTTACAAAAAAAAAAGGATTTTTACAAAAATTAACAAAAGATGCTGAGCTTTCATCACAGCTCAATAGTATTTGTAGCAAAAATATATCTGATTGCTGGTCTTTCTCACTCAGCCACAAAATCTGCACCATGTGCATTAACCAACACAATGATTTTCACAATGAACGAACACACACACACACACACACACACACACACACACTGAAAAAGTCCCAGCACCATTTTGAATCCCTCTGCCTCTTTCGCCTCTTTTCTCTGCTCTGTGGAGAAATGCATGACAGGCAGATGGAGACAAGTGGCCTTGCTCTTTCTCTCGCTCTCTGTCTCTTCCTGGCTCCTTTAATAATACACACCATGCCCTACTCATCTAAAGAAAACCTCAAGAAATAAACAAAATATATTATCCGACTTGTGAAGAACTGGCTGGATGGTTCTTGCTTTTTTCCAAGTTCTCTTCTGAACAGTGAACCTTTCCAACAACAACAGCACACACACACACGGCCATGTCTGATTTGGACAGTTACTGCAGGCTGTTGGCATTAAAGACAATAATGTGAAAAACACTAGCGTTAACATGTATGAGTTGACTTACCGATATGAAATTTATAGAGGCAGGTTTGCGTTTATTAGTCCCTTATGAACGTGTTCTTTCCCTTTGCCTTTTTTTCCCTCCGGCTTGTTTTTTTTCCCCCTTTGCTTTGGGGTGTTTTTTTGCATGCGGTAAGGAAACGCACAAGCACTCACACACGCACACACACACGCATAGTGAGAGTGGGATATGGAAAGAGAGGGAGAGAGGTAGTGGGGGATGGGGAGGATGCCGAAAGACAGAAAGAACAAAGGGAGGGGGCATAGACGAGCACGCAGCACAAGGGGAGGACTGTGCTTGAATCCAAAATGCCCCCCTTTCGGTAATATAGCGCACTACACTGTGGGTAGAAGACGTATCATATGTAGTGCACCTACACTGGGAATAGGGACACATGCGGGGATTCGAATGCGCTGGAGTCCAAATCAAGTTGGACTACACATCCCAGCATGATTTCACAGCAACAGAACGACAAACTGTGTGTTTTCTGTAGTTCGTCGATTACGTCGCGTCATCAACATGCGCCTGCATTTCTGTTTTTCGGATTCAACGGGATGATGGTTAATTTTTTCGACATTCGAGAAGCGACCAGAGGTGATCATGTCACCCAAGGAATGTCCGTTACACAGGACACAGGTTTATTTTTTACATTACACCATCATAATGTAATGAAACTCAAACCGAAATCTCACTCAAACAGATGGCCATAGACAGAGAGCCTTTCCCGTGACGTCCTAAACAGTTTAGAAGAGAAGGATAATGCTGGAGAACGGGTTACCAACGGGGTACATTACACTGTAGCCAATCAGATATTAGTTTTCCTTGTCAGTCACATTTTATTAAGCCAATCACCAGTCAGGGGCCGTTTCTCAGTCTGCGTTCTTGTCTGTGCTTGTGTTCTTGTGTGTTTGAGAAACGTCATCAATCTGAGCTGAAGTACTGTTCCATTCCAAAGTCTGCATCTAGCCAAGTACAGTTTAAATGCCCTGGTGTGTTCTTGCTCTGCCCATATTATTCAAGGATGCATCAGGCAGTGACTTATGTGGACTTGGGACAGTCAGATTTCCATCAAAGAGAGTATTCATAAAGTCTGGCAAGAAAAATGGGATAAGGAGGAGAAAGGTAACAGAAAAATCAGCTCACTTACACGGCAGGAGGAAACCTGGTTCACCAGGCTAAGATTAGGACATACATTTTATGGCATTTGGCAGACACTCTTATCCAGAGTGACTCACATTTATCTCATTTATTATATAGCTGAGCAGTTTCAGGTTAAGGGCCTTGCTCAAGGGCCCAACAATGGTGGTTCTGGGATTTGAACCCCTGACCTTTGGATCAGTAGTCCAACGTCTTAACCACTGAGCTACCACTGCCTACATACAGGACTGAACAGCGGCCTAGGCACAGTAGGAAAACATGAGACTGCAATGTGCCAATATTGTAGAGAGACAGAAACCGTAAAGCATGTATGTTTTACATGTAGGCATTACTCCGAAGAGAGAACATCTTAAGAGGTTAACGAAGAACTCTGTTACATTGAGTCTATCTGGAATCAAAGCAGTGATCAATTTTCTAAAAGAAACACAACTTGCAAAATGACTTTAGTTTTTTTTTGACATCCCAATGTGATCACACCTCAGTCCAGTAGATGGCAGTAATGCACTAAGCTTGCAAGCTGCCAATAAAAACCACAGAAGAAGAAGAAGAAGAAGAAGAAGAAGAAGAAGAGGAGGGGGAGGAAGAAGAAGAGGAGGAGGAGGAAGAGGAAAATGAAGAAGAAGAAGAAGTAGTCAGATATCCCAGAATGCATTTTGCGCCAAGCTCAGCATGATAGTGGAAGTGAAGCTTACAGCTGTTGTGTACAGCTATGAAGCTTACTGTTGTTGTGTTATGAAATAAAGTTATATGATTTTTTTAGGTGAGAATGTTGTTATTTAGACTTCAAATATGAGGTTAACTTATCAAGAAAGAGGCTACACGAAAATTTGCTCCGATGTTTTCTGAGATTTGTGGTCACGATAACAGGTGACGTCAAGTACGCAAGTACGCTGCTATTCTAATAGCAGACTGACCGTACAGCGTTCTTCCGTCCTCGGGAGTTTGTACTCGTGAGTCGAATTTCCAAGTCTGTACTACCAAGTACACAAGTCCAAAGTTGGCATAATTTGTATTGAGAAACAGCTAGAGTTAGCTCCATCATTTGTCCATCATGCACCAGTGGCTTCCACGTGCCCTTGTAAAGGGGTTTGTTTTGCGGCAGCACTGAGTGTAAATGTGGTCAAGCATAATGCTGGTAAATTGAAATGTTGGGGAACTTGCAGCTGTGTTTTTAGGTAAAATTTATAATTGTAATTTAGACAGATAAGTTGCCAGAAAAGTAGCTTATATTCATCAAGTGTTGAGTCAGTACCACTGACATTAATTAGCCAGATTAGCTAGTTACTTATCCCATTCGAAGAGATTCTAGCTCGATTCTACTAACTTGAACATTGCTACATAACTAGCTAGCTAGTTCGAAAAGTTGTTCAGTGAGATGCGGTAATTTTCAGTAAACTGTAACACATTAAAATAACCACTTTATAGAACTAGCTATATTACATCGTATGCGAAGTTATTATGCACCTGTTTACTTTCTCCTCTTCATCAAAATACAACCAAGATACATTTACAGACACATTTAGGCTAGCCTAATCTATTTAAAACAGATTCATTTATTTAATTTATATATATATATATATATATATGGAGAATTAATTTATATATATGTACAAAATATTTGTACAATTTCTTTGCTATTGTTGTCCAAAGCAGGTATGTACTATGTTGTCTTCTTATTGATGCCAAGGTGGCGAGGAATTTACAGCACAACAGAGTGGATAGTAATTGTATGAGAAATGTAGCTGTTGTAGTGGAAGTATATAAATAATCTTGGTCTTGATCAACGTTTTGGGTTAAAGGGTGTACAAATAAGAGACTTCATGTATGTAGAGTTCACAGTACTTCATCATATAAATATTCTCATATTCTTCTTCTTTCAGGCTCACAGAACCATCTTGGAGGGTTTTGAGCATCCAAGCCTTGAACAAGAATCTGATCATGTTTACTGGTTTCCTTTCTGCCATCTCTCCATATTTTCAGATCAGTGGTGTATGCCCATGACTGTTTGCTGGGACATCATAAACATTATTTGAATATGGAGGTGTGTATAGATGTGGTACTGTACAGTCGTGGCCAAAAGTTTTGAGACTGACACAAATTTTTTTTTTTTCACAAAGTGTGCTGCTTCAGTTTTTATGGTGGCAATTTGCATGAACTCTAGATCAGGGATATTTAATTAGAATTCAGTAAGGTCCAGTTAGAGGAAATTTCCTCAGGCCAAGGTCCGGACCTTCATAATTTCTAACTTGTGTTATGATTCAGTGCCACATCCTGTATACTGAAGTAGCCTAGTAGTTCTATCAGCATTTTATGTCAACAACTGAAAGACAAAACAAATTACAAATACCGTTCAATACATTTCAACAATATTTATTGTTTTAAATGCTGAACTGACTGAATTATTTATAAAACTTCAAATAAATGTTTTTTCCTCCCTTCAAGTAAAAACAAGGGCTACATTAAAAAAACAGCAGAATGCTTTTGAAAAAAAAAGTGCATCATAAAGTGCTTATTTATAGAAAAAGTCAATAAAACGTGCAGTCTACTTGTTACCTCAATTTCACATCTTAACATTTTTCCCTCTTGTATTCCTCTTTCACACTTTCTCTTGTTTAGTGAAAGAAGTGAGCTCTTGGTTGTCCTGCCAGGACTTGAATGAATGTGTGAGGATTCTGGTGGAACGATCATACTGGGCTATTAGATCTTTTATTTTTTTGTGCCCTCAGTTCAGATTTAAGTGGATATGTTTGCTCAAAAGATTTGTGTTTTGTTTCGTAGTGGTGCTTCACGTTGCTGCTTTTAATTAGCACCACGGTCTCAGAACATATGAGACATGTCGGTTTGGAACTGCCTGTGGCAAGAATAAACATATATGCCTCGGTCCATTCCTGGTGGAAAGTCGGTTTTCGCTGTTGAGTTTTCTTATTTTATAGCACGCCATCTGAATTAGCATTTCCATGACTCGCTTTATTCTCCGACTGCTGCTTATCGCGTCGTACCTCACCTGTGTGTGCACCACACTCCTGAATTTGCACAGATCTGATTGGCTGTGGAGCACCTTTGGTGATCTTAGAAAACACGCGATTGGTCTGAGTTTACTGTGCCACAAATCCCATACCAAATACAAGAAAAGTTCAGATGCTTGAAATAAACACTGTCAATATTAAATCATTCTCAATAGTTTTTGGGGTTGGGCCCACATTGGACAACATCTGGGTCCGGATCTGGACTGCGGTCCGCCTATTAGTGACCTCTGCTCTAGATTGTTATGAAGAGTGATCAGATGAATTGCAATTAATTGCAAAGTCATTCCTTGCCAGGAAAATGAACTTAATCACAAAAACCACATTTCCACTGCATTTCGGCCCTAACACAAAATGATCTGCTAACATAATTTCAGTGATCTTCTTGTTAGCTTAGGAGAAAGTGTTAACAAGAACAAGGCAGCTGATATCAATCTGTCATGCTGATTGAATTAGAAGAGCAGACTGGTTGCTTTAACTGGGGTGGTGCTTGAAATCATTGTCTTCTATTAACCATGGTTGCCTCAAAGGAAATGTGCAGTCATCATTGCTTTGCATCAAACGGGCTTCACAGACAAGGACAATGCTGCTTGTAAGATTGCACCTAAATCAACCATTTATTGGATCATCAGGAGCTTCAAGGAGGGAAGTTCAATTGCTGTGAAGAAGGCTTCAGGGTGCCAAAGTCCAGCAAGTGCCAGGACCGTCTCCTAAAGAGGATTCAGCTATGGGATTGGGTCACCATTAATGCAGAGCTTGCTCAGGAATGGCAGGCAGATGTGAGTGCATCTGCACGCACAGTGAGGCAAAGGTTTTTGGAGGATGGCCTGGTGTCAAAAAGGGCAGCAATGAAGCCGCTGCTGTCCAAGAAAAACATCAAGGACAGACTGACATTCTGCAGGACATACAGGGATTAGACTGCAGAGGACTGGGGTAAAGTTATTTTCTCTGATGAAGCCCCCTTCAGACTGTTTGGAACATCTGGAAAAATGATTGTCCAGAGAAGAAAAGGTTAGCGCTACTATGAGTCCTTTGTCATGACAACATTAAAGCATCCTGAGACCATTCATGTGTGTGGCTGCTTCTCATCCAAGGGAGTGGGCTCACTCACAATTTTGCCTAAGACCACTGCCACGAATAAAGAATGGTATTAAAGCATCCTCCAAGATGGAGGATCCAACAATCCAGGAGCAATTTGGTGATGAACAATGCTTTTTCCAGCATGATGGAGCACCACGTCACAAGGCAAATGTAATAACTAAGTGGCTCGGTGAACAGAACATTGACATTTTGATTCCATGGCCTGGAAACTCCCGAGATCTCGGTCCCATTGAGAACCTGTGATCAATCCTCAAAAAGTGGGTGGACAAACAAAAATACAAAAATTGTGATAAACTCCAAGCACTGACTGACAGTCAGGATTTGGCTCAGAAGCTGATATCCATCATGTCATGGTGAATTGCAGAAATCAACACTGTATATTGAGACTGTATATTGAGTCTTTCCATAAACTTGATGTATTTATGAATAAAAGTTAAAAAACTTTTGAAATGGTTATCGTTGTACTGAAGTATACCATAGAAACATCTGAAGGGATGATCTAAAACACTGAAGCAGCAATCTTTGTGAAAACAACCAAAATTTGTGTCAGTCTCAAAATGTTTGCCCATGACTGTATTTTAATGGATTATCATCTGTCACATTTAAAAGTGTTAACCTATAGAGCAATGAGATAGATTTATGAAAAAGGATTGTGTTAATAATATACACTGATCAGGCATAACATTATGACCACTCACAGGTGAAGTGAATAACATTGATTATCTCTTCATCATGGCACCTGGTAGTGAGTGGGATATATTAGACAGCAAGTGAATATTTTGTCCTCAAAGTTGATGTGTTAGAAGCAGGAAAAATGGGCAAGCGTAAGGATTTGAGCAAGTTTGACAAGGGCCAAATTGTAATGGCTAGACAACTGGCTCAGAGCATCTTTAAAACTATTTAAATTAACTATTAAATTAACTATTTAAACTATGAAAATGTGTCATAAGTTCATGCATTTTACTGTATATGTAAGTTAAGCCAAATTCATGTGTATACTGTAAACATAAGTTAATTATTAATTAATTAATTAATTAATTAATTATTGTATTTTAAGCTGTCTTTTACACTGATAAGTTAATTTCACTACAGATCGCTCATGGACAAGCATGGCTCAAATAGCACAGTAGTTCACTTAAACTGTTAATAAAGTATTTTGCAAAATACATGCTTCCCCGATGTTCCCTAAATAAGTGGACAGAGACTGTTTCACTGCTGTTCTGAAGTGCTACTTATTTTGACTGTAGTTTCAACAGATTTGCTTTTAACCCAATAGCACCACAGTTACTGCCTTCTTTTGGAAGATGAGTGGCTGCACAGGAAAATGATAGACAAGTTACCCTTGTTGTCAAATGGCTGAATAAAATGTGATTGACAATGAAAATCTAGTATCTGATTGGCTGCAGTCAAAAATGATGGGCACTCCAGCCTGCAGCATCACATAAATCAAATTCCGCTGTGTTTGACATAGTCTACCATGATATGCCTTTGTCCATCCTTTCTAACCTTGGCATTGCTGGCTCTGCATGGAAGTGGTTCAAGTCCTACCTGGAAGGGCGCTGCTGCCAGGTAACATGGAACATTTTCCTCGTTCAGATACTCAGATTTCAGGTCAGATCTCAGCATGTCTAGCAGACATTGCTTCATGGATGGCAGCCCACCACCTCAAGCTTAATCCAAGCATGACGAAGCTGTTTACTTCCTGAGAATGAGGTTTTCACTGTGATCTCTCAAATTCCTTTGAGAACTCCATGATCACTCTGTCTTCAGAATCACATAGCCTTGGAGTAGTTGTAGCTCTCTTTCAGGGCTTATGTTGCTAACCTGACACGGTCATGCAGATTTCTCCTTTACAACATTCAGAGAATTCGACCATTTCTCTCGAGGAAGGCCACCCAGGTACTGGTTCAATCTCTTGTCTTCTCAAGACTTGACTACTGCAACTCCCTCCTAGCTGGCCCTGCAACTGATCCAGAATGCTGCAGCCCAACTTGTATTCAACCTTCCCAAATTCAGCCATATCCCGCCATTGCTGTGCACCCTTCTCTGGCTTCCTGTAGCAGCTCGCATCAAATATAAAACCCTGATGCTGGCCTACAAAGCCAAAAATGGTCCAGCCCCTCCTTACTTGATGGCAATGGACAAAGCCTGATGCGTACCTAGAGTCCTTTGTGCCTCAATTTTGACCGTCATCCAGGTGTAGCCTGCTGCCTGCAATCATGCTGCCTGCATTCAACAGTATTGCCTGTGTTCAACCATGCTATGTTTTTGCTCATAAAAATTTGAACTCTCAAAGAACCTTTGATCTTTTTAGGCACAAAGAACCCCCTTTGCTTCCTTTTTCTGATAAGATGGTTGTCTATGGTCACAAGCTCGTTAATGATTTACCTAAAACAGACCCCAATGTGAGGACAAAGCTGGTCACATGAACTCTAAATTAATGTATGCTGTGTTACAAAGTGACATTATATAAACTTTAAGCCTGGGACTACGAGCCAAGCTGACTCCAAGGGCCATAAAGTAGGGGTCTATTCAACTCAGGCATCATAAAGCTCTGTCAGGAAAAAGGAGCTCTGGTGTCAGATCTGGTGTTGGAACATTCTTCTAAAAAAAAAAACTTTTTGTATATAGGTTTCAAAACTCCAGAGACAAATCTAGTAGTATAAATTCATCCCACAGCAATCTTGTCTATGTACCCAAGGTGTAGATAAGAATTTTTGAAATGTGCCATATGTAATATTATATTTTCTTTTCATTTTCTTTCATTTACTCTTATTTTGAATGTGTTCCTTTCTAGTGTTGTACTTAATTCATAGCTTAAATATGGAAATATGTAGAGTGTTTAACAATATGTAGTGTAGACTTAATATTAATCTGCAAAACACAATTCTTTTATTACTAGATATTAATGTGTAATCCTTTCCAGCACTAACCTTCTTACTAGTACTGGAGGAATACTTATCTTACTTGATTTATGTGTAATTCAGTCGTTTAAATGTTATTATATCTAAGTTTTTTATTTTTATTTTTTTTCCATTTAATCTATGTTATTTTTGACAAGTGGCATAACTGATATATACTTTCTTATATAGACCTTTAATCTGATCGGTCTAGGAATGTAGTAAGTGATATATACTCTCTTATCTAGACATTTAATCTTTTATGTTTATGAATGTAGTAACTGATACAGTGAAGCCTGAAATTATTCATACCCCTGGCAAATGTTGACTTAAAGTTACTTTTATTCAACCAGCAATTTTTTTTTTGACTGGAAATGACAAAGGCATCTCCCAGAAGATAATAAGATGATGTACAAGAGGCATCATTGTGGAAAAAAATATTTCTTGGCTTTTATTTACATTTGAACAAAAAGTGGCATGTCCAAAATTATTCATACCCTTTGCAAACTTTCACAGTCTAAGGGAAAATCCAAAGTTCTATACCACTCCAAATAGTCCAAGCTGTTCTAAAGCATCCAGTTACCCTGATTCATTGGGAACAGCTGTTTTAATTAACTCAACAGGTGGAAAAGAGAAGCTTTCTGCAGTTGGTTTGTAGACATTCATGGCTAAGACAAAGGAGCTCACTAAGGACCTGTGACTGCGTATTGTGGCTCTTCACATGTCAGGAAAAGGCTATAAGGCCATATCTAAATGTTTTCAAGTTCCAATGGCTACAGTGCAAAGTATTAAAAAATACAAGATGTTCCGCACTGTGGAAAATCTCAGAGGATGTGGTCGGAAGCCAAAAGTGACATCTGTGCTCTCCAGGAGGATAGTGAGAGAGGTGAAAAAAAATCCAAGGATCACCACCAAAGCCATCCTGGTGAATCTGCGCTCTGCTGGTGGCAACGTCTCAAGACAGACAGTCCAACGGACACTGCATACTGCTGGGTTCCAAGGATGCAGTCCAAGGAGGATGCCACTTCTCCAGAAAAGGCACACAAAAGCCATCATCTGGACAAAGACGACGACTTCTGGTCTTCTGTTTTATGGTCAGATGAAACAAAAGTTAATGGTTTGGCCACAATGATGTATCCTTCATTTGGTGTAAAAAAGGAGAAGCCTTCAACCGTAAGAACACCATCCCCACTGTCAAACATGGTTGTGGGAACCTAATTTGGGGTGTTTTTCAGCCAATGGACCAGGGAACCTAATCACAGTAAATGGCACCATGAAAAAAGAGCAATACATCAAGATTCTCAACAACAACATCAGGCAGTCTGCAGAGAAACATGGCCTTGGGCACCAGTGGACATTTCAGCACAGCAAAACTGGTGAAGAAATGGTTAGCGGACAAAAACATTAACATTTTGCAGTGGCCCAGCCAGAGTCCTGACTTGAATCCTGTTGAGAATCTGTGGAGGGAGCTAAAGATCAGGGTGATGGCAAGGAGACCCTCTAACCTGAAAGAGTTGGAGCTCATTGCTAAAGATGACTGGGCAAAAATACCAGTGGAGACATGAAAAAACCCGGTCAGCAATTATAGTATGCGTTTGATTGCTGTAATAGCCAATAAAGGCTTTTCTACAGAATATTGAAAAGGTTATGAATAATTTTGGACATGACACTTTTTGTTCAAACATAAATAAAAGCTAAGAAATATTTTTTACACAATTATGTCTCTTGTACATCATCTTATTATCTTCTGGGAGACGCCTGTGTCATTTCTGGTCAAAAAAAAATTGTTGGTTGAATAAAAGTAACTTTAAGTCAAAATTAGCCAGGGGTATGAATAATTTTGGACTTCACTGTATATTTTTTTCTTATATGGACATTTAATGTTATGCTTATTAATTTAATAACCAATACTTGTATGTATCCTCTTAAGTCTTTTATTCTGATTCCGTGGTCATTTGTAGTGGTAGCCACACTGTATTTGTTTGATCAAGTTTTTCGTAATAATCACGTGTCATTAAGTCTAAGCCAATGTATGACATGAAAGAATTCAGGGATTTTAGAATAATATGCTGCATATTTCTCTTGTTCTGAGTTGTGTATAATCCCTGTGTAAGAAACATAATGAAACCAATCGAAGTGGGCTGCAGGGGCTTCGCAGGCCAGTCTTTACATCGGGTCCTGGGACTTCTGGGGTTCTGTGGACTGCACAGAAGAAGGGCCATGAAGAACATCATGGAGGCTGCAGAAAAAGCTTCCTGGTGGCTCTGGTTGAGGAGGGGGATGTGTGGCGTAGTATGCTACCTGGACACAAGTCGGGGCCTGATCATCCCTGGCTGGGTCACCCGGGCGAGGGTGTCTGAGAATGGCCTAGAATGATTGATAAAATAATTTAGAAATCTTACTATGATCTGAAGAACAAAGAGTCGTCTCTTCCAAACCCTAAACCATGCCCTCTCAGAGCGTCTTTAAAGCACCCCAACACACACACATACACACACACACGCACAAGGGAGAGAGTCGTCTTGACCGACACCTCCCGAAACCAAGTTGAGCCTGGTTTCATGCATTGCTTCTCGTCGTTGGTAACTGCAGTACTGCAGTTTTTGTTTTGTACTTTCATGTTCATCGTTACGTGTTTTATGCCTTTGTTTTACTGTTTGTGCATCTAGTGTTTAATGTGCTGGTGAATCGACACGTGCATCTATTACCCTATTCGATATCTTGGAAGAATTCCGGAAACAATTGGGCCTGGCCAGCGTTTGTGATTTCAGTTCTCCGCTCATATAGTCTAAGATCACGGACAGAAATCAAAGCCGGTATCAATCCGTGGTAAATGCATCGTATTCATGCCTTCGATTCTCATCTGTTTATGACTCTTGCATGAAGTCAGTGAGAACGTGCAAATTTCTCTCATCTTCACTCTAGTGATGGGTCGTTCGCAAACGATCCGATTCTATTGAACGGCTCTTTAAAATGAATGAAAGGAACCGAGTCGCACCTCTGGAAGCTGTTTTTATTTCTTTTTTTATTTGTTTGTTTATTCCTGCGTAGTTCATATGGGCTGTAATCCACCCATTCCACTTCGCATCAGTAGAGGGAATCAGTCAGTAACAGTGAGAGCTGTTTATTGTTGAAATTAAAACCCGAAAATACTTTCACTATCTTTCACTAAAGACAAAGCAGAATGTAATATTTGCAAGACACTTTTATCTTTTAAAGCAAGATTAACGAACAACTTACACTCAAAAAAAGGGTTTTGAGTGGCTGTTTGTTTTACATTATGAAAAAATGTTGGTATGGCTCATGTTAATTATGTTTTGCATCTAAACATAAACGCATAGTGTTTCTTTAACTCAAATAAACAAGCTTTTCATCATACTTGACTATTTCTTGTACTCATAACT
>JAOVVH010000039.1:7975923-7988047 GCA_028566435.1 Scorpiodoras heckelii
TAATTAATTAATGTTAGGTGCACACATGTAACATACTAAACAAAGTAGACATAAACACAGACTACTGAGTAGAAGTGGTCCTAAATGTTCTCCTGCTTTGTGGCACAGGTGACATGCTGACACTACAGGGGATGGTGAGGGGAGGAGGCAGTGGGGGCTGCATCTAGAAAGTAGAGGAGAGTGTGTGGGGGACGGGCACTGAAGAGACAGTTTGAGCCAAATTTCTTAAACTTGGACAAATAAGTCAACATAACAGAGAAGCAGTACATTGTCTGACATAACATGTAATTACAAAGTTGTTCAACACAGAGAGCTGAGTAACATGACACCAGATGTTTAGCTATAAACTGTGTAATAACAGAGTAGTAGCATTTTTACAGATTTTAAGTGTTTTTAATTGCTGTAACAGCCCCTAAAAGCCGATCTGGACCTTAATTTGTAAAACTCTTAAGAGTCATATGTGAAATAGCTGTGAAAGATATTGTGATGGTCTGCTTAAGGGTTAATGAGTTATAGCAAAATAAACTGTATTTGACAAGGCCGGAGATGCTTGTTGTTATATAGAAGCCATGCTGAGTAAAAAAA
This sequence comes from Scorpiodoras heckelii, assembly GCA_028566435.1. Lineage (NCBI taxonomy): Eukaryota > Metazoa > Chordata > Actinopteri > Siluriformes > Doradidae > Scorpiodoras > Scorpiodoras heckelii. Next base: position 7,976,509 of record JAOVVH010000039.1, read on the forward strand.
GTCAAAATGTTTTTTGATACTTATTTACTTAGAGCCTCCACAGAGTATTTCTTGACCAGTTTGGAGGAGTTATGATCAAAACCCAGGGACTAGTTCGAAAAGGGTGTATCGCAAACAGCTCAAGATTGCAAATTAAATATACATTTCTTAAATAAAGGTATAATAACAAACTTGTTTGGAACAGTGCACTACCTGATGTGAAACCAGATATTTGACTATGAATAAAAATATATGCATGTAAAATGTAATAAATGTTTTATTTTTTATGAATAGCGCTAACTAGTGACCAAATCTTATAAAACTTCACTGATTGTTAGAATTCACGAACATAGACATACAATTTAAGCTTCATGATGATTGGTCAATGTTAGCCCTTTCAAATGGCTACTGAATGCTGATTGGCTAATGGTGGTCACAAAATTTGGTGTATCAAGTTGTCTTTAGAAATTCACTAATAATCTGTATCCTAGATGAAGCATGCCAAATTTCAGCTCAATCGGCCTTACGGTTGCTGAGAAACAGTTATTTAAAATTTATAGTGCCACCTAGCTGTGAAAATACACCAAACTTGATTGGCCACCTCAGAATCTAGTCCTAAACAAAATACTCAAGGCTCAATTTTTTTGGATGAAGCATTTTTGAATTACAGATTTTTTAATTAATGATGCATTTAAAAGCAATGGTTAATTTGCATATCTCGGCCATAGTTGTTTACAAAAGTCAAAATGTTTTTGATAATTACTGAGGTTCTTGTGGATTTTTTGAGTATTTTTTCAGAATTTTTGGGCATAAACTCTAGGACTAGTTCGCAAAAGAAGGTTTTGCATATTTGGCAAATTAGCAAGAAATCTAAGTAGGCAGGGCCTAATTGTCCAAGTGGCAATGTGATATGTCTTGACCCAAGGAATCAGGAAAAAAAATGGATTTTGTCTGTCAAAAATCTGTGGTATGACTTCTAAGCAAAAAAGATGTTTTTATTTGCTATAGCGCCTCCCTTTGGCCAATTGGTGTCATTTTTAATGCCTGAGTCATTTCACAACTTTTCTACCTGTCTGACAAATTTGGTGCTTCTGGGACTTACGATCTTTGCTCCACGATGTGTTTCAGCCGAGAAAAATAATAATAAGAAATATAGCCACAAGCGGCGATTACGGGTTCCTCGCACCTCACGCCATAGACCCCTGATACAGCCTAATGTCATGTGTCCTACATAATAAGCAACGGCAGAGCTGTTCAGCATGTAGGACCAAACCATGGGTCATATGTTAATATCATAATAGGAATGAGATAAATAGCTTGAAATAGTATGCAAGCTCTTATCTGTGGATCTCAGTCATAATATGTTGACATCATAATAGGAATGAGACGAACAGCTTGAAATAGTATTTCTAGCTGAGAAATTTGCATTAACGCGTTTGTATCATTTATGCGCCCCATAATGATTTACTTGCACAAAACTTGACAGCTAGTCCAGAGTATAATTTTGTACATATGACCCAAGTTTCAGATTTTGTTTGTTGCAGCTTTCTTGAGTTATAGAATTTTAAATTTGCGTTTTTGCAATTTGTTTATTAGCATGTGGCAGCCATGTTGTATAAAAATGTCTTTTTTTTTGGTCTGTGCGATTCATTTTAGGGCAGAAAAAGGACACATAGGACCAAATCATGGGTCAACAGAATTTTAACTGTTTAACTGTAGACTGCCAATTAGGACAAATAGCCATATAGCTAAAATCAGTGTATCTAATAAATTCATATCTTCAACCTTAGTTGATGAGGAGCTTTCATTGAAAAGGTTCAACTTCATCTTTTATATAGTGAACATGTTTACATTTCAATGAAAGTATAGGTCTGTATTCTGTTTGCCAATTTCATCTCAGACAATATGTATTTGCAAAGTTCTTTTAACAATTAATTTGAAAGAGTGCAAAGACGTAACATGGAAGAATGTGATGAACATAATCTTTGCAGTGAGGTTTAGGCCGAGATGACTTAAGGCCTAATAAAATTTGTGTGTTATTTATAAAAAGTGGAGACAAAACTCCAAAAGCAAAGTTTCTTAAATAGTCTTTCACTGAATATAAAACATATAAATGTATTTTAACATAATGTGTGGCCTAATGCATACAATAGTGATTTTTCACACAATTTAGATAAGTCTGAAGACATCAACTTGTGGAAATGTTGTGTCTGCATAATAAATGGTTGTCATAATTTTTTGTCAGAATAATTTTACCATAATAATTTTTTTATATTTTCTTTTCTTTACATGTAAAAACTTCAAAAATCTTAAAATATGTATGAGAAACAAATTCTTGTAAAAAGAAGACAGTCATAATTTCATATTTTAATTAGAATGAGATAAGCAGCTTGCAATAGTATGTAAGCTCCTATATGTGGTCTAGAGGCTCCCTCTAGTGGCTAATTTTATGTAACTCTGCTATACTTTCTCAATGTGTCAGTCCATGAAATGTATGATATTTCATGCAATTTAGATCATTTTAAACATATCCACATTTGAAAATCTTGTCTTTGACTGATAAATGGTTATAATATGTGTAGTATCAGGGTTTTGTGAAAATGATTTCATCATAACCATTTAAATCTTTTCTTTTAATTACATGTAAAGTCTTCAAAAATCTAGAAAAATAAACAAGTCAAATTCTGGTAAAAGTCATATGTTGATATCATAAGTAGAATGATATGAATAGCTTGAAATAGTATGTAAGCTCTTATATGTGGTCTAGTGGCTCCCTCTAGTGGCTAATTCTATGTAAATCTGCTATACTTATCAATATGTGACAGACTATGAAATATATGATATTTCATGCAATTTAGATAATTTTGAATATGTCAACATGTGGAAATCTTGTGTTTGCATTATAAATGGTTGTCAAATTTGTAGTCTTGGGGTTTTGTCAGAATAATTTAATAACAATCTTTTATTTTATTGTAAAACTATATTATTTACATGTAAAGCCTTTAAAAATCTAGAAAAATGTACAAGACACACTGTGTGTGTTTGTGTGTGCATCTGTATGTGTGTGTGTGTGTGTGTGTGTGTGTGTTTGTGTGTATGTGTATCTGTATATGAATTTATGTGTGTGTGCATGTCAGTGTGTGTGTCTGTATATGTATATTTTGTGTGTGTATATATGCATGTTTGTGTGTCTGTATATTTGTTTGTGTGTGTCTGTGTGTGTGTCTGTATGTGTATGTGTGTGTTTGTGTGTGTGTGTGTGTGTTTGTAGACTTTGAACAATTATGCCCAATTAATAGGTTAAGTTTGTCAAGATTGATGTATTCTCATTGGCATAAACAGCTGTATTTTTGAACAAATAAGTCAAAATAGAAAATAAACCAGTTTTTGATAGAATATGTATAAGCAAAGTTGTTCAGCATGTAAGACTGAATCATTTGCCACCAAGATTTTATCTGTAGCTTGTACAGAATGATTGCAATTTGTTTTTAATGATTTTAAATGGTTTTAAGTGCTGTAGCGCCCCTAAACGTTGGCATTGCTCATCAGGGTGAGATTACGTATAATGCTGTCAAATTATGAGATGATGTTACTAGAGGCTAAAGAGGTAGAGCACTTTAGGTTTGGAGGACTACTGCCACAAGCAGTAATTGATAGTGTGAATTCGGAGGGGAGTCAAAAAGTCAACATTTTTTTGATAATTATTTACCTGCAGGCTTGACCGTTTGCGATAAGCCTAAATTTGAGGCAATTGAACAGATTTGCAGAGACTAGTTTGAAAAAGGCAATTTTTGAACAATTAGCAAATATGAAAAAAGTATACATTTTTAACAGACTTATAATGACAAATATGTGTTTCTCTTCAATTTATGACATAAATGCAAGTGTATCTCAAAATGTTGAAATTTGACCAAGATATGCTTAATTTTCTGAAATTGTGCCCCCGAGTGGCCAAATTGTTCGAAACTTTGCTGATTAGTTCAAGGGCCAGGCCTGAACAAGGACGTCAAGTTTCATCCTGATTACTTAATGGGAAGCCTGTCAAATGCCTGCTAAATGCTGATTGGCTAATGGTGTCCAGAAATTCTAATTGATCAAAGTGTCCTTTGGAGTTTCACTTTAGTTTGTTTATTAGATGCTGCCTGCAAAATTTCAGCTCGGTGAGATGTAAGGCTGCTAAGAAATTTGCAGTAACACGTTTGTATCATTTATACAATTTTTGACAGTATTTTTATAAGCATAGTTGTTCAGCATGAAAGATTGAACCATTTGCCACCAAGATTTTATCTGTAGCTTGTACAGTCTGATTGCACTGAGTTTTATAATGATTTAAAATGTTTTCATGTGCTAAAGCGCCCCGTAAAGGTCAATCTAGAAAAAACTTGGCAAGCCTCATCAGGGTCACTACTCCTAACAATACAACAAGCTTAAGGGCACACCAAATTTACACTGTTATACAAGCTGTACACTGACTACTTTACATTGTATCAAAGCGTCATATCTTCAGTGTTGTCCCATGGAAAGTTATAATAAAATATTTACAGAAACGTGAGGGGTGTACTCACTTTTGTGAGATACTGTAGATGATACATCTGAGCCAAGAAGAAAGCAGCCGATAGCAATGGAAGGCATTGTTGTGGAATCATTATTTGGTGAAGGTGCAAGGCCCAACACAGTGGAACATTATAAAACGCGACTTTTTCTCCCTTGCCTCGACAGCATGCTCAATGAACTTGACCGACGATGTTCTGGCATCAACTTTACATTAATGAGTGGAATACAAGCCTGCAACTCTAAGTCAAATAACTTCATATCTCATCCATGCCTCGAAGAACTGGCAGAGTTCTATAAAATCAATTTAGCTCTCAAGTGGTCTACAAATTGCTTGATGTTCCCATCTTCGAGACAGACTGTGCAGGCTGCTTTAACTATACCAGTGAGCAACTGTAGTTGTGAGTGCTCTTTTAGCATTTACTTGGGTATTGTATGTATTGCTATTGGCTCATGTAAATTATCAGAATATACTTGTTAAAACAGTAACAGATGGAATATTTTGTTTAGTGTATTTAGCACAAATGCATGGCACTGCAGTTTTTTCTGAATGTGACAAAAATGCCGTGTTCTTGTATGTTTTTTTTTTTGACATGGATTTTAGCTTGCTATTTTGAGTGTATTAGTTAAGTACTCACATATTAAAGTCATCTTATACTGAATTTACATATGCAACCAATGAATTAATTTATACAGTTTTAGTAGAATTGTACTATTAAAGCAAAGCCCCTCATACTAAGGACTTATTTATTGCTGGATTTGATCTTATGAACATTTGATAAAGATTTCATAGAGCAACATTTTTTCTTGGGGCTAAGACTCGGGTCTCCTCACAGTCTAGGCACACCCCTGCTCAGCACAACCTTCATTTACCCCTGAAGGCCCCCTAGACTTCAGTACAGAAAATTGTGAGGAGGCATCTTTTAACTGAAATAATTTGCTGCACAGGATAATTTGCTGCAGGCACAAGAATATCAATCCCAGGACATTTCGCTTTGTGAGCACCAATTGGGAAATATAGGGCTTGTTGTTTTGTGCACATCAAGCTTTACATTACTCACCAAGTGGCAAGGAGCCTTTGAAATCACACGCTGAGTCAGGTGAATGGATCGAGATAGTGCACACCAAATATACCAATTCAACTTCCTAAAACCATGGAGAGAGGCATTATTAGAGAGAGGCCAGATGGCTCCCTAGCCAGAGATGGGCAGGGTATATATATATGGTGGCAGTCTATTTAAGTATGTCTCTTTGTGTTTTTAGAGAGAGTTCTATACCCGGAAGAGGGAAAGAGAGCTGAGCAGCACAGAGATGAGCATGTGTGTCTTTATGTGCATAGTGACATAAAACTTTTCCATTAAGTTTTGGGACAATAGCACATTTTTCAGTTTCCAAGACTGTCTTCTGAGTTTTCCTTTCTACATATGTATGCCAGGGTTCGACAGTGAGGCGTTGAAGTTTTAGTTCCAGGCTGGTAGTCTTGTCTGCTAGAGAATGGCTGGCTTTCTTTCCTATGTTCAGATCTCTAGCCAATTCAGTACATACTAAAGCAGTCACAGACCTTAAAGTCATAGCCATGGTGTCAATTTTGACATCCACTGACACATGTCTTCTTTCAGAGATAGTGTATTAAATTAAGTTGGCCCATTCAGATGATCTAGCCTTGAGAATTTGCTGAGGAAGCCAGGTTAGCACCGGCTTTAACACCTTTTCCCCAGGGTTAGGTATTAGGCATGATAAAGATTTTCAAAACTGACATAAAATTGCTTCTCTAAGATAATATTAATTTATTGTTCTAAACTGTAGCTAGTAGATCAAATTCAGTTGAAAGTGCAGTTAAATGATTGAATAATTGAGTTTTTGGCAGGAAAATCTAGATTCTTCCTCTCACACACTCATCACACCCTCGTGGAAAAAGTTAACAGAAAAAGGTAACCGAACAGAGCATATGTGAGTTAATGAATCAATAATTATTTCCCCACTTCATATATCTGTGAAATGACAGATATCTGTCAAGTGAAGAAATGATGAGGGTTTGATGAGTCAGATAATGTGAGTGATTTTCACCTCAGGTAATGATAGAGAGGCAGATGTGGATGATGCTTATAATGAAATTAATAATCAGCATTTTCAATTGTAATATTTTTATTCTTAATAAATTTGGCACTAATGTTTTCCATTAGAAAATGTAGAGTTAGACAATGTATCTTTCAGCAGAATTGGAATAGAATCTTTAAAGTATTTTTTTCTTTTTTTCTTACTAGTACAAATAACATGGAAAAAATATGTGGAAATTAATAAAAAAATAGTTCAAGTCAAAGTAGCACAAGTGTATTATGTGGCTAAGAAACCCACCTTTGGAAACTTCCCTTCAGTTCTGGAACACTTGTTTGTGTTTGAACGAAAAGGGAAGTGGTAACTTGGATTTTAAATGATTGAATGGTCTCTCTTTTAGTTAGTGATGCTAGCATGCTAATTGTCATACTCCTGAACATCCTCATAAAGCATTATGCTATACCCATCTTTTAATTAGATTCAGTTCCATTTGGGGGTTTGCTCATTTCCAGAAAGATCAAACAAGTTTGCTTTACACACTGTTCGAATATAATATGAATCTGGGATGCAGTGCTGCTGCTAGCCTCTGGGAAGGCTTTCTTTAATATCATTTTCAATATTATTTTTTTTTTAATTAATTTTATTTCTTTTAATAACAACAGAGAACCTATTTAAGAAAATGTGCAATTAATGTAAAAGTTAATATTTAATATTTTTTTTAATAAAAAAAACCCTGTTATTTGTGTGGAAACCCCAATAGCGATATGTGGTTTTAGGACAGTGTGCAGTCTGTACAGAGCAAATCAAAAATCCATGCACGCCACTGTGAACCTGTTTGCTACACAACTGAGAAAAAGAATAAAAATGCATCCTTATCTAAATTAATTTTTTCAATGCTGATTTATTTCAGCTAGATTCAGGTCTTTTTTGTGCAATTTTTGTTTTGGCTCATTTCATGGGATCCCTAGCTTGACGCACACCTCTAGTCTAAATATGAATCTTTCTGACAAGTTTCTGGCAATAAATTGCATTTTATATGTAGCAGTATAGATGAGATGTTTGTGATAAAATTTGTAAAAATGATAGTATATATTTTATTTAAAACATTTTGAGAATAAAGAGCTTAGTTTTGAGTTTGATTCTCTGTACAGGGTAATGACATTTTGGACAGAAGTTCTGAGCTGATCTACACTGGTGAGCTGTCCTGGATTTGCCAACCTTATGGGAGAAGTCAGAATCGAGTCTTCTTTCTCTTTGACCACCAGCTGGTATTATGTAAAAAGGTACATGATTTTTCTGTTTATTATTTAAGAATAAATGGAGGAAAAATATATTTTTGTATTTAAATGAAAACCTGGTATTTTCACTAGCTCTCAAATTTTGGACACAATAGACTGAACATACGCTCACCAGCCACTTTAACAGGATTACCATAGTAGTTCTGTATTACCATATTAAATAGAATTCAAACAATATTCATTGATGTGCAATCAGTGGACTGCATGTGCCAGAAAACATTCCCCACAAACCACAATCTCCAACATGAACTGTTCACACAAGGGACTGCCAGAACAGAATTTAGCACCATCAGCATGAATCCTTAGACCCAACTTTCCTGTTCTTGGCTGACTGAAGTAGATCTTACAGCAACCAACACCAACACACACACATGCATCTTCATACTCAACTTAATGCCATTCCACCCCCTATTTACATTTACATCATTTCTATATACACCAGTCAGCCATAAAATTAAAACCACTTTCCTTATGTTGTGTGTGTCCTCCTTGTGCCACCAAAACAGATCTGACCCATCAAGGTGTGGACTCCACAAAACCTCTGAAGGTGTGCTGTAATAGCACACCTTCAGGACAGTGACAGGACAGGATAGGACAGTGGTAGTTCAGTGGTTAAGATGTTGGACAACTGATCGGAAGGTCAGGGGTTCAAATCCCAGCACCAGCAATCTGCCACTGTTGGGCCCTTGAGCAAGGCCCTTAACCTGCAGCTGCTCAGCTGTATAAAAAAATGTGATAAATGTAAGTCACTCTGGATAAGGGTGTCTGCTAAATGCCATAAATGTAAATGTAAATATCTAGCACCAAGATATCAGTGGAAGATCCTTTAAATCTTGTAAGTTTCAAGGTTGGGCCTCCATGGATTGGATTTGTTTGTCCAGTACATTGATTGGATTGAGATCTGGGGGATTTGGAGGCCAAGACAACACCTTGAATACTTTGTCATGCTTCTCAAGTCATCCCTGAACAATGTTTGCAGTCCTATCCCGCTGAAAGTGGCCACTGCCATTATGGAATACCATTACCATGAAGAGGAGTTCATGGTCTGAAACAGTGTTTAGGCAAGTCGTATGTGTTAAAGTAACATCCACATGAATTCCAGAACCAAAAATTTCCCAGCAGAACATGGGCCGTGGCATCATACTGCCTGCACCACCTTGCCTTCTTCCCATAGTGCATCCTGGTGCCATCACTTCCCAAGGTAATTGACATAGAAGCACCTGACCATCCACATGATGTAAAAGAAAATGTGATTCCTCAGATGAGGATACCTTCTTCCATTCCTCCATGGTCCAGTTCTGATGCTCACATGCTTATTGAATGTGTTTTCAGTGTTGGGTGTTCTGAGTGGTCTGCAGCTATGCAGCCCCATACGTAGCAACCTGTGATACAGTGTGTATTCTGATACCTTTCTATCATAACCAGCATTACATTTTCCAGCAATTTCTGCTATAGTAGCGCTTCTCTGGGATCAGACCAGACAGACTTTAATCCCCATGTGCATCAGCGAGCCTTGGCTGCCAATGACAATGTCACCAGTCCATCTGTTACCCTTTCATGGACCAATTTTGGTAGGTACTAATCACTCCATACCGGGAACACCACACAAGACCTGCTGTTTTGGATATGCTCTAACCCAGCTGAAAAGCCTTCACAATTTGGCCGTTGTCATAGTGGCTCAGGTTCCTTGCTGTTGACCAAGTTATTCACTTTCAACACATCAACTTTGAGTGTTCACTGTTGTTCACTGCCTAATATATATTATCCCTTGACAGAAGTCATGAACGTGAGACAATCGATGTTATTCACATCACCTGTCAGTGGTTTTAATGTTATAGCTGATCAGTGTATATTGTAATATCTTCTTTTCACTATATTCCACACTAGAACTGCTTTTTTTTCCTTTACTTTGTCTATTGTACTGTCTTAATAATTGCACTGTTTACACACAGTTACACGTTACCTGTGTAGTCATGCCCACAGTACTTAACTTTTGAATGAAGTACAAGTAAAGAAAGAAGTAATACAGATGTACACTGAATCACACTCTCATCTGTTTTGGCTGTTTGGGAAACTTGGAAATGTAGACTTTGCATTTACCATATGATATCATTCAAATCCACTCAAACCATAATCCCCACTCTGATTTTGAAAATCAATCCAATATTAAATGCAGGTGATTACTGTGGCTAGATTGAAAGGCTAGATATACTCATCTTAATCTCTTTTAACTAATTATTTACCAGGCTTGTTCAGAACATTGTGTGATATAAAATGTTTTTATTTGCTTCTAGGCACACACAGACACATATATACATACCTACGGCTCTGGGGTGCATTTCCCATACAACGACAGAGGCTAGCATTTAACTAACATGGTACGATGCATCGTTAAACTAACTAACATCTAAAGTACCACTGTCTCCCAAAACCGTTGTACTTTGTTCGTTTGAACTACGTTGGTTTGAACCACCATAGTCTGAACTGTATTGTTTCTAAATGTGTTTGGACTGATTTCCACAGTGGGAAATGGGGAAAAAAACTCACAAACTTTGTGATGTTATGCCAAAATATGAGAACTGTGACCCGAATTATGTAATGAATGTATTATTTAGGATACTCTCATTTATTCTTTTTGCAATCATACAACTCATCATCACAAGCACCAAGAATATTTATAAAATGAACAAATAAATTTTATAACAACATAAAAAATGCTAATAAAAATAGTAGGAAACCCTGCTTTAGAGGAAAAAAAATAGAGTAACTATTTGCAATCAATTACAAAAAATAACCAAGGGTGAATGCTTAGACCAGGGGTGCCCAATGCGTCGATCGCGAACTACTGGTCAATCGCAAAGGTAGTATGGGTAGATCGCATGGCATTAAAAAAATAGACGTCAGCCAGTCTGACATCTGACCTTTTCTGACACATGGGTTACCATGCATGCGCATACAACCATGCCAAAAACCACGAGTTGCCCAGGTTAGCCTCCAGTTTATTTGTTCTAAACTCAATAAAGGGTATAAAATAAGTGGGGAAGTAAGACCAAGTAAGAAGCAAAAAACCTACTATTTCCATACGGAATGGGAGGAGGTTTTTTTTTTTTTACAATGTCATGTTCGTAATGCGTTTTCCTCATCTGCCAGTCTAGCATTGCTATTCCAAAGAATGGAAATGTGAAGCGGCATTTTTGAACTGTTCATAAAAACCACAAAACTTCCTTCCGAAAAGCGAGCTGAGAAGGAACAAGGTGAAGGAACTAAAATCCCATTTATCCGGACAGCAGTCATTTTTCTTACAGCTGACCATAAGCTGACTTGTTGTTCCAAGACTTTAAAAACAAACCAGAAATATTATCTTTGGTTAGAGTTCTCCAGGTATCAAGAAGTACGGTTACACGGCGTTGTGAAGCCATGGCTGCAGACTGCGAGTGTTTCACACTGCAGGTGGACGAGTCTACAGACCTGAGTGACACAGCCCAGTTGTGCATTTTTATTTGGATGGTGTTTACCGTTATGACTGCAAAAGAGGAGCTGTTAATAGTACTGCCCATGAAAGACTGTAGAAAAAGGAGGTGATCATAATGTTATGGCTGATTGGTGTGTATGTATATCATATCATCAACATATATAATTTTGACTTGGTCATATAT